>ML058326.1:0-600000 GCA_003013855.2 Liriodendron chinense | reverse complement strand
TCTACAAAGCTGCCTTCAAGTGCTGCAATCTATGGGCTTGGAGAGAACACCCAGCCAAATGGGATTAGATTGCAGCCAAACGATCCTTACACCATCTACACCACTGATATATCTGCCATCAATCTCAATATGGACCTGTATGGGTCCCACCCTGTTTATATGGATTTGAGGAATGAGGGGGGAGAGGCTAATGCCCATGGTGTTCTGTTGCTGAATAGCAATGGGATGGATGTGTTCTATAGGGGAAGCTCTTTGACATACAAGGTGATAGGAGGGGTGTTTGATTTTTACTTCTTTGGTGGACCAACACCACTGGCTGTGGTTGATCAGTACACTGCATTTGTTGGGAGGCCTGCACCCATGCCTTATTGGGCTCTAGGTATGCTCTCTTTATGACCCATTTGTTATTTCTCTTCTTTTGGATCTAAAGCTGTTGGGGTGTTGATTTTATCAAGTGGGCCATGTTTATAAGGTGGTCCTGGTTATTTGGATCTTGAGACTACTTTTCTTTTTTGTTAATTTTGTTTCTTTTGTGCATGATTTATTGCTGTTCATTTGCCCACATCTGTTTTATTATTATTATTATTTTTTATTGGGGTCATTGGCCTTGATTTTCTCTATCTTTTTGGAGAGATGCTCCGGTGCTCTCATTGCACTAGAAGTTATAGTATTCCTAGTTGCAGTGGGACACTTAAACAGTCCAATCGATTGATCTCGACTGTCCATTAGGTCCAATGCAAATTTCATGGGCTATAGTGCAAATATCACACCAATATGATGATCTCAACCATCTAAATCAAAGGCCTCAAGATCATTTGTATGAAAATAGTACCAACCAACAATTTGATCTATCTTTTTGATAGCTCCCTTCATATATTGCTTATGATTCTTAAGAATCATGGCAATCCTAGCAATTCCATCCATGTGTTGGAAAAAGGATGGCTAATAGAAATAAAGATGATCTAGATGGATTTGATCATCCAATCAGTCTTATTTTTACATGGTAGCCCTTGAAATGCGTTCTAGATTTAATGAACAGTTTAGATCGATCTGTTTTGGTCGATGAACTAGGAGCACTATAACTCTCCGAGAGCATTGGAGCATTTTCATCTTTTCAAGTCTAGTTATGGGGATTTTGTTATTAGAAGTTGCTAATAATGTGGATCCTTGGATTTCATCTTTTCACTGTTATTTATATTTGTTGTAATTGTATTTTAATTTTGTTAGTTTTTGTAATAATTTTTATGGTTTCCATGAATACATTGTTGGTTATTTGAATGACTGGTTTTCAAGTGTTGTGTCTATAAGCATTTTATCTTCTGGCAGATAGTTCTTCAGGTGAAACTTTTCAACGTGAATCCTGTTTCCCATGAAAAATAATGGTTGTCTATTTGATTTTGAAGAATATTTCTATCATGAGAGATTATTTATTTAAATTCTTGTCAGATTACTTTTATGGGTTTGATTTGGTTTGGATCTATATCTGTTTTTCTATGTTGGTGTCTGATTCACATCTCCTTTTTAATACTCAGATATTCTACCTTGAGGTTTGCTCGAATACATCCGGGCATATTGCAATGTGATACGTTGGGGACTTTAGCCTTCAAATATGGGCCCTCTTTCAATGATCCAAACCATTCATACAATGTGTCTCCAAAACAACAAATAAAATCTCTCAGATTCTTTTATTTCAACGGTTTGATATTTGGCACCTTTTGCTTTGGAAATGGATGGTCACCACAACTTTGCATATTCAGAGGGTTGAAACATTCAATCTGAGAGATTTTTGGGACATCCCCCATCCGTGGGTAGCAGTTTGGATCATTGAAAAAGGCCCAATTTCATTGGCTGAAGTCCCGAATGTTATGATGTAGGCAAACCTCTTCTACCCTTTTCATACAAGTAGAAAAATAGAACTCACTAATCAGCACCTCATTTTATTTATATCTTGACTGATTTTCTAAGATTCCAAGTTTCTACCCTGTTGAAAGGACAAAATTGCCCCTACCTTTCCTAAACATGTGGGATACCCAATACCTTTCATTTTCATGGGGTTGGTCCCCTAAAGGCCACACCATTTTCTCCGTTTACAAGAAGAGATGTCTTTCCTTCTATCAAGGGAAATGACATTTTCATCCCTTTTTTAATGCATTCACCCTCTTTTCTGCTCTTGGTACTACTTTACTACATATTTGCATCAAAATATTCAAAACAGTGCATTGATATGTCTTGATTTTGTATGCATGCCCTTTGATCCTGAAGGTTTCAATCAACAGTCCACTTGCACCTTTTCCATATTGTACTATTTTGCACCGACATATTGATCCTATCCGTCTGATGGGTGGGCTTCTTTGAGGACTTGCATTGGACTGTTTTATGTGTGCTTGCCGACAACTTTTGCCGACTGTCGAAAAATTCATTTGCTTGGATGGTTAGGTGACATGATTTGCATAATTATTGGATATGGCCCACTCTGGAGAAGGCCTACTCATGCATGTGGCTGAGGATGGAACATCCCCCAAAGACTCCCATATTGGAAGATCCTAACCCTTCAGTCAGTGGCCTTCCAAATGCAAAAATAATAAAGCAACGTTCCGCATTCAACTGAAAGAAGGTCTAAGATCGAAGGGTTAGGATGACCAGATCTGGAATTTTTTGGGGCATGCCCATCCAAGATGAGGCCCATCAGATCAATAGTCAAAATTGGGACCTAAGCAAACAATGCAACTGTTTGAGGCCCAGGGCCCCCTAATTCCATTCATATTGAAAGGTATTAATGACATTATTCAAAGCATCCCCCATGTGCATCTGTTGACAAACTCCTCATTAGTGCGATATGCTAATAGAGCAATATCAATTTATATTGTTATTTGTATATAAACAAGGCATATCTAGATATTCTTTTTTACTAGGAATGATCACATACAACCGAAACATCCGAAGTCTTCCATGCCACTCCATTTATCATGCCAACATGTCACGTGCATACACTATCCAACCCGTGCTAAAGGTGGGCCCCATCATATAGATCACTTGGCACGGAAGTCAGGCCGATCTGTTCATCAGATGGGCCCCACCATTGAAATCAATATGCAGGCATGACCCATCTGATACTGGCCTTGTTCTCACACTGGGTAATATTCAGTGGGGCCCAGCTTGTGATGCCCTATGGATGTGACACATTGGCGGGAAAATGGTGCAGCATCGTAAGCTCAACATTCTATGGTTGCATGTGATCATTCCCTACTTTTTTTTTTATAGAGAAATTCTTTCTTCCAGGCCCATGTCTATGCCATTATCAACCTCATACCTCTTTTAAATGAATATTATACTAACATGTTCAGGGCACCTATAAATTAATCCTACGGCCCCTTTTTTATTTTACAGGATTCCATCAATGCAGATGGGGTTATCACAACGTGTCAGAAGTAGAAGGGGTTGTGGAAGGATACAAGAAGGCCCAAATCCCTCTTGATGTAATGTGGACCGATGATGATCACATGGATGCGGCCAAGGACTTCACACTGGACCCCATCAACTTCCCTCGCGAGAAACTACAAGCGTTTGTTAAAAAGATCCATTCCAGAGGCATGAAATACATTGTCCTGATTGACCCAGGCATTGCGGTGAATTCCACCTATGGGACATTTATTCGAGGAATGGCCAATGATGTGTTCATCAAGTATGAAGGGAAACCGTACCTGGCTCAAGTCTGGCCCGGGCCTGTATACTTCCCAGACTACTTGAACCCAAAAACCGTTTCTTGGTGGACCGACGAAATCCGGCGGTTTCGTGAACTGGTGCCTGTTGATGGCCTATGGATCGACATGAATGAGGTTTCAAATTTCTGCACTGGGCTATGCGAAATCCCAAAGGACCACCCTTGCCCAACGGGTACAGGAGAACCGTGGATATGCTGCTTGGATTGCAAGAACATAACGAAGACTCGGTGGGATGAGCCACCTTACAAGATCAATGCGTCTGGGTCCCACATTCCACTTGGCTACAAAACCATAGCCACGAGTGCGGTCCACTACAATGGCGTCTTGGAGTACAATGCTCACAGTCTCTATGGTTTCTCTCAGGCCATTGCCACTCACAAGGCCCTTCAAGGGCTCATTGGCAAGCGCCCATTCGTACTATCACGGTCAACATTTGTTGGGTCGGGCGCATATGCCGCCCACTGGACCGGTGATAACCAGGGAACTTGGAAGAACCTGAGGTACTCAATATCGACCATGCTCAATTTTGGTATCTTCGGTATGCCAATGGTTGGCTCGGATATATGCGGATTCTATCCTCAGCCTACCGAGGAGCTTTGTAACCGTTGGATCGAGCTTGGCGCATTCTACCCCTTCTCAAGAGACCATGCAAACTTCGCCTCGCCCAGGCAAGAGCTCTATGTGTGGGACTCGGTCGCAAAGTCAGCTCGAAATGCCTTGGGCATGCGGTACAAACTCCTTCCTTACCTCTACACCTTGAACTATGAGGCCCACATTAGTGGTGCTCCGATTGCACGGCCCATTTTCTTCTCATTCCCAAATCTGACCGAAGCGTATGGATTGAGCACTCAGTTCTTGTTGGGGAGCAGCGTGATGGTGTCACCAGTGCTTACAATGGGTGCGACGAGTGTTAAGGCGCTCTTCCCTCCGGGAACATGGTACAATCTGTTTGACATGACAAAGACCGTCATATCGACGCAAGGCCACTACCTCTCTCTTGATGCGCCACTGAATGAGATCAATGTGCATGTGTACCAAAACACGATACTGCCAATGCAACGCGGGGGCATGACATCCCAGGAGGCGAGAATTACACCTTTCACCCTCATCGTCACGTTCCCATCGGGGGCCACTAACGGGGAGGCGAAGGGGAAGGTGTTTGTGGATGACGATGAACGGCTAGAGATGAAAATGGGGGATGGCCAATCGACTTACGTTGAGTTCTACGCTAGCCTGACCAACAAGATGGTGAAGGTGTGGTCACAAGTTGAGGAGGGGAAGTTTGCATTAGATCAAGGGTTGGAGATTGAGAAAGTGACTGTTTTGGGTTTGGAGGGAAATGGGAGGAGCCTTCAAATTGAGGTTGATGGGGTCCCACTAAAGGACACCAGAGCTACATTTAGTGAAAATACACTAAGTCATGTAGAGAAGGCAGAGGGTAACAATCAAAAGAGGGGTGTGATGGTGGAGATTGGAGGGCTGGGATTGCCTCTGGGCAAGAATTTTGCAATGTCATGGAAGATGGGGATCAAAGGGTGAGATAGGTGTTGTTTCTTTTAATGGTTTGATCAATGTAGCTCTAAGTTGAGGGGTCGTGAGCCATGAATCTCATCCGCTGGATAAAAAATGAACGGCGGATGGATCTTCATTGCTGCTCTATGTTTTTCCTTCTTCACTGAATATGAGTTCTATGTTTTTCTTAGTGATACTGATATGTGGGTGTTAATTAGGACGGAAGTATGCAAACTGAAAAGGATCCATCTGGCTCATATGCCAATGTTGCACACGTGTGCTATCCCAACCATCGATTCTGTCAATGGTGAAGATTACCTGGCGCAAGAAATCTGTAGGCTCCACCTGTGTGATATTTATGAGAAAAGGCCAATTGGGAAAATGCCATGATGACTGAGCCAGACTAATTTCTGGTCCGGAAATGTTCGTGGTCAGGTCCATCAGGATGAATGTCATGGGCAGGCTAATGGTCAATGATCAAAGGCGTATTTGCTATAAGCAAGATAGGTTACCAGTGAGATATTGGTGGTCCACGTCGTATGCATGGTGGGTCCATATGTATTTGCTATATGACAAAGGTTAATGTATTATAATTTTCAAAGGCGTCATCATCTCTCTGGTGAAAGAATCAAAGATATGTTAAAATAGTGAAAACCCTTGACTTGAAAACGCCTAGGGAGAGCAGGTTATATGACTATTACCTGACAAAACGTATCAAAAGATAGGATGGCACAACAGACAGCAACATGACCTTTTGCTGGTGTGGAGGTACTTCACATGTATGAGAACCACTGGGTTCAATAGGTGCGTGGCCCGAGCGCTTAGGCCTTGATCCTAAAAATCACAGATGGGCCTCCTCTATAGGAAACAGTATAAAATCTGCCTAAAACTCTGGTGTGGTCCACCTGAGGTATAGTTGTAAAACATGGTGACTTAAGACTTGAAACTTGGTTGTTTGGCAATTGTGAATTGGAATTCAAATCACAATTGTTTTGAAATCTAGAGTAACTTGCTCAACCCAAATCGTGTGATATTAGGGTTAAGCATTCAATGCCTAAGGTTGGGCCTGAGTTGGGTGGCTCAGGCTGGGTTCCTGGTGTGATTTTTATGATAGGACACAGGCAATTAGGTCACAGTTTGACGAATGTCTCAGACCCCACACATGCTTGCTACATAGAAGCGTGTGGGGGCGCTCCTAATTGGTGCTTGAACATGTTTGGTCTAAAATGGAGGAAAGAGTACATGCCAACCCAACTAGTGATACCATACCATGGTAGGGCCACACCTTAAAAGAACAAAGAAAAAAAAAAAAAAAAAAGGTGTGGCCACACCTGTATGTTGAGTCAAACCATTGACTGTCCACTGAGTACAATGGTGTGGCCCACCTAAAGATTGAACTGGCCTTGTTTATGTTAGTACCACAAATTGTGGTATTTTGCCTATTGGTAATCAGTTCTGAAGAGGAAGTGGGTTTCTAAAATTTGAGTAGGTTTCTCAACTAAACAGTGTCTGGTTCACCGATCATGAGAGGAACCATCGACTGTATGATCCTGGACTCTGAATATGTGGTATTCTCAACTCTCCTAACTGTACAAGTAGGGTTGAAGGTCCATTGATCCACACCCCTTGCTTGGATGGACATCTATGTGGATGGAACATGACTGAAAGGTCTCTATGACACACCAATTCAACCCTTCGAAATTGTCCCTCAAGATAGATGGTTCACGAAAGCATACATCAATTTATCCACATTCAACTCAAAAAAGGCGAAAGGTTGGATGTCCAGGATCTTCCAGATGGGGAGACTCTTTTGGTATGGTCCATTAAACATATTGCCATTGGGGTCAGCCCATGATTGAAGGCTACGATTATTTCTTCATGGGGAGTTGTGGGCAGCGCCCCATCTGTGGAGTGGCCCATCAGATTAGATGAGCTGTGTTAATCTGAGTACTCGAACATGGGCTCAGCCCGCGGAGGATGTTCTAACCTGGCCCAAAACTGCCGAAGATGCCAATCATGTTTTTAAACGGACGGTTAGGAAAGAACTTAAGCAATAGTCCACCTTGAAGTCCCGGAATCAGATGGGGAGCATCATTGAACTGAACATGGTGTTGTCATGATCTAAACACGTGTGTCCCGCTCAATGAGAGGCTCGGATCTCTCGCACGTATGTCATATTGGCAAGTGTGCTTGTGCCTGGGATGGCAGTGCTCTACACTCGTGTGGGCTTAGCACTATTTTCTCTGACCATCTATTTTATTGGCCCCTGATCAAAGAGCCACGGTCTTCCAGTCTTGTAGACATTTCGGGGGGTCCATACAAATTGTGGGGCCCATCGTTCCAGGTGTCTTCAAAATAGAAGATCCAGATCTTTATGTTTGTAACCTCTATTTTTTGTAGACCCAATATGAACCGTATGTTGATGACGTGGTACATTTTATGCAGATGTGGGCCCATGGACAGATTCTAGGTAGGGACACAAATCTGATTGGGCTGGGCTTGAGCATCCTGTGGAGATAAAGATTCTGCCCGGGCTTGCTTCATTTATTTTGGGTAAGGACTGGTGGGCCATTGGACCAATAGGCAAAGTTAGTTTCCTGCCCAGCCAACCATTCTGGCGGGTCGCGACCCAGGCCCATCTTGTGGACTTTAGGCCCTAATCAAGTGACCTTGGCCTAAATGAACAATGAGATTTCTTTCCATCCAAGTGTACAAAATACAGAAATAGATCTCCATATGAACTTCTAAGCTTTCGGTGGGCCGAAGAATATCTGGGCTTTATCCATGAGCTAAGTATCCAAATACAGGCTGACGGGCTGAAGAGATGGACCAGGTCACCCTAAATTGCCAAGCACTTGGGAATACTGAATTAAAAGCCCAGCGTCATCGAATTGGGCCTGAAAAGCCAAGCCTCATGGTGAGCCCAAAACTACCCCTAGCTATCTGATACAATCTTGCAACCTCCCCCATTGAATAAATGTTGGAGATAAAACTTACTTTCAGCACTTATCACTAAAATTCAGTGATTTTCTTTTATTTAGATTGTTTGGCAAATTTAATTTATTTAAGTACTTAAATTAATTTTCACTGAAAATATAGATTTTTTTTCCTTTTTCAGCTCCCCTTCTTTCACTCAATGTTGAAATAAACTAAGCATAATCTATAGAGCAATTAGAAGAATAAAGTAAGTATCAAAATCATCTATTAACTAAATTAATGTTGAAATAAACTAAGCATCATCTTTAGAGCAGTCAAAAGAATAAACTAAGCATCAAAATCATCTATTAACCATGTTGTGAGGGATTTTGAACTGGTCCCAACACAGGGGAAGAAGCCCACAAGCCCAAAAAGTCCAAATATAAGTCATCTGCCCCTCCTCAAAGCTGAAGAGCAATGGAGCCGAGTAGATAGGTCAACTAGCCCTCCAAACTGAGGGGCACCAACTGTTAAGCTTCTTGTTGCAAAAGCCAAAGTTAGAGCAAAGCACATCTCCATGTCCTCGACCCCCTGTCGAGTAGGCTCTGCCATTCAGGCCGAGAAACAACAATTGATGGTCTTAGCAAGGAGGCCATCTAAGCGAGCAATTACTCAGGCTCAGAGACAAGCTACCGAGCTATCTCCAATAGAGGTAGGGTTTAGACTCACCCTCCGAGGAAAATCTACAATTCAGTCAGTAGTTCGGAGATGGGCTATGGAGCTATCTCCAACAAAGGTAGGGTTCAGACTCACCTTCCGAGGAAAATCTTCAATTTAATCGGTAGTTCGGAGACAGGCTACCGAGTTATCTCCAACAAAAGTAGGGTTCAGACTCACCCTCTGAGGAAGATCTACAATTCGGTCGAAAAGCTCAAAGGAGAGGACTCGAGCATAGAGCTCCATATCCAGAATAGATTAGGACATCCACCTAGAGAGGTAAACGACTTATGTATCCTTTATCAGTTGCAACAAGTCTGGAGTAGATCCGCCAAACCTGGATAAGATAGGGATCCGGCTACATCTCATCAAGACTCACGCGCCTAGGTATGACATTCTTATTACAACTTCTACGCTTAAGTTTCACAAGCCTAACTTAAGCATCAAAGAGTCTACAGCCGGTCATCGACACCTCTCTGCAGCTTATTTTTGTTTTCTCTTGCAGGACCAACGATAAAAGGATACCACGAGCTCATTTCGTCATGGGAAGAAGATGGTGGAAACGATCATAAGGCTGGCCCAACTCAACCTTATCTATTGGCCAAATCCAAGCGACAACAAACTAAATTGAAATAGGATACATGCCTAGTTAAAAATTAATATGAAGATAATGATTTTGAATTTTTTTCATATTTTTCATTGACAATAATACTTGAACATATACACAATGAGGGGGTTCAATTTAAGGGAATTACAATTAATTAAGGAAGATTACAATCAATTAAAAATAATCTAATCAACTAGTCATAAAATATATATACACAAAAGGGAAATCAAATCTTCTAGTTTCCTAATATTTTCCCTCTAGTTGGTACGTAAAAGTTCATAACACCCAACTTGCCAAGTAAAAATCAAATCTTTCCAATTTTTTAATACTAATAAAAAATGTCACATGGTTAACAACTATTCCAGAAGCCATATGCTCCTTAAAGAAATATCCGCGTTATGTTAAGAAAATTCCCCCCCTTATTACGTGTTACATGGGTAAACACTTTAGGGGGTGTTAAGAAAATTTCTTCCCTTTCATGGGAGCAAATTAGGTGTTATGTGGGTAACACTTAAGTGGGTGTTACCCTTACCATGTTGGGCCCACCTTATTGAATGTGTTTTATATCCATGTTGCCCATCCATTTTTAATATCATTTTAGGACTTTCTCCCATGACTTAACAGATCCAACTTTGTGATGGATTACACCACTGGAAAAAGTGGTGAATGACCATTAAAAACTTTTTATAGGCAGCAGAAGTTTTGGATCAAGCTGATCTTTGGTTGACCTTATCAACAGGTTGGAGGCAAATAAATATAACGGATCTGTAAGCAGGGGGCCTTGGGAATTTTTCAATGGTGGGCTTTCAATCACCACTATTTCCTATGATACCGTCTACCTGAGAGTTGGATCTGCTTAATTTTTGGGACCACATCCTAAAATGGTATGGAAAAACAGATGGACCGTGTGGATATACAACACATCATCAAGGTGGGCCCCAACGGTACGGGTAACACCTAATTAGCTCCCCTTTTCATTGCTCTGTCGCGGTTCATGCAAATCACTACCTATCTATATATTTTTGCTTTGAATGTGCCAAGGGTTAGATGAAAGCGAGTGGTCAAATCATCAATCTGAACTGTTCATTAGAAAAATGTAAGTCAAGAAAAGGACTTCTATATGCCCTTGGAATTCCCTTCTTGATGCCCACCACTCAAAAAATTTCTACCTTTCTTGAAAATCCTCCAAAGATTAAGATGCAAAGGTCCATCTTGCTTAGATTAGAATCTCATCTTTTGTGTACATTAGTCTTCATTCTATTCCCACTCAATTTTCTTTCACTTCATTCAATAAAGAATCTTTCCACTTTAAGGTTTCTTCTTACACTACTACATGCTTTCTCAAAGTTGGCTACCTTTTTGCCTTTTGCTTCAATGCTTACGGTTCCCTTATGTCGCTTAGGAAACTGCAAATCAATACCATTATGGAACGTATACAGAAAGCCTGCTCAGGCATCATAAAGTGGGTCCCACCGTGAAGATTACCTAACCCAAAAGTCAGTCTGGTCCACTCATCAGGTGGACCACACGTAAATTGCGTGTGGGCGACTTAACCTTCCTGCCTACGTTCTTAGTTTATTCCACGCGGTTTTGCTGTAGTCTTAGAAATGAGGATTACTCATATTATTATTATTATTATTATTATTTTTTTTTTTTTTTTTTTTTTTGAGATTTCTAGGGCCACACCCAACCCTACATGTGTCTGCACGCGCTGTCACGTGCTTTCAACATCATTGCAGTCCTCTCATGGGTGGGCCATACATGCATGTCGAATGTGGACGGCTGCCAACCTTTTCTTAAATCATCTTTCTTTCTTTTTTTTTTTATAGATGTGTGGCCAGCATGATGAGTTTCAGGCAGAACATGTTCTTAGTGAGGCCCAATTGATAGAGTGTTAGATATTGCACCAATATTCGATGTTTGCATGTGCGCCCTTGTGGCCACTGTAGAACTGTGCTTACCAATATTGGACATCTGGGGTGGCAATGGGCTGGGTTGGCCCACACCAAGCCCACAAATCTATGGCTAGATTGAAAGTCGATTTTAGACCTGAGCCCAACATGAAGCAATCATGAACACGGATTTGAGTTTCAGTGGCTAGGACCCACTTGTCCAGTCTGGAGTTGAGTTGAGACTCGGTCCAGTCGGTGGGTGACTAGTGGTGTTGAACCGGATTGGGTCTGACCGAGTCCAAGTCGACTCGGACAAGTCGCATGGGACTCGCCCGAGACTTAAAACCATGATCATAAACTCACTTATAGGTCCATCAACTGGGCTGAAGGGCCCATATATTAATTGGGCCTGATCAATGGGTCTAAGATCAGAGCTGTCCGCAGGATGTGCTGGGTTCGGCCTGTAATCCTAATTGGAAAGCCCGTCTGAAAGCAAATCTCTATCATTTTTTCTCATCCACCAGATGGACGGTCAACACGAGCCGAACAGATAGATGCGGATGGTCAATCAACCGAGCCATGGGGACATGGAAAACATGAAATCGGTTTAAATTGATTGTAGAAGTTCAAATCTTGATTATATTGGTGGACCCCACATTTAAGAAATATACAATCATCAGAAAAGATGTATCGATGCATACGTGTCATCTGTCAATTCGCTCAACCGTCCATCGACTCATCGAATGAGATGTGTGCGGGGAGAGTACACGCACACAAATTATGTGTGTGCGCACACCATCCAACTGGCGCGTAGGTGTCAAAGAGTCATCTGTATACACCATCCAAACCGTCCAAAAGGTTGGCCCCACCCCGATTAATACTGATAGAAAAAATAGGGTGATCACTCATCACATCATATCGGCCACACCGTTGAGAACAATGAATAGCCACAGATCTGATTTAAAGTATATTTTTCGCTAATTTGATGAGAGGATCGGCCTGGGTTTTCGGTAAGTGATCGTCATGGTGGGACCCATCTTTTGGAAGAACTGGATATCTTACGCCCATGACAAGTTAGAAATATATATATATATATATATATATATATATATATATATATATATATATATATATATATATATATATACATGCGACCACGTAATGTCCACGTTGCATCCGTTTAGAACCTAACCACTAGGACGTTAATTATGATCTCACAGATGTACTTAAGCTTAACCTACAAACGATGTGTGAGGCTCACCGTGATGTGTGTATGACATCCAATCCATCTATCATGTGTGCCCCCTTATTTTATCTTTGTTGCTAAAAATATGGCTGATAAAAAAACGCAGATGGGCCACACCTAATAAAATTAGGTCTATAAGATAATGTGGTCTTGTCAACCTGAGATAAAAAAAAAACCTATACGATAATGTGGTCTTGTCAACCTATAAGATAAAAATGTGGCCCATAAAAAAACCTAGAAGATAGTGTGGTCTTGTCAACCTGAGTTCTGGAATGACCTAAATTTGGGTTGTCCATTCATCCTGATCCGGCACATCTTGTGAATGGATTGGATGGCATATGCTAAATAATCTGATCCCCACACACAATATAGATGGATTTTAATGGTGGGCATCCCCATCCCAATCGGTCCTTGTGCTGTGGTCCACTTGAGTTTTGAATCATCCTTGACTTTTGGCCTCAAGGAGATAAAGAGCGGGCATACATGACAGATTAATTGGATTTAATGCATTCACCCTGGAGGGCCCCACATATTGGAATATAGGTTAAGCTTAACCTAAAAGCTTTGCAGTGGTGACACAGCCTTCTTAAAATTTCTCGGCCCTACAATAAGAAAAATCAAAGATGCTCCTAAGCTTTGGAAAATAATAATAATAATAAATAAATAAATAAATAAATAAGCTAACCTACCTGTGACTTACTTTGTGACCAGTCTTAAGTGGACCAAGGATATCTACAGTGTCCTCTTGTTTTGCCTTTTGTACATATGAGCCCATGATTCAGTGATCCAATGGTTGATGTTGTGGGCCCCACTTTGGATAAACCATGATCCGAAAGATCGATCCTAGCCATCGAAACTTTGGTCCTTTTTTAGTTGAAGCGGAGAGCATCGCTTTATTTCTTCTCTCCACAACGGTCCTTTCCAGAAGATCTCTTTTGGGGTATGGTTCTTCCATGGAAAGACGGTATATCAACGGCCTAGATCATTGAAACATTGGCCTGCTTGAACGAACAGCAAACCAAAGGATACCACGTATGTGTAACTCTCCCAAACTCGGCTGAAACTTGGAAGCCAGAGTATGTAAGAAGGAAGGCAATCGACAAAGAAAGGCAGTGTCGTAGTTTGTTGATATTCGCCTTTTGGACGGTTCAAGCTGTCCCCATGTGATGATATATGTGGTGGGCCACATGTCTCTTTCCTTTGATGTGTGCATCTTAGTCTAAGCTTATCCTTCCAAATAACCATCTTTTTTTTTTTTTTTTTTCTTTTTTTCTATTCTTAGTCCATTCTGGTGGAATCTCCTTAAAGTTGATCCCAAACGTATTGGACTTGATGTAAGGTTCGGATTTGATTTTCAGCCATGTGGAGCACGGCATCAACTTATATCAGCATAATAATATTTTCTCTACGTTTTTGGGCCAATCTTTAAAAGAAATTAAAAAATAAATAATAAAAAAATTTGATTCTATGAGAGCATGTATGGTAGGCTTATTCAATAATTTTGTGTGTGGATCCCAGAGTGACGTGTGCATGACATCCACACCGTCAATCATGTTTGCTCCCTCACGTTGGAGCACAAAAAACGGAATCGGATAGCTCCGCATGCTCTTATCGTGTGGAGTAAACTCAGTTGGGCCCACCTACAATGTATGTGCTTTATCTATTCCGTCCATATATTTTTCCAACTCATTTTAGTGGTTGAGCCCAAAATTTAAGCATTTCTAAATTCAAGTGGACCATGACACGGAAACAGTGGGAATAATGATTTCCACTGTTGAAACCTTCCCAGGCCCTAGAGTGATGTTTATTTGTCATCTAACCTGTTCATAAGATCACATGGATATGGATGAAGGGAAAACACAAATATCAGCTTGATCCAAAACTTCTGTGTCCTCTGAGAATTTTTCAATGGTAGACATTCAGTTCACACATTTCTTGTGGTGTGGCCCAATTTAGATTTTTATATGCTTTATTTTTTGGCACCATACCTAAAATTTTCTGTTAAGATGGATGGACGGAGTGGATAAAATATGTAAATCACTGTGGGCCCCACAGAGCTTACTCCGCACGCTAGCGTGCGGAGTTACTCAGTACGCAATCCGCTTCCACAAAAAACAAGCCGATCGACCGAAAACTCGGGTGGGCCACGCGATGTCAAATCATGCCTAGTAGCTCTAAAATAATGTAGCCTGCCCCACCTGAGTTTTGGAATGGCCTGATTTATGGGATGACAATTCATCTCAGTGGGCTTCCATATTATTAATGGATTAGATGGCACATAAAACATTGTGGACTCCACTCATTTTCTGGTAGGTTTTATTGGTGGGCGTCCCATGCCAAGTGTTCCCTGTGGTGCGACCACCCATGTATTCTTGATCTGCCTAAGTTTTGGGATCAAGGTTAATATGAAGGGATGGACCTTATAGACGGAGTGGATGTGGTCCATACATCCGGATGGGGCCCACACACGCAAAATTGTAATATAGGCTTTATTCTACGATAGTTGCGTGTAGTTTGTACGCGTGATCCAGGGTTCTATCCTTGGTTGTCTTTGGGTATCTTGCCTCATAAAACTTTACTAACACCAAAATAAAAAAATAAAAATAAAAATAAATTTTAAAAAAAAACCTCCCATTTTGACAGGTGGGTCTCATTTATTGGACCTGTTAACAACCCGCAGTTACTCAATCGGTCCGACCCGATTTTCACAGGTGGGTCTCATTTATTGGACCTGTTAACAAACCCAGACCGGTTTGGATCTCACCCCAGTGAAAAATTGGGTCTACTTGGGTTCACATCGTGTTGGAACCGGTTAAAGTCAGGTAAGGTCCAGTTAGTCTTAGTTGTAATTTTATATATAATTAATATAATATAAGTTATTGCAGCAAAAGAAAAAAGATTTTATAAGCCACACGCATAAGAGAGCCCATTCATTGACCATACACATGTCAAAGTGGCACATGCATATGCTATCTAATACTTTCATTGGGAAGGCTTAACCATGTAAACACTTACCAATCCGAACCCAGCTCAAGACCTAGATCCAAGGACCCATTGGATACAACCTAATTGAATCCAGGTTGGTTCTTCACCGTGGGGCCCACCTTGATGATGTGTTGTATATCCACGCCGTCCATCCATTTTTCCAACCCACTTTACAGCGTGGTCGCAAAATTTAACTAGATCCACACCTCAGGTGGATCACACCGCAGGAAATAGTGGAGATTGAACACTCACCATTAAAAACTTCCCAGGGCCCACCGTAATCAGATCTGTATTGTTTATTTTCCATCCAACCCCTTCATAAGGTCAAACAGACCTGGATGAAGGGAAATACAGAGATCGGCTCGATCCAAAACATTTGTTTCAAATAAAAAGTTTTTAATGGTCATTCACAACTTTTTCCAGTGGTGTGGTCCACCAAAGAGTTTTCCCTGCTTACATTTTCTCATAACGTCCTAAAATGAGCTGGAAAAACAGATGGGCGGCGTGGATATACAACATATTCACCAAGGTGGGCCCCACACAGTAAGTGTAGCACCCACTAAGGTGTTGCCCGGGTGACACTTAATCCGCTTCCCACGTAAAACGGTAAAAGGACCCAACCCTGGCAAGGACCGGTTAGACCAGGTACTAATAGGAACCACCGATTCAAATCCTACCCGTGCTACAGGATGAGTAGATGGAAGGACAGATTGGCAATGGTATTCCTAGGATGGATGGATATCCAATACTCCGCAGCTCCTTTTGTCTCATTGTGTTTTGCATCTATCAGAAATCTTCCTTTCGGAAGTTAATGTACATAAGAGTATAATGTTAGTTTTTCAGGGAAAAAGAAAATCTACAAACGCCCAATCCACCGTAGGATCGTTGGTGTTCGGGTGAGATTTAAACACGTCATGGAAGGATATTTTCGTCCAAGAAAACTTAATACAGGTGATCACGGCTATGTTGAGTCCGAGTGTTTTTTAAATTCGAACGCGAGTACTAAAACCCCCACCCAACTTGACAGAGTTATTTGATACTTGCTTTCACATGATATTTCATACACCATATACACTAAGAAAGCATACACGTATTGCAGATTAACTCAATTTAAACGATTAAATTGTCGAACCCAGTGTCCTGTAAGTCACAATATGAAAATCAAAATTTTAAATAATCCTATCCTTTGGTTCATGGAAAATTGTTTGTTAAAAAAAGGACCATAAGTACTGCAATTTTAACCGTCCAATAAATATCCACTGATAGATAGAAGGGGGCGTAAGGCCCTACATAATTGTGGCCCACCACACAAATTTTGTAGAATACACATTCAACAATAAATTATTAAAATATATTAATATTCACATTTTGGGCTATTATATTAATATTCAGATTTTGGGATATTTTAATCTAGATTAGAAGATTTTAAGGCCCTCACTATCCATGGTAGTGCTGTAACTTGGGTTTGGGGTAATCCAAACCCAACTGACCCAACCTGAGCAGGTTGTCAAAGTACTTGGGTTGGGTTCGGGTTGAAAATTGCCGATTCGATTTGAATTCATGTGAGCAAAATCTGTTTGGGTTAGGTAGGGTTGTTAATAATCACATGGATGTCGGATCAGGTCAGGTTGGATTGGGTCAATATAGAAGACTTTGGGTTGGGTTCTGCTTAGGTACCTCAAGATGGAATTTAGGTCGTGTTGCAGATTGGATCCTCTCAAGGTTGGGTTGGACTCAGTTTGAGGGTCAACCCAACCCAATCCACCGGATTTACACTCCTAATCCATAGTGAGCCCACCAAATCTTCTAAATCATATCATCAATAATCACCATCATTTTTAAACTTTAGGATTAGAGTATTCCAGTTAAGAAGATATTTGGGCGTTCAGCACCCGGTTTGGGTATATTTGAGTACTATGTTAAGATTTCAAAAGTTAATTGGCAAGTGTGGTTCTAGAGTAAATAAACTGGAGGTAAATAAAATTCGTAGATCTAGTGTGTTTTGAACTCTCACCCTTGATTCAAGTGTGATTAGAAAGAAATGTCTTTTGCTACTCCATTTGAAAGACATGAGAATCGCACGTATAATAAAGGTATTCCTAAACTAGTAGATCTATTATTCATGTGGCACACTGATGATATTCAAAATAATCTAACCATGGACTGCATCATTAAAATCATGCATCAATAAAATGATATGAATAATCCAAACACTAGCATGTAAATCTACCATTAAAAAACATTAGTGAGTTTGTGATTGCTTATAGCTGACTTGAGGCTCCGTTTTAGTAATCAAATTCAAGTTTTGTAAATATACCTCAGAATTTAATGCATTCCTATTTTTGCATTCCAACACATGCAGCTAATGGACAAACATAATTGAGGATTTGGAATCACCTTAATTTGTGATTTGAATACCAATGCGTTTCAAATACAAGCTTCCAAACAAGATTTATTGAACCTGTAATAACTAAAAAAAAATGCCCTCAAAATTGCTAAAATTGCCTTTGACCAACTCAACTAACTCATTGAAATTAGGTCGAGTCAACTGAGTTCTGAGCTGAACCTAGTTGACTGGCACTGAGCTTCTTCTTTTTTTTTCACATACTCGATACATGCCCGCACACTCACACCACAATGGGTGCTCGAACCCATGACCTCATGTTGAAACTCTTATGAGTTTACTATGAGCCATAAGGTCACAGGCTACTCGCACTGAACTAGTGTTTGCCTAATTTTACTAACTTGGCAACTAGGCTTTGGAAACTATCACACGGTACTTGGGTGTCTTAAAGAATGATCGGATTCCCAAATGTTACTCAAACATTATCTTCACTTCAACCACTGCTGATTACATCAATCAGGATGACTTCCCATCCCTCCTTAGTGGGCCCATCAAATGATCATTCAGATCTTTTTTCATACCAAAATCTAACAAAATCATATCAATGGTGCAGATTAAGCCACGTGACATATCTTTCTTTAGGGCATGTGCCAAATATATGAAGGACATATATATCATATCTTTCGGAAGCTTTGGTGTTTAAGTTATCTCTGGATAAGGTTAGGCAACCATTAAAGCCACGTCAGCACTGAAGTAAGTTATGGACGTTCGACGAAGGCATAACCACGATCAAGAAGAAGTAGCGACTCTTTCCTAAAGTTATACACAAAGGCACCATGTGGACGAGCAGTTATCCTCTATCAGAAAGGTTATATATAGCAGAGGTAGATACGAAGAGAAAATCCAAGATGTAACACAATGAAATCGAAAACAAACCAATTAATCAACTAGCGCAACATTGTTTATCTTAGCTTAGCTTAGCTTATCATTTCACTACCCCTCAACCGTAGATGCCTAGTCTTTAATAGTAATTTATTTCAAGTACATCCATGTGATTACGTTGGACTGACTTCTAGTTGTAGCCAGTAGTTGTAATTCCCTTCCATCTATGTCTACCTATGTTTGCATGACGGATTTGAATGAAGACATTAGTATTTAATAATCGTCCACCTACGCTTATACATTGGGCCAATATAGCTATAATTTCCAACATTGCCCTCAACCTCACTCATCACCATGCCGCTTTACAAAGCATCCTATTGCTGTCAACTAGTTGGTGATCCCATTATAATGGTTAGTATCGCTCATTTCCAATCGATTATCTATTTATTTTACTCGGCTATATAATTATTACACCTTTAAAAATCTTTAATTCTCAAGTTTAAAAAAAAAAAAAAAAAAAAAAAAAAGTTTATTAGAGGAAGAGCCCTAACTTCTTTAGATTGTTTGATATTGCGCACACTCGACAGTTAACTGAACAGATAGGTCATGACCAAGCACCACTATATCTCGACGCCTGGATCAGGTGGTCATGGTTTGAATCGGACCTGTACACGTGTCCGCGTGCCGACCATCAATCTCATATCACAACTACAATTCTGGTTAAGGGGGGCTTATCACCACTCATCGAGGAAACAGTCTTCTACGTGTCGGCCAAGCCGCCAAGGCCACATTACATTTAATTATTGTGGGCCTACTGACGTACCATCCATCCATAATCACAAAACAGATATTTGAAAACGGAAGGTGGAGACATAACATTGTACCGTCCATTCACATGAGCCCCTTGCCTTGTCAAACTCCACAAAATCACGGTAGTTTCTTGTCAACTTCCCCAAGGTGGCAAGGTGGAAAGGAGAGAAATATAGGAAGTGGGTGTGAACTGTGAAATATGAAGCCATCAGAAAAGATGGTTTGGTTGTATATTGGAAGTGAGGTGGATATGGCCCACCACCCACACCATCACAACCATCCAAAGTGTGATATGATTCCTTGAAAGTGAAGCAAATCACTCAAAAGAAATGTGAAAGTAGCAAACATGGGCTGCTTTTCATATCTACTCGAGTATCAAAATAAGTGGCAGAGCGTGTATTTTACTAGATAAGGAAAAGTCACCGAAAAAAGGGCGGGAAAAAAAGAGAGAGGGTTAGGTTAGAACAAAGAGAGAGCAACGAATCAAGCTAGACAGATGCCAAAGGGCTAGAAACATTGATTGGTGGCACGCTTGTTAACATGGCACGTGTCATCAGGTCCATTTATATGGTGTGGCCCACTGTTTTCTTTCCTTTATATGAAAATTAGGGTGGTCCACTGATCTAGTTCTTCAATCTTATGTATTGAATGTAGATAAACGGTTCCTTTTATTTAACTGTCCACATATGATGAGTGGATCTGCTTCATTTTTTTTTCAGTGGAATTTAATAGTGGGCCTCATATGATGAATGTCATGGATTATTTTCATGTTCATCTTGTTATCGTGTATGCTACAAATCGCCTCTTCATTCCCAGTGATTGAGCGAATCGCAGTGGTAGCCATTTCTCATGATGTGAGTATCTTTGCTTTTCTCCCGCGAATAGTATCTTTGAACTATGAACGACCCATATGCCACCCTGAGGTACGGTAATTCTACACGCGTGTGAGACCTACCCATCTGCACCCAAGCACACGTGCTAATAATAACACTTGACGGGATATGAGCTTTTTGGATATGCTGTTTGGATATTCTGGCCTAAAAAAAAAAAATCAATCCATTCACACCTCAGGTGGGCCACACACCGAAAATAAATGGACGGCTGGAAAAGTTATTTCTGACCGTTAGTCCAGTTTGTGCCGTGTAGCCTCTCTGAGCAGTTAAACTGACTAATTTTTTAGGAAGAGGATATAACCGTTATTTCCAACCAGGTCAAAAGCCCAGATCTTGCATATGTGCTCTTTGATGGTACTTATGCCTGCGTGTGGATGAGTTAAAAAACCATATGCACCCTTTCCTAGTGAAACAAGCAAGGAATAGACCAGAAATGCAATAGTAATGTTAGTCAACTGCCGTGTTTGGCTGCATAACATGAGAAAAGAACATGAAACATGTCTCTATGTTGACTTGCAATGGCCCCTCGTGATGCGTATGGACGGTCTCGATATATTTTTGGTACACTTAGCTACATTATACAGGACTAGTTATTTTACAATGTTTTTATTCTACAAAGTCGTGTGTGGGCCCAATCTGATGTGTGGATGACATCCAACCCCTCCATCAGGGGCGGATCCAGGATTTTCTTCCAGGGGGCCTAGGAAGGTTTCAACGGTGGGCGCCACTATCTCTCCAAATGGTTGGACGGTGTGGATACAACCAAGTCCACCTTGTTGATATATATGTTTTCCCCTCATCCAGGTCTTTATGGACTAATCAACACGTTGGATGGCAAATAAACATTACAGTGGGCCCTAGGAGGTTTTTAACGGTGGGTGTTCAATCATTACTGTTAATACTGTGGTGTGGTCCACCTGAGAGTTGCCCTTAAATGAGCTGGATAAAATGAATCGACGGCGTGGATAAGGCACGAACAGCATGGGGGCTACAAAGCTTTTCCGGCACAAGACCAGTGCGGAGCTCCGTGCTGGAGGGGTCACTACCGAAGCCTCATACATTGTTGTTTATATTTTAATAACATGAACCGCTGGGGCAACCTTGCCTGACATATGGACATTGACGGTGGTGGATAGATATTTAAGACGGAATCGGATTGCATGCGGAGTAACTCGGCACGCTCTTATCGTGCGGAGTAAACTCTGTTGGGCCCACCTAGAATGTATGTACTTTATCTATTCCGTCCATATGTTTTTCCAGCTCATTTTAGTGGTTGAGCCCAAAAATTTAAGCATATCCAAATCTCAAGTGGACCATGCAATGGAAAACAGTGGGAATAATGATTTCCACCATTGAAACCTTCCCAGGCCCTACAGTGATATTTATTTGTCATCCAACCTGTTCATAAGATCACATGGATATGGATGAAGGGAAAACACAAATATCAGCTTGATCCAAAACTTTTATGTCCTCCCAGAATTTTTCAATGGTAGACATTCAATTCACACATTTCTTGTGGTGTGGTCCACTTTAGATTTTGATATGCTTCATTTTTTAGCACCATACATAAAATTTTCCGTTAAGATGGATGGATGGAGTGGATAAAATACGTAAATCACTGTTACTTAGCACGCAATCCGCTTCCATTTAAGACATGGTTTACACATTAAAACTTTGACTACTCTCCAACTGCAAGATTCAGACCATCCAAGTAAGAAATTATATATATATGAAATGCTAACACGCAACTAGTTGGCATGTGGGGCCACTATGGTGTTTGTATGATATTTGGTCAGTACAAAAAGATTATCTCACTATAAAAATAGGATGAACAAAAAAATAAGACGGATCCAACCAAAGATTGTCTCAGTGTATAGACACACTTTCTCACTTGTGAGCCCTTTTTCACAACTCATCACATGTGATGTTAGCCCAAAATCTAAACCGCCCATGTGATGCAGCACCCTAAAAAACTCCCCGGTGCACCAGTTCTCATGAGTGAGAGAGAGAGAGAGAGAAATATGCTCACCGGCGCACCAGTTCTGACGAGAACTCATGAGCACTTTTTTAGAACTTATCTCACATAATATGAGCATAAAATCTAAACCGTCCACTTGATGTAGCGCCCTAAGAAACCCCTAAGGTCAAACTTTTGCCATGAACGAGAACTTTGGTTGGCCATCTTCACAAAGAAAGTCAAATCAAGGGAGTAAACTGTTTCCTTTTGCCATGGTCCACCAAAGTTCTAGATATTTATCACAGTACACCCCACAAAACCATCTCTAGGCTGAGGAGGACTCCATTAGTTTCCAAACGTATTGAGAAAAAAGAGTATTAAATAAGAAAAATGAAAATTAAATAAAAGAATTTGGATCGTCTACTTATCTTCAATAGGTTTTTCCTGTTTGCCAACATCTAATTGGTCCAGCTCAGCACTAACTGCATTAAATATAGCAGTGTTGACAACGCAATGCTAAGCTGGACCAATTAGGTGGTTGGCAAACAGGAAAATCCTGTTGAGCCCGAGCAGACGATCTAGACTCTAAATGAAAGGGGGAGGAAGATGATTATATCCAAAGAAACTGGAATTACAAAAGAAGTTGCACATGTGTGATGTATTCTGATGATACACCACATGTGTGACAAATTTGGTTCATTGATTAGGTAGGTCCCTTGTAAGCATGTGAAGGATAAAATATTATTTTTTGTGATTAATAGTATGATATTTACTTAAAAGAAAATTCCGGTGTTAGAAATTCATTGCAACAACCCATATTCAACTTGCATGTGTGGCTCCAATGATGATGAGCATTTACTAATTTTTAGTGGATAAAATTTAATCAATAGGCCTTATTTGATGAACAGGTTAGATCTTTAACATGTAATTCCAACCATACTCATCTAAAACTTGATGTCAGGCATCTCACATGTGGTGCATTGCATGCGGATAGAAAAAGAATTTTTTGGTAATTAATACATAGCTAGTTGGACCAATTTGAATATTTGGTCCAACTAGTTGTGTGTGAGCATCTCTCTCATTATATATATATATATATATATATATATATATATATATATATATATATATACACACACCAATATATCAACCTTCATGCATAAAATCTTTCTCAAGCACTGTCTGTTGACGTCACCAAATCTTTCTTAATCATGGGCCTAGAAAACCAGGCAGATCCAAAGCTTAGATGGACCATACCCCAGGGGAGACACTGATGCATACAGTTGAAACCTTCTTAGGCCCACCATAATGTTTATTTGCCATCCAACCTGCAGACCTAGATGAAAGGGAACATAAATATCAGCTTGATTCAAAACTTCTCTGGCCCAAGGAGCTTTCAATGGTAGGCATTCAATCACTACTACTTTCTGTGGTGTGGTCTACTTCAGCCTTTGATTTACCTTAATTTTGGGCCCAAGTCTTGAAATAATCTCCTAAAATGGATGGACTGAGTAGATGTAACACATACATCATGGTGAGTCTTACATAACACGTATTGCGTCCTATTCCCACCCGTCTCCAGCACGAAATGGGCAGGGGCTCGAGTTGCCACAGTTATGAATGGGTTTTATCCACACCATTCATTTATTTTTCCATATCATCTCAGGATATAGGCCCAAAATTGAGGCAGAACTAACTCACAAGCGAACCACACAATGGTGATTAAACTCTTACAGTTGAAAACTGACGCAGAGTGGACGTGGTAGGTCGATCACCGTCTCCCTAACCGATAGTTTCTCGAATCCACGAGAAGAAATAAAAGATAAAAAGAGGAAATAAATTCCGAATAATTGAATAATTGATAATTGAATGAATAAAAACGGAATTACAATGCATATAAATAGGAAACTAAACCCTAGGTAAAGTATCAAAATCCAACTCCAACTAAAACTCCTAGAAAACGCAACTTACTATAAATAGTAAACTTACTATTTATAGAAGTCGTTCAATCCTACTAGAACTCTTGGTTTTCGGCCAAAAATAGAAAGTTTTCAAACGGCCTCAACCACGCTGTTCTACGAAATATTCTAAGCCCTTTTCATGTTGGGCACTAACTCTAAAACCATACGGATGCAAAGTTATGATCGAATTAAAACTTACTATAAATAGTAAAAACGAAAATAAACTAGCCTAGTGACCGTCGATACGGTCGATTCTCGCGATTCCGGATTGGGCAACCCGGCATAGCGGGGTTGGTTGGCTAAAGTAGCTCGAGCTACCCCAAATTGATATATTATACGTCCCGTAACTCATTCCGGATTGTGAGATACGACCGATTCACGGTCCTGACGGTCCGGATCACTTTCGGCCCCGTCCGGTCTTCTTTTGGTCCATCTGGGCCATGAAATAGTCAGCGACCCGTCCTACATCAGTCTCCTCCACTTCGAAAGAACTCGACCCCGAGTTCTCGTCCAGCTTTGGTTCATGATATTCGTACAGATCTGCCACGTTGAAAGTCCTTGAAATCTCCATGTCATCTGGAAGATCAACAACGTAGGCATTGTCATTGATCTTGCGAATGATCGGTACCGGTCCAATCTTCTTGTGTTTCAACTTGTTGTAGGTCCCGATAGGAAATCGCTCTTTACGTAGGTGGACCATCACCTGATCACCTATTTCGAACACTTTGGCGCGCCGATGCTTGTCGGCCGCTTCTTTGTACTTCTCGTTCGAAGCCTGTAATTTGTTGCGCACGTCTGCATGTATGTCCATGATTCGGTCTGCCATATGTTCAGCTGTAACGCTCATGCCCGGAAGCTTGGGCAGGGGAACCAAATCGAGTGTGTGACGAGGCACGCACCCATAAACAATCTGGAATGGAGACTTTCCTGTCGATCGGTTTACCATGTTGTTGAATGCAAACTCTGCTTGAGCTAGGGCCATGTCCCACTGCTTCGGTTTGTCACCTGAAAGGCAACGGATGAGATTTCCCAATGTGCGGTTGACGACCTCAGTCTGTCCATCTATTTGTGGATGATAAGCACTGCTGAAGTGAAGTCGTGTACCGAACCGATTCCACAAGGCTCGCCAAAAGTGGCTAACGAACTTTGTGTCCCGGTCTGAAGTGATCGTCTTAGGAATACCATGTAGTCGCACAACCTCTCTGAAGAAAAGGTTCGCAACATGTATCGCATCAAAGGTCTTCTTGCACGGAATGAAGTGTGCCATCTTGGAGAATCGGTCTACCACCACGAACACTGAGTCCATGCCGCGTTGTGTTCGTGGGAGCCCTAATATAAAATCCATAGATAAATCCTCCCAAGGGGCATCTGGCACGGGTAATGGCGTGTAAAGACCTGTATTTTGAGATTGTCCCTTAGCAGTTTGACAAATATGACATCGTTGTACTGCCCTGCCAACATCACGAGCAAGTTGCGGCCAGTAATACCGCTCTTCCACCATCGCTCGAGTCTTATCTCGTCCTAGATGACCGCCGAGGCCACCGCCATGCAGCTCGATAATAATCTTATCCCGTAACGAACTCTGCGGAATGCAAAGTCGATTTCCTTTGAAGAGGAAACCATCTTGAATTAGGAGATCACTCGGGTGACCCTCTTGGCACTTTTTCCATGCATCTGCAAAATCCTCGTCGTCGGCATAAAGTTCCTTGAGGCAGTCGAACCCGATCACCTCACTGCTCACTGTAATAAGAAGGGATGCACGTCGGCTTAGTGCATCTGCCACCTTGTTCTGCTGCCCTGATTTGTGTTTCAGAACGAACGTGAATTCCTGTAAAAACGAAATCCATCTAGCATGCATACGATTCACGTTAGTCTGAGTATTGATAAATTTTAAGGCCTGATGATCAGTGTACAGTATAAATTCCCTTTGAATAAGATAATGGCGCCAATGGCGCAGTGCTTGAACCACTGCATATAATTCAAGTTCATAGGACGACCACTTCTGTCGTGCGTCGCTGAGTTTCTCACTGTAAAAGGCAACCGGCCTGCCCTCCTGAGAAAGGACTCCCCCAATGCCAACAATAGATGCGTCGCATTCTACCTCAAATAGCTTGTCGAAATTAGGGAGTACCAGAACCGGGGTAGTGGACAACCGATGTTTAATTTCTGCAAAGCTCTTCTCAGCCCCTTCGGTCCATTGAAACGGACCCTTCTTCATACAGTCGGTAATCGGCGCGACGATACTGCTGAAGTTCCGCACAAATCGACGATAGAAGGTCGCCAACCCATGAAAACTTCGTACCTCATGAATGTTTTTCGGAGTCGGCCAATCCCGAATAGCTCGTACCTTTTCTTCGTCCACTCGGATACCCGTGGACGACACGATGAACCCCAGAAACAATAATTGATCAGTTAAGAAGCTACACTTTTTCAGATTTAAGTATAACTTGTTGTCGGCCAACACTTGTAGCACTTTTCTGATGTGGGTCATGTGCTCCGTTTCATCCTGACTGTATATTAGAATGTCGTCAAAGTAAACGACAACGAAACGGCCAATGAACGGCTTCAACACTTGGTTCATTAAACGCATGAAGGTGCTTGGTGCGTTGGTCAAACCGAAGGGCATAACCAGCCACTCATATAGCCCTTCCTTGGTCTTGAAGGCCGTTTTCCACTCGTCACCTGGCCTAATACGGATTTGATGGTATCCACTCCGTAAGTCCAGTTTCGAGAACACCTTGGAGCCCTCGAGCATGTCCAGCATGTCATCCAACCGCGGTATTGGAAATTGATATTTAACTGTTATTTTATTGATCGCGCGGCTATCGATGCACATACGCCATGTTCCGTCCTTCTTTGGGGTAAGGAGTGCCGGAACGGCACACGGGCTCATGCTCTCTTTAATAAGACCCTTAAGGATCAGTTCCTCCACCTGTCCCTGTAGAATTTCACACTCTTTTGGACTCATCCGATAGTGCGGTCGGTTGGGTAGACTGGACCCTGGGATAAGGTCGATGTGATGTTGTATGTCTCGCATGGGAGGCAACTCATCTGGTAACTCTGCAGGCCAAGTACTTCGAAATTCTTCTAGCAGCGGTTTAAGGCGTTGAGGAATATTAGAGGATCCTGGCTCCTCGCCTTTTACCATAACCGCATAAATCTCGCCCGTTTCCTTTGATTCCTTAACAAACTCGCGAATGGTAAGGAGAGAGTTCCCCTCCACTTTAGAAGCTTCAGGGTGTTTGTCTGGTGTCATAGGGGCCAAAACAATTTTCCGACCATCCTTGGTGAACATGTATATGTTTTCCCGTCCACTGTGGGTCACATCTCGATCCGATTGCCATGGCCGCCCAAGTAACATGTGGCAGGCTTCCATGTCAACCACATCACAGAGGACCTCGTCCTTATAGCTTTTACCAATGGAAAACGAAATAATGCATTGATGAGTTACCTTGGTTTCGTTCACCTTCTTGATCCAGCCGATAGAGTAGGGGGTAGGGTGCTTCGTCATAGGCAGATGTAACTTATCTACCATAATTCTCAAGACAATATTTTCGCTACTCCCACTGTCTATGATCACGTCACAGACTTTGCCCTGCACGGTGCACTTTGTGCGAAAAATATTATGTCGTTGTGGGTGCACTTCCTTCCTGGGGGCGTAAAGTAGTCGTCTTACTACTAGCGATTCCCCATGATCTTCAGTCAGCCAATCGACATCTTCTGTGTCCCCCTCTTCGGCCTGCTCCAATTCAGGATTATCTTCTGTTGGCTCACCTTCCACGCCGCCTTCATTCGTAGTTAAGTGTGCTGCAAGGCGTTGAGGGCAAGTGTTCGACCAGTGACCTGGTTGGCCACAACGGAGACAATGGTCTGGTCTTGGCCGACCATATGGATTGGGGATCCTGCTGGAACCCGCTGTAGTGGGAGCTGTACGTTGAGGTCTTGAGGAACCGCTTCCCCCGTCCCGGTTCGTGACCGTAGGAGGTTGAGGACGCCCTCCTATAGGCTCCTTGCCTTTGGCCAGCGTTGTATCTTGAGTGGGTCCGGTGTTGGGATTTCGTGTTGCCGGATAGGGTCGAGCAGGGGGCCGTGACAACTGTGCTTCTGCTCGAGTGGCCAATTGGTTGGCCTCACTCAACGTCCATACCGGATGCATCTGGACTCGATCCTGGATTGCAAATCGCAATCCACCAATGAATCGTGATACCTGTTGTGCCTCTGATTCCGATAAATTATTCCGTGTAGCCAATCGTTGGAATTCTTCAAGATATTCGGCTACGGTTCGATTTCCCTGACGACAATTTTGGTATTGTTGGAACAAAATTTGTTCATAGTCGCTAGGGAGGAATCGAGCTCTAAGAAGTTGTCTCATTCTAGGCCATGTTCGGATGGGTGCCTTATTCTGACGGGTGCGGGAAACCTGTAGGTTTTCCCACCATGCTGAAGCACCGGATTTAAATTTATAAGCAATTAGTTTTACCTTCTTGTCATCCGGCACTTCCATATAGTCGAAGTATCGCTCGACCTCTGCCAGCCAGTCGAGGAACTCTTCTATTCGAAGTAGGCCATTAAAGCTGGGAAGATCAGCTTTGCCCCGATAGTCTCGTTCTGCTCGTTCCACACGCTCATTCCCTAGCGCAGGTCGTCGTACCAAAATGTCTTCGACCTCATCATCGCTTGGTTCTGAATCGTCTGGTGTAGCCCTACGATTATCCACCTGGGGTGCTCTACGGACAACACGATTGTCCCGTATAGCAACGGTTGGTGGTTGTTGGTCGCCTTGGGCTCGAAGCGGAGCTAGCGATGCTGCAATCTGGTCGAGGGTTGCCTGTATACCTTGCAGGATCAACCGGTTCTCCCGTTGCGCTGCTTCGAAAGCTGTCGCCGTTAGATAGTCCCTTGGAGCACCGTCCTTAGGATCAATCTCCAGTTCTACCTAACTTTATGAATAGGTTGGATGGCAAATAAACATCACGGTGGGCCTAGCAAAGTTTCAACAGTGAGTGTCATTATCACTGATGCTTCTTGTGGCGTGGTCTACTATTCTTGAGCCATATATCTGCCTAACTTTTAGTCTTATTCCATAAAATGCCATGGTGAAATAGATGGACGGTGTGGATAAAATATATACACACACACACACATCGCGGTGGCCGCTTAGAGCTCCTGTCTGTTCCTAGCTGGAGACCTCACTATGCTTCCTTCTCACACACTGTCACACTCTCATGTGGATGGCCTGCGAAAGTCTTTTGTATGAACTTCCTGCGATGGAAGCTAAGTGGGGTTCATCGAGATGTTTGTGATAAATCCATTGTGTCCATTTGCTCTGCCAGATCATGTTATGACATGGAACCAAAAATAAAGTGGGTTGCACGAATGTAAAAAATGAGTAGTGATATACCTACCGTTGAAACCTCCGTATCGTGATGCTTATGTAACATCAATACTATGATGAACTAAAAACACCAAAGTATTAGTCTCATAAGAAAACTTCCATGCTTCAATGAATGTTTCAATGGTTGACATTCAATCCCTAATGCTTCATTTCATGTGGCCCACTTGTATTTTGGATCTGCCTCTGTTTTGGGCCCATATCCTAATATGATATAAAAAAACAGATGGACGGAGTAGATTTCTTACCAGCATCACGGTGAGCCCCACTAACTTCGGTCGTAGGAAGTTCTTGCGAAAGGGCGCGGATTGGGTACTACCCATGGGATCAGGAGAGGATTAGGTGAGACCCTGAATTGATCGAGGTGGGTGGGACCCCGACCGTGGGGGGCCAATGTGATGTATGTGACTACATCCACACCATCCGTATTGGAAGCTCAATTTAGGGCATGATCTAAGAAATGAAGCAATTCCAAATCCTAGATGGACTATAATATAGGAAACAGTGTGTTGACGATGGAAATGGTCAATTGATGAAAAAGCTTGATCTGCATCGTTAGTGATGATCTCCTTCAAATATGCGGGCTAGATATTCGCTTAGAAATTTTCTAGACCTTATGAAATACGATTAAAGACAGAAGAGGGGTGATCGAGGGTCCGGCCGTTAGCTCTCTGATGCCTAAGTCAATAAGACATAGGAGATTTGAAGTAGGCTTTTGGTGAAGAAGTTTTTGCGTACCTTGAATAATAGAGGGATATATCTATTTATAGGATCATCGGAGAGTTGTAGGTGGATTCGAGGATATTGTCTCACGGGTATGATGTTCGGACTTTTTGGGATAATCCTTATCACGTATAGATCTGAAAGATTCTTCGGGATAGTCCTTATCATGTCAGGATTTGTCGGTCTTTATCTCCATACGTCGCTAGAGGCGGTGTGGAACATATTCAGACTGCGGAAAGTAATCGGCTAAGAGTACTCAGTTCTAAGGTGAACACTTGACAAAAAGCATTCAGTATTGAGGTGACCACTGGAAGAAGAGCACTCAGTTTAGAAGTCATCATCGAGCTCAGTATCCGCTTGATAAAACCTACTCGGCCTCTGCTCGGTAAGAGGTCAAGTTGTTTGGTGCGCCTTGTCTTTTAGTCGTCCTCTTTCTGGTAGATATTTTAGACTTTGTTTGGGCGTCGTGGGCCATTAGCCTTTATAGTCAACTATCTTGAGCTCGTAGATTGGTAGTCGGACCCGTGGGCCTATGGGCTTTCTTGTAGATTAGGGTTAGCTCGGAATTGCCTATAACACCGTGGTTATTGACCATTAAAAACTTTCAATGAGCCATTAAATCTTTGGATCAAGATGATATTTGTGTGGTTCCTTTATCTAAATGTTTGTGACCTTATCAACCGGTTGGATGGCAAATAAACACTCTAGTGGAGTCCATGAACTTTTTAATGTTGGCGATTCAATCACGATTGTTTCTTGTGGTGTTGCCACCTAAGATTTGAGTCGGATTCATTTTGGGATCGTACCCTAAAATGATCTTTCAAAATAGTTGAACGGTGTGGATTTAAGGCACATATGTCACTGTGAGCCCCAAGATGGCACAGCTCTTATGGTGAGGCCCACCTTGATATACTTATTCTATATCCACTCCTTCCTTACGTTTTGCTAAATCATTTTATGAAGCAAATCGGATTCTCACGTGGACCATTAATGGGCTACAAAAGTTTTGGATCTAATTTATATTCGTTTTATTCCTTTATTCAGGTTTATGTGACTTGAATGAAAAATATTCAATCACCACTTTTCATTCACCACTGTATAGTATGGTCCACCTGAGATTTGAATCTTCTTCTTTTCTGGACTCATGCCGAAAAACAGATGGAGTGCATGGATATAGAATACATACATAAAGATGGCCCCCACAGTAAAGGCCGGATCGTTAGGGTGCCGACGGGCGGCACCTTATCTGCTCCCGCATGGGAAAAGAAAGCAGATTGCATGTTCTGTGCACCACAACGTTGGTGGTGTGTTGATGCCACCGAGTTTTGTGGGACCCATTATGATGTATGTGTTATGTCCACACTCTCGGTACAATTTACAAGGTTATTTTAAAGGCATGGGCCCAAAATGAAGCATAGGGATTACAAGTGGACCACATCATAGAAAGTAGTGGTAATTGAATGCTTACCATTGGAAGCTTCTTGGGGCTCACAGAAGTTTTGGATCAAGCTGATATTTGTCTGTCTTTTACTTTCATCCAAGCCCGTGTGAGATCCACTCTGTCCATTAGATGTGTAATCCTATGTTAATTCTAAGGCAAAAACTTAAGCTGACGTGTGGCTCTCGTGGGCCATACCAAATCAGCCAGGAGAGATGTCCACCCTGATTTTTACCCGGCTAACCGTGATAATTACATGAATTCCACTCCAATAATTAGATGTAATACCAAAATTTAGAGTGTTGAGTGTTGTCCCCCATGCATTGTTTCCGATCATCTGATCCATGGCTAATTGAAAACTTTTAATTAAAAATGCATCAGTGTAGATTTTCACTGTAAAATTACTTCCTTGGGATTTTACCAAATAGTGCCCTGCTAATCCATGGGAGCATATTAGGTGCGGCCCTAAATGTGGATCCCACCTTAATGTATGTCCACTATGTTCATCTGTTTTTTCAGATCAATTTAGGGCATGACCCCAAAAAATGACGAAAATCTAAATGATAGACCATGCTATAGGAAATAGTGGTGATTGAACACCCTACCATTAAAAGCTTTCCAGGGCTCACCGTAATGTTTATTTGCCATCCAAGTACCCATTAATAAGGTTGCATGAACCTAGAAAAAAAATATCAGCTTGACCCAAAACTTGTATAGCCCATTAATGGTCAATATATAGCCACTGTTTCCTATGGCATGGTCCATCTGAGAATTGGATATACTTAATTTTTTGAGTCATACCTTAAAATAATCTTAAAAAACGGATGCACGAAGTGGATATAGAATGCATACATCGAGGTGGGCCCTATGGGGCGGCGCCGCCCCCAACTCATCCTTTTGAGAAGTGAATTTATATTATTGCCCTTATTTGCATATTCTTGAGAGGTGGGGATTGAGAATCATAGGCCCATGTGGCAAGTGGAGCATATGCAAACTAACATTATTATTAGATGAACCAAAATTACAAAGGATCCAATCATAAAATGATACAATCTATGAAAAAAAAAAAATTAATATGCACAATTAAAAAATCCAAATTCAAGTGCAGCCCATTGGATGATTTGGACAGCCTGATTATTTGCTCGTTTGACAACCACGGCAGGGTCCACATATTAGATAGGTTGGATGTTTCCCACATCATGTGGGCCCAACAAGTCTGGACTTTCACTGCTTTTGAAAGAAAAGCATTAGACGTACGAAGGCATTTTTGTAGTTTCCTTCCAAAAAAAAACCTAGGGCGGCGAACACGCACATCAGGTGGTGTTGCCAACACCGACTCCAGCGGTGGTGGGTCGATGTGTTGGGTGCTAGCTGTGGGCCCTACGTGATGTATCCGTTTTGTATCCACGCCATTCATCCGTATTGCCCCTCTTATTAGAGCATGAATCCAAAAATGAATCAGATCCAAAGTTCAAGTGGACCACACCACAGGAAACAGACGTGATTGAATGCCCACCATTAAAAAATTATGGCTACAAAAGTTTTGGATCAAGCTGATATTTGTATTTTACCTCCATCCAGGTCTTGGGTGACCTTATCAACACAAGTTGGATCACAAATAAACATTACTGTGGGCAATAGAAAGGTTTGAGCAGGTGTCATTATCCCACTATTTCCTGTAGTGTGGTCCACTTGAGCTTCGGACCTGCCTCACTTTTGGGTTCATGCCCTAAAATGAGCTGAAAACACGATGGATAGCGTGGATATAAAACACATATATCGCATTTGGGCCCACAGCACCCAACACATCAACTCAACACTCCGACCCCATATCCAACAAGGTAGGTGCAACTCTTACTGTGGGGCCCACTCGGATGCGTGCGTTGTGTATCCACCGCGTCCATCCATTTTGCCGCTTATTTTAGAGCATGGTCGGAAAAATGAGGCAGATCCAAATCTTAGGTGGACCATACATTTCCAAACTAACGCTAACTGACCGCCACGTGGAAGGAACTTTCATGAGATCCACTCCATCCATCAGCTACTCTTCGTAATTTCCATATCGAGGCCAAAACATAATAGTAATGAAATGAGTAGGTGGGCCACGGCATAGGTAGAGCTCTACACAAGTCGAGTAAGCTCGTAAAACTGGCTCGACTTGGATTCAAAATGCTCAACTCGACTAGGAACGGAAGTGAGTTTGAGCCGACTTGAGTCATTTTTTAGGTGCTCGAATGAATTCGAGTCGAGCACCTAGCAAGGCCACGCTTGACTCAGCTTGGCTCGACTATTAGCTCAAATTCGGCTCAACTCAGCTCGTTAACTCGAAGTATAAATATGAAAAGAAAAAAAAAAAACATAATCTTATTTATAATCTACCCACCCGTCCATCAAGTACTCTTCGTAATTTCCATATCGGGGCCAAAACATAATAGTAATAAAATGAGTAGGTGGGCCACGGCGTAGGTAGAGCTCTACACAAGTCGAGTAAGCTCGTAAAACTTGCTCGACTTGGCTTGAAATAGCTCAACTCGGTTGGGATTGAAAGTGAGTTTGAGCCGAGTTGAGTCATTTTTTAGGTGCTTAAATGAATTCGAGTCGAGCACCTAGCAAGGCCACACTTGACTCGGCTCGGCTCGAATATTAGCTCAAACTTGGCTCGACTCAGCTCGTTAACTCGAAGTATAAATACAAAAAAAAAAAAAAAAAATTGTCGATGGGAGAAGTCGATTGTCTGCCGGTTTAGAATTCCCCACACCATTGTCACTAACAATGAACATCCGTTCGACAACGCCAAGTTTCAGAATTCTGTCAAGAGCTCGGCATAGGGAATGCTTACTCCTCTCCCCATCGTCCGCAAGCTAATGGTCGAGTCGAGGCCGTCAACAAGATCATCAAGGGGCATCTTAAGACAAAGTTATGAAAGTGCAAAGGTGTACGAGCCGAGGAACTTTCGAACGTAGTATGGGCATATCGGACCACAACTCGGTCAACGACGGATGAAACATCGTTCATTCTGGCCTTCGGAGTCGAGGTAGTGATCCCGGTTGAGGTTGGAATGCCATCCCACAGAATTGAGTATTTCCAACCAGAGGACAATGAAGGTCAATTGCGACTTAACCTTGATTTACTAGAAGAAGTCAGAGAAAGATCTCGGGTGACAGTGGCCGCCTACCAGAAAATTAAGAGTTGCAAAGTATTACAACTTCAAAGTAAGGAAAGTGAGAAGTCTCCTAAGAAACCAAGGAGGAGCTTTGGAACATTGGGTCTAAACTGGGAATGACCCTATAGTGTCATTAGCCTAGCCCATCTAGGGACATATTAGCTGGAAGACTTGGAAGGTCGGCCTCTTTCTCATCCCTGGAATGTCGAGCACTTAAAGATCTACTATCCATGATTAGATCGACTTGTCTACAAGGGCTTTAGGCCCAGTCTACAAAGAACACTATATGTGCAAAAGTTGCTTGTAAGTAGATTTTGTGAAATCAGTAAAAGCAAACTTTATTTTTCTACATAAATCGACTATAAAACACAGTAGGCGACCGAGAGGGACAATGCCAAAGGGCGGTGTCTTATGATCAAAGCTCATAATCGAGCTAAAGGTCGATCAAAGACCCCTCCAAAAAGCGTGCCTTAGTCGGAATGCACATCAGCCCACAAGGCAGAAGTCCACAAAACAAAGAAGATCTTAGATCAGGTCGTCCATTACACGAACATTGTATTCCCACGACCGAGCAGACCTCTACTCAACCTTGTAGGGGGGGGGGGGGGGGGCACATGCAAAAATATGAAATTTAAGATATAAAGCCCCAAAAGGGGAACCATCAATAACAAGCCCCAACAAGGAGCACCATCATCATCATAAAATAAAAAAGAGAAGAGAGTTCAAAGCCCAACCCAGGCAACAACTAAACTAGGGCTGTAAATGGGTCAGCGGACCCGATGGGGTACCCTGACCCAACCCATTTAGACCCGACCCAAACCCGACCCATTTGTTAAATGGTACGGGTCTGGGTCCAAAAACAGACCCAGTTGCTAAACGGGTCTGGGTCTGGTTTCCTTTATATTAGGCCCGACCCGACCCGACCCGAACCCATTTAGTAAGTGGGCGGGTTTGGTCTATGTTTCAAGGGACCCGTCTAGCCCAGACCCGTCCAAACCCGATTTTAAACCTTGTAAAATGCCTACATACTTGATCTAGACCCGAACCCATTAGACCCGACCCGTTTATAAATGGGTCTGGGTGGATCTCCCTCTACTAGACCCGGACCCATTTATACATGGGTCTGATGGGTTGACTCGGACCCGACCTGAACCCGCCCATTTAGTAAAAGGGTCTGGGTTTAAAATTTGGACTCATACCCGTTTAGTAAATGGGCGGGTCTGGTTTTGGCTAAACCCGCCCCGAACCCGACCATTTACAGCCCTAAACTAAACAAAACGAAAAAAAAAAGGCCTTGGGCCTCAGCAACGTCAGTCGGAGGGGCCTGGGGAGCTTCAGCCAGAGAGGTCCCGGCAGCATCAAAAGATGCAACAACCTCATGAGCAACTCCACTAGTGGCCGGAGCATTGGCTTGGGTCGGCTCAGCCTGAACCTCCTTACCAGTAGACACTTCATCTAGGAAGGAAAGGTCCAGCTCAGGATGCTAGACCAGGATCTCAGCTCGACACTTTTCGAACGTGAGCTCGAACATCTCGTCGACCTTAGCGGACTTCTCCTTAAGCTCCGCTTTGAGAGAGGTAAACTTCTTCCGCTCCGCATCTAGTTCCAAACGACCCTCCTCGGAGACCCGCTTAAGCTTAGTCTCCTTCGCCGTCAATTCAATTCACACAGCCACGAGCTCCCTCTCCTTCTTTGCGGTCACTTCTACCTTCTCCACAGCCAACCTACTCGCCTCCTCGGCCTCCTTCTAAGGCCGTCTCAACATCCCCTCAAGCCTGGTAATGATCATTTTGGCTCGAGTCATGAAGTCCTTGAGGGCGAGGTAGTTGAAGGTGATCTGTTGAAGAGGACATGGGTTAGATTTTTTAACAAAGTTCCAAGAAATAACGAAGGGAATTGTATGGGCAAGAAGAACTTACCTTATAAGCACTGATCGCCATCATTTCAAAGACCCTTTTTTCTTAGCCTTCAGGAAAGGGTGGAACCTGTCTTCGGGAATGCCCCAATGGGCCCACTTGCAATAGTTGTACAAATAGGGCAGGATGTCAGCCTGACAGCATAGGGCTTGGGGGTTGACCTCTCAGCTTCCCTAACCTCTCCTCGGCTCAACCCCACCTAGGCCGTTAAGCCAACAACCTCCATGGCCGAAGGAGGGTAGATGTGGCGACAACAACCATCTTGGCTTCTGCCGAAGGGGCCGGTGATGGTGCAGGAGCAGCCCCTGCAAAGACTCGACAAGCATCCTCTGAGCCGCTATCTGGGTGCTTAGAGACCACCCTCATTTTTTTCGCGGCTAATGGTCGCTCCTCCTCCCGTGGGAGCAACCCTTCGCCTTGATGGAGGGGGAGGAGCAAACATTTATGAAAAGAGATAGAAAAATAAGTTAAGTAACCAGAGTCTCATTACTCTAAAGGTAAAGAGCTTAGAAAAGTGATTATGTTCTAGAACGAGGTCGACTTGTTGCAAACATTAGAAAGAAAGAAGCTCCTTCTAACTATAATGCACAGTGGGGTACTGCCACGCAAGCTGAATGTGCCCGAATCTCTAAGGGCTCAGGTCAAGTTGCTTCTCTCAATGGATTGCGCACAAAGGAAAAATAAGATCAGAGCTCGAGTTGGTTAAATTTTGCAAAAAAAGACATATAAAAAGTAAGGCACGATTCTCCGACCTGGATTGAAAAAGGCGTTAAGGACCCGCGAATGCAGTCCTCAGCTCGGCCGAAGGCGCCTCCCATCCCTTGGTTGTGAAGAATCAGATGTCCTTCCATTTCTTAACGAAGGAGGGAATGTCACTGATCAGAGACTCGCCGTTCCCTAACCAGGGCAACAAATAAAAGAAGCCCTTCGACCTAAGGTTGCACTTTAACTGATGCATGTGCATGAGCTTAAGGGCGTGAAGCTCAGCATTGCCGACCCAATGCCACAGAACGTAGCAACTAAAGATCATCCTCTAGGCATTGGGGGTGAGCTGACCTAGGGCTAGATTCATCACAATGAGATACTCCCTCATTAGAGGATGAAGAGGTTGCCGAAGACCACATTCAAAGGAGGCAGAGAATAGAGCGACCTCTCCCTCATGAGGTCGGCTCGAAGCTCACCTTCATCGAGTAGATGAAGCCAAACCTGGTCGGGAATACCATAGTCCTTTCTGAGCTAGCTCAGGTCAGACTTGGTGAATTTAGACTTAAGGAGTTTAGCCACTAGACGCCCAACTCCAGAGTTGGAAGTCGAATTCTCAGCCCGGTATTCTGCAATGGAAGGAGGAGCCTCCTCCAACCCTGCCTCAGAGGGAACCTCATCCATGATATCATCAGGGTCCTCCCTAAGGTCAGACTGACCACCTTGAGGGGTTGATTCCCTGATAGACTCATACCGGATGGACTTCGTCCGGAATATATCGTCGGAATCCTCTACTTTGACGATGACATAAATCAACAGAGAAATAGGGGAGGAAAATGACAGAAGAAAGCCCAGATTCACTGGACTAAGGCAAAAGGACATACTAGATTGACTCCGGGATGAAGGATAGTGATGGACGGGATGCAAAACTCTGGCAAGATCAACAGAGGAAGCGGGGAAGAAGAAGAAAAATGAGAGGGGGAGATAAAAAAATCGAAAAAGAAAGCTAAATGCCCAACTTATATTTCCGCCTGCGCCAGCACGAGCTCGTGCTAGTGCCACATGTTGCCACAAGGTTACCTTGGAAAATGAAATAATGCGATGTTGACCTGCCCGCTGCACATGTCGTTCTTTGATTGGCCGAGCTGCCGAGCGACAGCTTGTTTGGCACGCCTCTGCCACGCGTCAATCGCCCATTCGTCCGAGCCTCCGAAAAAGTTTCCATGTTGTAACGCAATCATAGCGACATTTTGAAATTCGAACCGACGCATTTATAACGACCTCTCCCGCCTATTCTGCTGACGGTGGCAACAAAAAAAAATCTGAAATTTCGAAAGACCCGCACTTGCTGAGATCAGCTCATTGTTTCTCTTTACTCCTGAGTCGAGGAAGTCAAGCTCAAGAGTAGTAGCTACTGTTGTGGGTAAATCCAAGCTGACCTTATGTCATAAGGAAAGCCCACAGGCCCAAGTATAAGTCCTTAGGCTCACACACTAATGTCAGGCGCAAGATGATCAATGATGACAAGAAGAGAGCTGAGGACCAGAGTCGATGTGATGATAGTTTGGCCTTTATGAAGGTCATTTTGGATAAATCAAAACAACCCGAACTAGTTCTATTGACATGGCCGACAAGCCTAGAGCTCGGCCTATATTATCACCAAGCTGACCCGGACTGCGACCGCCATAAAGGCGCGCAGAAGTCTAGGGACGAGGTTGGAGAAGGTGGATACGTCTCCCAATGTTATAGGCGCGATCCACAACTCTAGGAATTATGCCGCCCTCGACGGGCATAATGCCCACAATCGAAGCCACCAACATGGCCATCAACTGCTCTCCAACGGTCCTATATATTGAGGCACTCTCTCATAGCCTAAGGTACTACGACTCTCCACTTATGAAACATGCCTCTACAATCTCCTTAGCTCAACTGGCTTAAGCATAAGAGGGCTAACGGCTGAACCCCGGCCCTCCCTTAGCTTTTCTGTTTGCTCTATAGGATCAAACAACTACATCCATCCATCTAAGGTGGATATCAAGCCATCTCATCCTGACCAATTTTCAACCAGAAAAGGTTGAATCAGCCTTATTTTTAAATAAGGCCAAACAATGTGCTATGTACCTGATGAACGGTGTATTTCTCGTATGTTGAATTGTTTTCCCAGATTAGAAAAAGTTATCCCTGATAAATACCTTCGCCAGGTACGCAAGAATTTTCAAAAAACAGTAGCTCCCCACCAGATCCATCATTCCCACCGAACCCGCTCTGGCGCACCTACCGCCGCGTGGGTGTAACTTTCACGAGATCTAACTCGTTCATCAGGTACGCTGCCTGCCGTTCAAGGCCCACAATGATGTCTCTATTTCATCCGGAAACGGATTGGCTAGTGACCCTGCCGCTAGCCAATGGCTAGTGGTCAGTGTTCTATGGGCCCCATCAAGATTTGTGTGTTTCATCCATGCCGTCCATCCATTTTTTTCCAGATCATTTAATGGCATGATCACAAAAATGAGGTAGATCCAAATCTCAAGTGGACAACACGGTGTTGATTGAAAGCCCACCATTAAAAACTTCTTGGGGCCGTAAACGTTTGGATCAAGCTGATATTTGTTTATTTTCTCTTAATCCAGTTTGCATAATTAACACGCTGGAATTCAAATAAACATTACGGTGGGCCTTAGGAGGTTTTTAATGTTGGACGTTCAATCACTACTGTTTTCCCATAGTGTGCTTCACTTGAGATTTAGATCTGTCTCATTTTTAGTATCAACGCTTAAGATGGTCTTTAAAAATGGATGGACGGCATGGATAGAACACATACATCATGGTGAGGCCCATAGAGCACTGACCACTAGCCAAACCGCGTCCATTTCATCCAATCCACATTCATAATCTGTCTCATCCGGATGAAAGTCCTCAAAAAATCATGTGGGCCATAACTTGTAAATTGATAGGTTTTAAGTATAATTCCCTGTGAAGTGGCCCACCTGAGGATTATATTATCCGATCTTTCAAATAAACACCAAACAAGAGTTGTTGTAGCTGATGGACGGTGTGGATCTCGTGCACGTAAAGTCGTTCACCTCAAAGAACCGGTAGGCTCGCTACAAGAGTATCTACGCAAGCCACGTCAGAGTTTTCTTTCTTTTGCCGCAGGAATTGGTCAATCGAGGTTTCGACTTTCGGAATTTCGAGCAGTTCAACGTCCCTTCGTCCAGAATAAGGACTTTTCAGTCATTTGAATTTTCTACTATTTATTTTTATATTAGCTTACATGAGAAATGATCACATACATCTATTTTCCTTTTCCACCATCTATAAAATATATAACCAATCCCAACCGTGAAAAATCTGTCCCAAACCATTAACATCATAGGATTTAAAAATGTAGCAAATAAAACTATTCTCTGAACAACAATTGTACACTTATTTGTATTATTGGATACGTACGTTTTAAACGTTCCTTCAGGTAGAATAATATTATGTCATCCCTACTTTCATAATATTAGATGAATACAGAGGTCCCCATCGATTGTACGGTTTAGATTTTCTAAAAATACTACACACTGGCGAGAAAGAGATGCATGTACTGAAAGTTCACGTACAGCTGCTGTTTTCGATTTACTTTTCCATCTCTATTTCTCAAAGAGCGTGCGGGCCTTCATCTGTCACCTGTCAGCGCATGGATCTCACAACATAAAGAGGCGAACAAATGCAAGCTAAAAGTACACGCTTTTCTACTCGCACCCTCTTTTCCGTTTCCAAGTAATATAAATATATAATAAAAATAGAAAAATAAATAACTAATTAAATAAATGCAACGAAAAGGACACCCTGTCAGGTACGACTCAGCCCCATCATCAAACGATTCAACAACCGGTCAGATCGCCCTCCGGATGGAGGAGCAGGATTGCGATTCATACTCGCAGACTAGAAATCTAAATACTACTCTCCTCCCACGTTCTAGTTATCTCGTGTCTGGAGATCTATACCGTTCATCTGTTGAGCCTCACATGTGTGTAGGGTAAGTCCAAAACGGTGGATGTAGATGTATATGAAACGTGTACGGTGATAGGCGATTGAATGTCGTTCAAGATGATAACACGTTTCACAGGTGTGAAAGAACCAGTGTAATGCTTGTTTGTTGTATTTCATGATGTGGCCTACCTGATGAACGGTACCGATCTCATGCATGTGCGACACAGGCATCGCGTGAGAGAGTAGGTTGATGTTTGCTACTTTTGCGAGTAGCTTGATGACACCCTCCGTCTGGAAACCACCACACACAGACGTGCAAGCCCAACACCATCATCATCACGTGACGGGCTACCTCTCCCGTATTTGATACTCTGGCTGAGAATGGTGCTTGATACGCTCGCACATAGAATCGGTGCATGTTGAAACTATTAACCCAAATTCAGCCAATTAAATTCCAGAGATATCTGTATTAACTCACATTCTTGAAATTAGATTGTTCGGATGGTCAAAACATCTTATTCATGGACGCTTATTTTCTAAAAAATACCAACCGTCCGATAAAAGTCCACCAATCTATTAGTTTTTCGGTTCAGGATATATCTAAAGTAGTACACATAATTTCAACCGTTTATTTTTTATTAATTATTTTGAATGTATGCCAGCTTTACTTAATTTCTTAAGTGGTTGCGTATCATCTATCATACTCTTCCAGAGTATCGAAGTTTCTTTCACCTCCCTTCATGTTCACCGACACGTGGCGTTTATAGAGGCGTGGGAGCCACGCCGCTTACCGGATGAAGCGGTTGAAGGACGACCGAACCCAAGTGGGCTTTTTAAAGATTGTTGGTATGACGTGGCGCTCCGAGGAGCGCCAGCACTGCAAGCAAATCGGCGAGGAGCCGCTTCTCTAGGACACGACGGCTAGCTGTGGGCGGATGAGTCGGAGCGGAGATTCCGAGGCAGATAAGGGGCGTGACGTGGCGTATTGTACACGTGGCGTACTTCAATAAAGCGCCTGCGGCAAATCTGCACCGCTTTACTACGTTCAGCTCGGCTCGGCTCGGCTCCTTCGTGGACGATTTCTTTTCAGAAGGCTGGTTCGGTACGCTGCGACCGACGGAGTACTCGGGAGACGGAATACATAGTGACAAATCTCGTTGTCGGCAATTTCTTGGCATGCTAATTTCTCGGGAGATATTCAGATGTTGACGTTTCTTTGTGTAATTTCGCGAAAATCTCACTGAAAATAACACATTAAATAATATTATAATAAATTTAAAATATGGGAAAATGAATTAGTTTAGACTTTTAAAATATTTATTTTGCTAAAGTGACGATTGTATCGCGAAAAGTGAGAACTTCTGAGATTTTGAAATATCTCGTTTTATTGCGGTATTTAATGAAATTTTTGAGAAAAATCGCGCATTCCCAAATATCGGCGATATTTGTGACGGTGCCGTAATCTATAGGGAAAAACTTAGATACTCCGGCAGTGGGTGATGGATGATACGCAGGCAGTTGGAAATTACTTAAAAGCTCCATAGTCAATTAGACTTTTCCAAATATGGGTCCCAGTTTAGATGCATGGCAAACTAAAAGTTACGCTTATGTGATCATTTGACCATTGGAATCTTGGATATTTATGGACGGTTAAAAACGAGCCGCATACGCTGCCTGAGTATCATATAACTTCCTAAACCTAAAGAGATCTCAGGTCCAACGGGTTGAAAAGAAAATCAGGGTCCGCATAGTAGATAACCACCAGCCTATTAACTGCATGTGACATCCAACCCAGAGAGTAGGTAGGCCCCTCAATTTGGAAAATAATTCTACAAAAATCAGACTATATACTGATTGAGTGGGTTATATTTTTATTTTTCTATTTATCAATGATAGAATTTTGTTTTCAATGGTGTGGTCCACTTGATGAGTATGTAGGGGAGATTATTTTAATATTTGAACCACTTGGTGGAGGCGATCTATTGGAAGTTTTAGATTTTACATGCATTTAACAGATTGCACGTTATTCGCTGGATGGACAGTAAATTTTGGTCCAACCTGGTGTACTTAGACCTTCTCAATCAAAATGGCTATTGCCGTACAGATAGGCCTCCTACCGAACGTTTATACCGTACCCTTTGGGGTTTCGCTGGAAATGGGGAGATGGTCCAGTGATCCAAGCGGTTGAAATTATGGCCATCACCATGGATGGCCATCAATATGAATAATCCTCAATGGAAAATCATAATCCACGAATATTTGGAGATTTCCTTGATTGACGGTCAACCGTCTCTTTGTTGCTACCGTCCCTTTTGGAAGCGGATTGGCTGGTGCACCCTACACCAGCTACCTCGCTGGTGTATTGACGTCACCAATTTCTGTGGGCTCCACTGTGATGTGCGTGTTATATCCGAACCGTCCATCCATTTGGCGATATCTTGATAAGACTTGAACCTAAAAATAAGACTGATTCAAAGATTAAGTGGGTCACAAAGCAGAAATCAGTGGAAGATTGAAAGTCTACCATTGAATATTTTTGGAGGTCACAGAAGTTTTGGATCGATCTGATATTTGTTTTTACCCTTCATCTAGGTCCGTGTGACCTTATTAACAGTTTGGATGGCAAATAAACATCATTGTGAGACCTAGGAATTTTTCAACGGTGAGAATCATTGTCCCCAGTTCCTTTTGTGGTGTGGTCCACTTGAGATCTGGATATGACTCATTTTTTGGTTCATGCTCGAAAATGATCTCTTCAAATGGATGAACGGTGTAGGTATATGAAATACACCATTATGGGGCCCACATAACCTTGATTTTCTATGAACCGTTCGTAGGTTTTCGGTGCTCGAGGCCTGACACCCTTGTTTGAGCTTAACACCCCACGTACCCATAGTGCACCAGCCAATCAGCTTCCGTTTTTTCATGGCCCCAAACAAGGCAAGTCCCATCATTTAAACGGCACAGATATCTAAAATATGGGTCCCACTGGTATTAATTAAAAGAGAAATTTATTGAACAGTACATCTGAGCTTTTCTCTCACGCTACAACGTTCCTTCTTTTTTTTTTTTTTTCCTTTTTTGGTACCAGCACGGTACCACGTCGCATTCATCGAGCTAAATTCAATTAATTGTTTCCACCGAAGATGTATCACAGCCTTAAATCAGGTCGATGATCCAACTAATTATTTATTTTTAGAGACATCCTCATTTGGACGGTTCTCTATCAAATTCCATACAATAACTATGGCTTTTAATCTTTTATTAGATGTCCACTATCCAGCCAGCTAGGATCAATCTTTCTTTTTCTTTTTCTGGTAATGGATCATCTATAGTGAGACCCACAATTTGAACGGCTTGGATTGAGAAATATATATAAATAACGTTTCCTATACGTATATGCCTTCTTTATGCTCTGGAGGTGTACACATGCTTCGCCCCACAGTCATTGCCTAGACACATCTGTGTAAGTTTACCGCCATTTTAAAAATGGCCATGGCTCATCTTCACATGGAGGGTGATCATATAAGGCCATCTGGACCGTGTAAAATTTCTATGATTGTTCACTATCATTCTAAAGATTGTGTAGTGCATTCTCTGTATAAGAAAATAAAAATAAATAAAAACACACTTTTTTTTCAAGTGACAGCCATCAAAATAGAGAGAGATCCAAATTCCAGGTACAAAATCAAATGGTTACTATCATTTCCCAGTAAATCTGGGTTATGCTTCCATAGTTGTGTAATTGATTTGGACGGTCAAAAACTGCCATGGGTACGGTTGAAGAGTCACCACAATCTTTAGAATGGTGGTGAACCATCATAGGAATTTTATACAGTCAGTTAGTGATACAAACCATACACAAAATTAGTCTTTTCAGAATGCATAAATGGCGGATGGTTCAGTGATCTAAACCATTGCTCCATTGGGTCCTCCAATGGATTGACCATCTTCCTAAAATCTCGTTATAAAAGCAATCCAAACCTCTAAACTCACTTTCTGTAATTAAATGGTGGTTATGAGATATGAAGAGAAATGCATCAACGGTCTTCATTAAACTTAAAAATGTCCCAAGATTTCTAGCCAGGACATCCATCCAGGTTGGGCCTTTGGGGTCTATTCATGGAAATTCTAATGATCAATGGTCCAGATCACCTATCTGCAAGTCCCACGTGCACAGACAGAAAACCCGTGCACATTGCATTTCTTCATCTGGAACTAGCGGCTTCAATAATGGGCCGGGCTTGGGCCTGAAGAATCAAATTTTTTAATAAGGCAGGCCCGAAACAGTGCAAATCCGGGCCGAGACCTACCCAGGTCCGGCCCATTGACAGCCCTAGCTGGAAGGTTACGGCAAGTCCTCTTCAAATGGACGTGGATTGGTCACTAGCTAGGAGTGGACAGTTCCATCCATTTGAAGGGGCCACTGTGACGTATGGTTTTTATCGACACTGTCCATCCATTTTTTCTCATTGCATTTTAGGCTACAATACAAAAAAAAAAAATGAGGCAGTTCCAAAGCTCAAGTGGACCATAAAGTGGGTATTAAACACATATCGTTGAAAACATTTTCAGGGCCACAGACGTTTTAGATCAAGCTCATATTTATGTTTTCCCTTTATCCATATCTATGTTACCTTATGAACAGGTAACCATCATGATGGGCCCAAGGAAGGTTTCAACGGTGGGTGTCATTATCACTGCTACTTCCTGTGATGTGGTCCACTTGAGCCTTGGATATTCCTTATTTTTTGGCTTGCACCCTAAAATGATAAGGAAAAAATGGATAGACGGTGTAGATGAAACCCATACATCACGGTGGCCCATAAAAGCTGTTGTCAGTTCCCACCCTTGGACAGGTAGGACTCAATCTGCATCCTCTTCAAATACGGACAGGGTCCACGCCGTCCATCTGTTTTTTCAGATCATTTTAGGGCATGGGTCCAAAATTGAATCAATCCAAAGCTCAAATGGATGACACCATAAGAAACGGTGGGAATTAAACGCCTACCATTGAAAACTTCTTAAGGGCCACGAAAAGTTTTAAATCAAGATGGTTTTTTTCTTTTCCTTCGTCCATGTATTTGGACGTTATGAACACGTTGGATGACAAATAATCATCACTGTGAGCTATAGGAAGGTTTCAACGGTAGTGGACGTCATTATGCCCACTTTTTCCAATGGCATGGTACCCTTGAGCTTTAGATATTCTTCAATTTTGAGTTTATCCTCTAAAATGAGCTGAAAAAATAGATGGACAGCAAGGATAATGACACATACATCAAAGTGGGCCCCATAGAGTTTACTTAGGATGCTATAGTGTACTGAGTAAGCAATCCGCGTCATTCAAAAACCGTGTCTCATTTGGCGAATCCCTTGCTAACTTTCGTGGAAATTTTGGTCCATTTCTACGTTGGAAAGTCTATTGGTCGCGTTTACCTGTTGTGTGACTATAAAACAGTCGTACATTTTGGTCACCTACGGTGAAATTTCCAAAAGAAATAAGGGAAATGATCGTATGATTCTCAACTTATGATGATCATGGTCTAGCTGCATGGGGCCCACACCCAAATGGTTCATTAGATATGCCCCTTATATTAGGCCTTGATGACAAAATTCCACCCTGATCCATAGCTCAGGTGGGTCACACAAAAGGGAACGATTGGGAACATTGGGAAGGTTGGCACCCACCACGGAAACTTGCAGATGGAATGTGAGGCCCACTGTGTTGTATGTGTTCCATCCAATCCATTCATCTGATGCAGGCCACCAGGATGAAGGGACACGCCAAAACTCAGGCCCTTTCATAAGTAAAAATTCCAGATATATAGGTTTCAGTAGTTAATGTAGACTGCTCCCTGTGGTGTTTCCCACCTTGGTTTTATTTATAAGAATGATTCTTGGGGTGCACGGTAAACATGAGGCATACTAGATGCATGGTTTGGATTCCACACAAACATCACAGGTGGGCCCCACACAGCTCGAATATATGGTATCCCACCAAAGAACTTGCTTCTCTTTTGTAAAGTTTCTTATCATTTTAGCTTGGCTTTTCTAATAATTCTCTTTGGTGAAGTAGTTTCTTGGCAGTTTAACATTGGCTTTTCAAGATTCGCGGCAATTGTGACTTTTCCAATTTTCATAACGATGTGTCACTATCTATGTGTATCCAACTAATTCGCTGAAGTTTTCAAAAGGCTCACTTATATTTCAAGGTGTATCTTGACACGCCACTAATTGTGAATGGTAGAGTAAAACGTTTTAATCTTCTTTTTCTTTTTGAATCTTTTGTAAGGGTGCAATGGCTCATTCAGGAGCACAACGCATGGGCCCATAACAAGTCATGGTGGGCCCTCCACAAGAAATTGGTTTAGATTATCATATGGCTCAAGGGCATTCGGGACTGTAGCTTTATAGCGGTAGCATAGTGATGTGTGCGCAGAATCCAACCCATTCATAAGATGAATCAGCTCAAAATATCCTAAAATCCCCCAAAAAATCAGTTTGACCCAAAACTCAAATGAGTGAAAATTACCATATTAGAGGGATTCAAAACTCAAATGAGCAACAACACATGGAACATATTGAGAGGAACTCCCACTGTAAACTAGCGTGGGGTCCATCATGTTGTCTATATATAATCTTGGCAGATCAAACCATTCATCCAGTCCAGATGGTAGGTCACACTAATATTCTGGCTGTTTTGCAGACAATTTGAGTATTGTGAAATTCTATTGTGGTCATTTCCTGCTAGATTGTTCCCCTTCATTTACTACTTTGGTTCTTACCTGTCCATTGATGGTCATTGATCAAATGGTTAGATCTATTATACTTTTTGTTTGTTGGATAATAATATTGGTTTGCATTTATTGGACAGATTGGATGTAAGACATATATCATGTGGACCACACAACTTTAGATTTTTCACTTTGTTGTAGAGTAAAAGTGAAGGGGAAATGTCATTTCTCCTCTTTAATAGCAGGAATATTAATTAGTCACTGAGGCACTATTTTGTAAAATCTAATTCCTTGTGGGAAAAGGTTTTAATAAATATTTTTATTTTTGGGGGAGATTTTATAAAACCTTGTAATTAATATGGGAGAAAATCACAAGCCAGAGAACAGATTTTCAATATGTTTAGCACCTTCCATCTTATGGACCACACGTGATTTCATTTCTCACAGCTTCTCGAGAATTACGTTAATCACGTACAAATTTCAGTAAAATTGATAGCCCAGCTCAAGACCTTTGACCCATTTCCATGATAAATCTAAACTGGGACCCACGGTTTAGTGATCCAAACCATTGTTTACTTAGACCACTCCGTAGATGGATCCTGCCCCAAGTATCTTCATGGTAGGATGATTCTAACCCTTCAATTTAGGGACTGTAAAATGAAACTCAAGAAGAGAACTACACCAACGGTCCAAATTCAACTGAAAAGGAACCCAAGATTAGTGCCAAGGATCTTCCAGTCTGGGAGATTCTGGGATGTGGTCCACCCAAAGTGGGGTCCGGCAGGTTTACTCTCTGGATTGTTTAAAGAGTGGTCCATCTGAGCAATGATCAGCCACCCAATATTCGCACCTTTGTTCATGTGGACCGTTGGATAGGAGGGGCACACCACGGATTGCACATGGCCCCAACTCAATCTCATTGGACGAGCACAATCATTCAAATAAACACGCAAAAATGAACAATAAGACCATTTTAACTCCCACCGTCCATTCTTCATGACCTTACACTAATGCTTGTGATTAGCCCGTCATCATTATTAAGTGGGCCATGTTCAATCTATAGTGGACCCCACCTACCCTATGGTCTTTTTTAATCATATATGAACCCACTGGTCCGCACATATAAGTTGGCATGGAAGTATTAGACTCATGGGTCAATTTCTTCACTGGGGAATTACAGTGCCCAACTCATCTGCAAAAGCAGGGAGGATTCTGTGCATGTGGGGCCATGATTCGGTGATCCAAACCGTTGACCCGGTGAAAAACACAACTAATGGTGGCTACTTCAAAAATATTCAAGATTGAAAGATCCTGACCCTTTGATTGATGTTGGAAGAGATGGTCAGTTCAGCGATCAAAGAATTGCAGAATTTCAACGTGGGAGATTTTTTTGGATGGGGAACAGTCACCACAAACCGTTGATTTATTTAATATAGCTCTCCTTGGATGGGGAATGACAACAACTTTCAAATTGAATATTTCAACCATAGAAAATACAAAAGTTGTGGAGACCGTTCGTTCAAAGCAAAAGAGCAAGATTGACAACGGGCAGAAATATCTAGTTGAGAGCTTTTATTCAAAGCAAGACTCGTCAGATGAACAACTTTGGATTGTTGGAAGATGACCCAGGTTTAAAGGCTGAGGTCCCGAGGTGCTGTGTTACTGTACGTCGGGATGTACTCGAGCTTACTGGACGGTTTGGATCACCGAAAATGTGAAGGTTTCAAGCTCAACCGGTTGGACCACAAGTTAAGGACCACTCAACGGATACCATCCAACCTATATAGTGAATGCAACATCCAACCATCTTAATAGGTCGTTCCCACAATAATGGTCATTTGGCTCAAAAATTAGGCCCATCTATTTATCATGTGGGCCACACCATAGAAAAAAATTTTCAGCCACTTAAATAGAAAAATACAACAGTGGTCTACTCAATAAGTGTACACTGATTCTCGCACAAGGCAATCTCATGGTGGGGCCAACCTATTGGACGGATTGGATGTCGCATGCACATGTTAAAATTCTCTGCTGGGTGGACCTTAACTTGTGGTCCAACCGGTTGCACTAGAGACCTTTAATAAATAAAAGAAAAAATTACCGTATAGTCCCTCCTGTCTCCATCGTTCAGGCGAAAAGTCGTACTGTCAATATCCAAAAATCTCAGGGGTATTCTAGTAAATTGGTTCCCTCCTGATTAGGAAGGCCCCACCAAATCCAAATAAAGACGCAAAGAACTTCTTCGGGACTTCTTTCCAAGCCGAGCCGAGTCAAAAGCCGCGCCACGACTCTGTCGGTGGGGCCCCGGATTCCAAACCTCGAATTCAAAGGAGTTAAATGCGGAGCAGAAAAAAGGAAAAGCAAGACGTCCGTGATGGCCGAAGCATCCGACCAACACGCGCCTACACACCAATATTAAAATCCTCATCCTTCCCTCCCTATAAAACCCAATCCCTTGCATTCTCAGCTCGCATACACCGTACTTCTATCTATAACCCTCTGTACGTTCTCTCTCTCTCTCTCTCCTCCCCTTTCAAATTCAACCCATCTCTCCTTCTCGTCTCAGCGAAAAAAACCCATCTTTTATTTCCTTGTTCCAATGGCAGAAACCGATTCCAACAAGCGCCCCCGAGTCGACTCGGACGAGTCACCCACCGAGTCACCTGACTCATCCGAAGCGAAGCGCTTCCGGGCAGACATCCTCGATATCCTCGACGACATGGACGCCGGCGGCGACCGGGACCCAGCCATCGAAGACCTTGCGACGGTCATGAAGAGCCTTGAGGAAGAGATATCTTTGTCCCTGACAACCCCACCACCGTTTCCGTTGTCTGAGTCGGACTCGTCCGAGTCGCCGCCCGATCTGGGTTATCTCCTTGAAGCCTCGGACGATGAGCTAGGCCTCCCTCCGACATCCTCCAGTGCGGATAATGACAAGGAATCCGTCGATGTCCTACGTGGCGAGACGGAGACCGCTGAATTCGGCCAGATGTGGGGATTCGAGGATGAGATACCGAGTTATGATGCGCTGGGATTCGGGATTTGTGCCGAGGACGAGCCTGTTTTTCTCGGTGGTCTTTTTGATTATCCGGACGTTGTATCTGGGCCGTCTGAATTTTCGGAGTTATCGTGGCGGCCCGAATCGTTACCGGCTCTGTAGACAGTATCGGCCGATACGACGTTTCGGTGCCGGTTTTGAGACTGTTTATATGAGTTTGTAAAGAAACAGAAACTGAAAAAAAAAAATAGATAGAACGAAATCATCACCGTCAGATCAGAATCGTTTCTTTCATTTTTTTAATTAATCTATTATCACGAAAATACCCCTGAAACATTCTTTACGATTCATCCTGCCGATTCTCTCCGGCAGCGCACATTAATATTTTCTTGGAGGGGTATTTCAGTCATTCGAATATTGCAAAAAATAATGTGCACACCGGAGCTGGGGCCCACTAAGATACGCCCGTCTAAGGGACACTGGATTGGCACGCACTGTATCTCGATACGCCCGAGGAACACTGAGTTTGGTGCGCACTCTTATTTCCCAACATTTTCAGACGGGTGCGGGAATCTGTCAGACCCCTCAAAATTTTGAATTTTCGAAATAACAGGACTCGATTGGATGGACTCTCGGTGCGCATTGGTTGCACCTAATCTTCCACCTTCTGGGCCCCGCAGAATAAATTAACGGTCCACCTTTAACCAACGTAATTCCTAAGATCTGTTGGCTGGTATCTCGAGAATCTCTAGCCTGTATGGGTCTTTTTTGGTTTTTGACTCATCCATTGTCGGGCCATCATATCAACGGTTCTGATCACAGAACCATAGACCCACTTGTTGTAATAAGCTGAAAGAGGCCGGTGGGCCCATTGCGCTCTTCATTGAACATCTCACGAGAAAACGTCAATCTATTAATGGCGATAAATAGGGACGAGATAATTGGGTTTTGTTTTTGTAGCGAGAGAAAATGATGCGATAGTGTCGGTGGCGTTCGATGGGGGAATGGCAACGTTCTTGTGCGGGTCACATGGTTTGGGCCTCCCTTAATTAGTTGTACCGGAATCCTCTCACAACCTTTTGGGCCCCAACGGTGAATATGTCAAATCCGCACCGTTCATCAGGTTCTATCCTCGATTCTAGTATACGGGGGCAGAAAATCAACAAGGCCCCAGCTCTGGTGGGCCACACCATGGGTATTTATGTGGGCGACCATTGTGTGTTTCTTTCATCAAACCCGTAGATCACGTGCAACTCATTAATAGATTGAAAATACAAAAATCAACCTGATCTAAATATCAGGTTTTGTTTTAGGGCTGATATTTTTTTTTTTTTTTAATATCTATGGCTTAAGTAATGGGTCTCCTGATGGACGGTTTGGATTTACAAATGAGCATGATGGGCCATACAGTTTGGGTATATTTTATGCAGTTTGCCTCTTAAAAGAGGTTTTGTAGACGATCCCGGTTTAGATTGCCTGAGCACGTGAATTGGCGGTTTGCCTGCCTGTATGTTTGCATGGACGTGTATAGTTATCATGGGCGGGGCGGTGCTGTTGGGTTGTGATCAACTTTTGCTTGCTCAGTTTGGACGGTTAAGATTGGACGCGGATTGCGTCCTGCTCCTGCCTTGAACCCCTCCAAGGACTGATTCGGTCCAGGTAGGGCCTCCGTGGGGCTATCTTGATGCATGTGTTTTATCTCATGCTGTTCATCCATTTTTCCATGTCCTTTTTGAGGTTTGAGCTAAACGAATAGGTAGATCCAATAATGCCAAGTTGATATCTAGGGTGCATCAGTTTGGAGGCTCATTTCGTGGCATGGTCCGAAAAATTAATATTTGATCGGTTCCAGACAAGCAACAGTTTGTGGTGACGCCTAGCAGGTCGCAGGTTGGAATGCTAAGGAGAGACACTAACCCCACTGGTTGGTGGGTGCACCGTGCTCCTGTGGTATGGACCACCTGAAGTTTGGATCTGCTTCAATTTTTTGTATCAGCCTTAAATTGAGCTTGTGTTGATGTAAGGCACGTCATCACGGTGGGGCCATAGACGGGATCCATTGAAGGTCCAGCCTCAATATGGAGGAAGCGGATTGCGTCTTGGCCAAGAGTCATTTGCGGTATGGTCCATGTTGTTGCTTGATTTTAATAATGAGAAAGGCGTGATCAATGATCGATTGATTTTAGTAATGAGAGAGGCGAGATCAATGATCAACCTCGAAGATGTTGAAGGATTCTGATCCGTCTATTGAAGACCTATCAGGCAATGGTTAAGAGAGGGCTGGGGATTCTCATGGACGAGGTCGTTTCCCTGACGAGGTTGGATAATTCAAACCCATGTCCAAGTCAAGTGGATGAACAGATACGTTACGGTGGGCCCCGCCACAGATCTGCCACGACGGTAATCCATCCAGACGGGGCATGACGCAATACGCGTCTCAATCTGAAAATCGGAGCAGTGAATGTGGTGGGAAGGAATTATTGCTCACTGCGGAGTCAGAATTACGGACGCCATTGCATTGGAACCGGGCTGCGTCCTGCCCTTTGCGGACAATATAGTCTTTCCAGGCAGGGGCTATGTGGAGGCCAACATAATGTACAGATTTAATCCACGCCGTCCGTCCGTCCGTCCATCTTTCCGGATCATTTTAGGCTATGAGTTCAAAAACAAAGCAGATTAGAAGATCAAATGGACCACAACACAAGAAGCAGGGGTGATAATGAACACAAAAGTGGACCACACCATGGGAAGCAGCGGTGATAATGACGCTCACCATTGAAACCTTCCCAGGGCCCACTGTGATAGTTATTTTACATCCAACCTACTCATAAGGGGTTACATAGACTAAGTTGAATGGAAAACACAAATATCATCTTGATACAAAACTTCTGTGGCCACGAGAAGTTTTCAATGGTAAGAATTCAATCCCTACTGTTTGGTCTACTCGAGCGCTGGATCTGGCTCATTTTTGGGTAGTCCACTTGGTGTTCTACCTAAAATGATATAGAAAAAATGGATGGACAGTGAATCGAGCTCGGTATAATCGGGGAAGCAGCCAATCGGCGTCCCATAATTACTGGATAATTACCCCACTTTGAGCGGGACTGGAAATTAAGGCCCACCTGACTAACGGTTCAGATTGCAGTAGAGTTCTGAAGTAACATCAGTAACCGACCTTACGAGATGGAAGCATTACTTACTGATGGTGGATGGTCTGTCCATTTGTGTGGTCTCTTTCTGCCTAACCCTGACAAAGATGCCCATGTCCATTGTTTCCTTGTATGTGGGCCCCACCCTGCTGTATGTATTCCATCCATCTCCTACATTACATGAACCCGACCATGATGATGAACGCCTCATAAATCAGACCTAGACAATCATCAGGTGGGCCACACCTTATACAACCACCTAAAAACCATGAAAAACACTTGGTGGCTGAGGGACAACTTTCGTGGTATCTGTTGGGCCCATAGAAAGAACAAACGGGTCCCATCTCTATCAAAGAGAAACCCTCGAGAGTACATCGTTTAGAAAAACCAACCGCAAGAGGAAGGAAAGATACAGGGTCTCTTCGACTCTCCTCATCTCATTGGTTATCCACTTCTAATGTCTCAGGATAGATGCACATGCGTAACATGGAAGCAGATTAGGGTGGCCCTGACCTTGGGGCCCACCTTGATGTGTGTATTATATATCCACACCGTCCATTGCTTTTGACAGGTCATTTTAATTTATGATCCAAAAAATCAATCAGATCCAAATCCCATATGCACCACATCACATGAAACAGTCATAAGGACTGTTGGACCTTATCAACAGGTTGGATGAAGAATAAACATGTGATCCCTTGGAAGTTTTTAATGGTGGGACTATCAATCACCACTGTTTCCTATGGTGTGGTCCACCTGATGTTTTGATATCCTTAATTTGTTTCCTCATGCTCGAAGATGATCTGGAAAAACGGATGGACGGCGTGGATATACCATATATACATCAAGGTGGGCCCATGGTCAGTGCTGCACCGTGTTGGGTGACGCCGGGGCCGCACCTAATCCGCTCTCCCATTACATTCACGTCATTAGATAAGATAAAGATGAAAGACACGTGTCACAAGAGGAGGTTTCCTTTTCGTGGGCAGTTGATCCCTTTCTTTCCCAACGAACGGTGGTGAATATTCCACGACGCGGATTGCCTGCGACCCGACCACAGGAAGTTCATGCACTCGGAATAGGTGGGGCCCACTGTGATGTTTTTGAGAAATCCACCCCGCCCATCCGTTTTTCCAGCTCATGTTAGGGAGTAAGCCCAAAAATGAGGTAGATCCAAAGATCAAGTGGGCCACATGACAGGAAAACTTCTTTGGAGTTCAATCCTCACTCTTCACTTGTGGCCCATTTGAGTTTTGGATCTGCCTCATTTATGGCACGTCAAAACGGATGATGGGTTAGCTTACCCAGAAACATCACGGTGGGCCCATATATCCACGAAATATACTAGGCCCCACGATTTGAATGGTTCACATCACCCTACACGTACGCCACATGTGTGCTGTAAGTCACCATCATCTTGAACAATTACAAGGTCCGGATGCAATAGAATCTAAGTAGTGTTCCGATGCATCTATTTTCTACAAGTGGGGCTCCGTTTAGATGATCCAGACCATTGGTACGATTGGGCCCATCATGAACCCATATCTATAATTAAATTTAGAATTATTTTGTATGTTACTACCTCATTAATTTGGTATTTACTCTCTAGTCCATACTTATTTTCATTGCAATACCTGCCATTGATTTTCTCTTCCATCCGTTGCATTAAGTAACCTTTCTTCCTTAAATGACGAAAATGTCCTTAGTGGATACTTTATTAAAGAGGCATATCATTTGATAGTAGATTGCATGGCCCACCTATTATGTACGGTCGTAGATAAGATAGTTACCGATCACTTAACCTCCCTGGATGTGACACACATGCAATGAATCTTGTTCATCTATGCTACTTTTGCTTAAACATAGACCGTTGGTTGGAAATTTCTCTAGCTGTTTATCTGTAATCCTCGACTGATTTCTGATCAATAGGTATGGCCGACAGATGAAAGGTCTGGATCTGGATCTGGATCTGGATCTCCTCTATTCAGAGTATCATGAAAGCTACTCACTCACAGGAGATTGAGGATTTTGCACTAAATGTGCCAACATGGCACATGTGCATGATGTGACCTTTATCAGTTTTGGTCCACCATGAACGTGACCTAGCCAAAAAATAAATAGGGCTGCAAGTGTTTATTAAATTTGGACGGTCAGCAATTTCCAGTTTCTTTTTTACATAAGTGGACACGTAACTGAGTAAAGCTTGAAAAGTCTTTAGATGATAGGAGTAGGCTGACGAATGGTTTGGATCTCGCTCATGTAAGGTGCATTGTAACTCGGAATGGCAAGTGTAGAAAACAAAAAAATAAAAAGTATAAATGACATGTGATGGGGTTGCGGGTCAGGTGAGGCAGGGTAACAGCTTAGCAGCTGAGATCCTGCGGGGCCCACCTTGATGTATTTGTTGTATATCCAGACCGTCCATCCATTTTGGCAGCTCATTTTTGGGCATGATAAAAAAATGAGGTAGATCAACTCTCACGTGGACCACACTACAGAAAATAGTGGTGATTGAATGCACACCATTAAAAATTTCCTAAGGCATAGTGTAATGTTTATTTACCATCCAACTAATTGATAACGTCTTACAGACCCAGCGAAGGGAAAACACAGCATCAAGAAGTTTTTAATGGTGGCAACGGTCCACCTGAGATTTGGATTTTACCCAATTGTTTAAAGCATGCTTTAAAATGATCCAGCAAAATGGATGAATGGTCTAGATATCCATAGAGCTGTGCATGAGCTGAGTTGAGCTGAGCCAAGCTTTGCCTTGATCAAACTAGGCTCACTTGTTCAATGACCAGCCTAGCTTGCGTTTGGCTTGGCCTTCAAGCCGGACTGACATGTTCGACTAACTCGTCGAGCTTTCAAACCCAATTCAAGCTAAGTTTAAACGTAAGAAAATAAAATTTTAAATAAGCTCATCTTAAAGTTAGGCTTAAAACAATTGAAAACTAAGTTCAAAGGCAGTCCAAAGCCCATTTACACCCTCACTTACTTTTATAAAGAGCTTCACCTCTCATTTCCTTGCTCACTTCCTTATGAGACTAAAAATTATACTTTTCCAACTGAGTCAGCTCAGTCAAGCCCGAATCAAGCTTCAATCAAGCCAGATTGAGCTTGGCCTGAAAGTCATTTGAAAAATGACTCAACTAGGTTCAAACCCAACCTTGGAATCGAACTGGTTCAAGCCCAAATGGGCGAGCTAGCTTGGCCTTGAACAGCTCTAGGCATACAACATGTAATTCAAGGTGGTTGCCACAGTTAGGGACTCACCGTGTAAGCTGTTACCCCTGCCCCACGTAATCGGCACCCCATTTGATGACATCTTCTGATTGTTTAGAAAGATCCAATGGCTCCACTTTGTCATGCGCGTGGCCCACTTGATGACTGAACTGGGTTTGTTCTCACCCTGCAGAAAATATGGGGCCCACTGGTGAAGGGCCAGGAACAAATATGATGGCCCAGTGTTGTAGAATGAAGGTCATTCTACAACTGTTGCATGTGGGACCCACCTTGTCATGTGTTTGCCAGCCAATCCGTGCATAAAGTAAGCCACCGCCCTCAACAGACCATGCTTATCCTATCATCAAGTGGGCCGTTTGATAGAAAACTATGGACAACTACCCAAAAAGTTCCCAATGCACTTAATGGCCCACATGATAGCTGGAAAGGCGTGATTTAAGGGATTTTGGCTCCCTTTTGAACAAGTTGGACGGCATACACAAATGTACAGGGGCAGTTTGTCAGTTACAAAAAAAAAAAAAAAAAAAAAAAAATAGGGGCATTTTTGTCATTTCCGAAAACTCACGGAATTGATGGAAAACTAAGGAAAAGTAGTACAATGAAAATAACAATAATTAATGAGGTAGCTTAACCAAAATCTTATTTAATTAGGTACCGGAATATAAATACCAAAATCATGACGTAGTAATAGTATAAAAATACCTTTTAAATTTAAATAAGGGGAGTAGAAGCTTCCATGCTTGGAAGGAAGAAGTTAGTTTTGCACAAGGAAACATGCTTTGCGTGGTTTTTGAATTTTCTTCCCAACTTACGAAAAAGATTAGAAGACTCTAACTAAAGCAAAGAAGAGGTAATACCATTCATTGTTTAAAAAAGACAAGGACATGGCATGTGCAACTGACGTGGACAAAGATAGGGAAGAGAGAAAGGTATGTTGCAGGTGTAAGGGAGAAGTATCAAATCCTAGCCGTCTATAAGATGGGTCCTTGGCAGAAAATAGAACATTTTGTCTATCTCAGGCATGTACAAAGGCTGGCCCTTTAAAAGGCACCAAATGTGCCGACGTGCTTCATGGGTATCAAATCCAAGCCGTCCATTAGATGGGTCTGTTATGTAAATTTTGATGTCCGATACCGACAGCTGGGCCAGTGGTCTCATCTCGTGGGCTAGGGTTAGAAGCAATGGACAGCTTGGATTTGGCCAGGAAGTCTACATGGTGGAACCCACTTGCCGACGAACTTGGATCTTTCACTGCACCACCTGGTGAACCGCTTAGATCTATGCAAAATGAGTCCTGTTGGTACATACTTAGAATCTGAGGATACCTCAATATACACAGACTGAAGAGCATATAATTAGTAGACAAGCATTAATAAAATAAAGGCACTGCATCGAGAACAACATAGCACGCATATTGACTACTCAAGTTGCAAAAGAGAAGTTTATTTGGTGTAGGGTGTCTCTAAGACTTGTTATTACCTAATGAATGATGATGTTTGGATATAGTGTTATTGGAATTTTTTTCGCACTGTCAGAGAAATTAATTTTTAAGTAGGAGAATGCGGTGGTGGAGACGTGAGTCTCCTAGTAAGAAATTATCTCTCCCAGTCTTCTTCTCTCTCTACTTCTTACACATGTGTACGGATGCACAGTGTAGCAAAGGCTTAATTTCTCTAGGCATTGCAACCGGCTCTCTCATGTGGTAGTCCATATAAAGAAGGTCATAGGTAGAGAGGAGGTACTTAATTTCATTTATTTCATCTTCTATAGTTGTATTTTAAAATTTTTGCATTAGATCTACTTTGTTTTTTGAACTCATACCTTAAAATAATATGAGAAAAGGGATGCACGACATGCAAAAACAAATACATCACCGTCGGGCTGCCCACTGATATGCTTGGACACGGCTAGAGATGCGGGAGTAGTATGCAATTCGTGTCCAGGATCCACAATGAAGATTTTAAACAATGAATTTGGTTTTTTTTTTTTTTTTTTTTTAATTTACGATATGTGGGCCCACGTTTCACCAGTCTGAACCTAGTTTGTCGAAAATATGACCTTTGGATGTTTCTTATTTTCAACCGTCCAAATCATAGGAGGGCATTTTCGTCATTCACAAAACTAAAGGTACATAATCTAATTGCAGTTAAGAAAAACAAACGTATAATGAAATGTAAAATACGTTAACTAATTAGGTATATTAAGAAAAGCTTTTTAAAAAGGTACCGGGATGCAAATTCCAAAATAATGTGATAGTCTTTTGTACAAATCCCTATTTAAAATTGGCACTGCTGATGGGGCTGTTGGGGGTAAATCCCAACCGTTGGTTGTTATGCTGGCAAAATGCCGTTGCCTTTGCTTCGATTCTTTCCCATGTCCTTTTGAGTATACAAAGCATAGGATCCTCCGAGCGTGTGAAAATTTCCCGTTGGCTACTATTTTTATTTTATTATGAAGGAATTTCATATACTAAAAATGTTTGTCATAGGGCCCACAACAAGCTAAAAAATCCAATTCCAGACCGTTGATCAGCTGGATCCCATTGTGGATGAGGGATGCTCCAAAAGCTTTCGAGTTGGAAGCTGATAACTGCTTGATCAAGTCCCTAAAAATAGACGGTTGGGAAAATTTCTGCAAGTCTGCAACGGTTCAGAGAAAAGACAAGATACTGGTAGACCGGATGTTCCAATATGAGAAAGTAGCTAGGGACATCTGCTTTCAAGGTGGGCCCAATTAGGTTCAAGGTCTGATCATCCAACAGATTTGGGCCCACCATTCACGTGCCCACGCATACGCATCAGGACAAAACCAATGCAGAGAGTATTTCTAAAAAATTTAGGTGGGATTCCAAAATCCCATTTTGAAAATCCCAACTACTAGCGTCTTGGATTCTCACCCACCACCGTCTTTGGATGGTGGGAGATTGGTGTGCACCGACTGTCTGTGCGCACATGGTATCTACCGACAGCTCTTTACCAACTGAACCTCTGCAAAAGTAGGAATTGCTTTTCTGCCACCGGATTCGAACATGTTTTGGTGGGCCAGATGTTCATCTTTTTTGTCCACCTTGATTGAACAGCTGGGATTTAATCCAAGCACCTTTTTTATGTGCACCTCCCATCCACACTTAGTCTTGTCAGCCCAACAACCTGGCCAGCCAAAATATGGGCCCCACACATGAGTGTATGAGAAACTTGGGAAGCGGATTGCGTCCTTCCTCAGTATGGACGCAAAGCGTCCAAACCGAGCTGTGGAGGGGCCCACCGTGATGTATCTGTTTATCTACTCCGTTCATCCATTTTATAAGATCATTTTACGATATGAGCCGAAAAACGAGGAACATCCAACTCTCAAGTGGGCCACACCAAATAGTGACACTACTTAGTGATGACATCACCAAGTTCGGATCACTATTTGGTGTGGCCCACTGTATCGTTGTATCTTCCTAATGTTTAGAGACTTATCTTAAAATGATCTTATAAAATGGATGGACGGAGTAGATATACAGATACATCATGGTGGGCTCCTCCACAGGTCGGTTTGGACGCTTGGCGTCCATAGTGAGGAAGTACGCAATCCGATTCCAGAAACTTGATTCTTCTCATTGTTAAATGATAGAATTTGGGTTCTTTGTATTCTTTTAGTGTCCCTACCACTTGAGGTTTCCTAGACTTTGGACCCACCGCCATCGGTGTCCTCATCGATCAACATCTCTGAAACGATGGGTGGGCCCCACATCAGGACACTTTCTCTATGTGCACAGGTTGAGTTTGATGATGGAAGACCGTCCAATCGAGTTTGAATGTTATTAAGAATTTAGGCACCTCTTGAATCCGCCGCCTGATCGATCTAAATCGCAGCCCACTTGCATCATTGCATGATCAAACCACAAGTGGTGGAAATTCAGTCACAACAAACTGGGAGCTGATCATTTCCATCTATGGATGAGATTGAAGGAGAGCTTGGGCTTTAAAATCAAGCCCAAGCCCAAAATAACTTGAATGGACCTGGGCCCGAACCAACCCACTTATTTGTAAGCCCGAAATCAGACCAAGCACGATCCGTGGGCCCACTGTCTAGGTCCATACACGTGACTGCCAGAGTATAAAAAAATTTCCTAATAGAAAATAAAAAACTTGGATTTCTATCATTCTTTAATACGATTATGCTGTTGGTTTCATGCATGGATTGGAATTTTCTTTTTTAATTATTATTAATATTAATATTATTATTTATTTTTATTTGACTTCTATGTAGAGCATTGAATCTTCAAAGGATGGCCACACATGGGCTGTTTTGGAACACATGGACCGTATGGTATTAGCTACTTGTCGGTGACACGTGTCAAGTTTTCATTGGAAGTTGTGTTTATGGGACCTGGACACGTGGAGAGTAGCTGTGCATGGAAGTGGTTGTGGGTCAGATCATGATCCGCATGCCCACGTGAGACGTTTAGCTAAGGTCACATGCACACACCTGGCACGTTCCCATGCTTATAGTTGGGTGTACGATATTCCCATGTGTCTAGTTAATACGTGTGAGATTGAGGTTGGCAGTCTTGCTTAGAAAACCAATCATCACGTGCGTTTTCCCACGTGTGCGTGTGGATGTGAAACAGCGTTCTCCTAACCATATTCCGTTTGGTGTGGCGTTCTCCTAAACAGCGTTCTCCTAACCATCAGATAGAAACAGCGTTACAAATATCGCCGAGATTTCGAAAATCTCATGATCATATCACAATAAATCCGAGAATATTTTATGGCAATATTTCTGGATAATAGTAAAAAACCTTAAGAAATTTGTTATCTAAATATATTTTTTAATTTTAAATTTATTAATTATTTAAATAAGTATTTTACATATTTATTTTGAACTAGATTTTTCGGATGATATCCTAAGAAAGCCCTCAATGCAAGCCCAGGGACCCATTTGGGAGCTTGTATTTTAAATTCATAGATTTCAAATCAAAGTGATTTTGAAGTTATCAGTCATGCTTCAGAGCTTGTTTTCGAGAGGAACTGAAATCCAAAAACAACAATGCAATATATTTATAAGATTTTAAATTCGATTACAAAATCAGCTTTAGTATCCCCAGTTATTATATATATGTGATGTTCGACACGATGATTATGATAAACCTATTGAAAATATATACTTTTGTAAAAAATGATGAAATTCCAAGCCTCTTGAACGGGCCACAAGCATATGATCATAACCAAGCAATTAACCAATGTTTTTTAACAATTGGTTTACATAGCTAATGTTAGGATTACTTAGATCATTATATTGATGTAATTTAATGATACAATCAAGAATTTTACAAACCACACGCACAATTGATTAGTAGTCTAGTGACACCTATATTACACGTACAACTCTCCTACTTGTAAAAATGAAAGAAGATTTAAAAATAAAAGGAAGAGATTACAAAACCCAGCAAAATTGAATATTTGAAATCCACATGGATTCCAAATACTCCCAATCCACTTTGCCAAACAATCCCTAGATTTTGAATATACGCCAATATCCCTCAATCCACATCGTCAAACAACTCCTAAGGTAACCTTAAGGGCCTGTTTAGTTGCAGAATGCAGATTCTAGAGAAAATGTAAATTCCACTATTGGAATCCAAAATTTTAGAAACTAGAGTGGAACCTAGGTTTCATCTGGAACTTGCTGTTTGGTTGAAAACGGTGCAATTTCCAACTATTGCTTGTGGCATAGCCTTCTTGGGCTTCAAATTTACCTGAGAACCTTAACATTGGCCTATTGTAATCCTGCAAGACAGATGGCCAGGTTGGATGGCAAATAAACATTATAGTAGGCCCTAGGAAGGTTTTAATGGTGGACGTTCAACCAACATTGTTTTCTTATGGTGTAGCCCACTTGTGATTTAGATCTGCCTCATTTTTTGTCCAATGCCCTTAATTGAGCTCTCAAAACTGATGGACCGTGTTGATATAAAACACATACATTATAGATGTACAACGCATATATAGAGGTGGTGAGGCTCACTTCTGTCTCGTCTCCCTTCTTCCACAGAAACAGTCTCGCACCATTTCCACTAATCCCAATTCCAATCCATTTAGGCTTGTAGACGGAATCCAGTTTGACTGAACTTGCCACCAAGCACACCACTTAAAATAGAATTCTGCTGGAATCCGAATTTTAGGCTGTGCCAACCAAACGGTCCCTAAGTGAAGTTGGCTAAGGCCTAAGTCAACCCTAGACGACCAAGCCTAACCCAAAGCACTGAATGCTTAACCCTTAGCATTTTGGGTTGTGTTAGGTTAAGACCTGTAAATAGTAAAATAACATAAAAACAAACATCCATTATTAAATAACATTAAGTAACGCATGCAAGTACCACAAAAATAAATAAATAAATAAAATTTACCCTCACTACTTATAGACAAATAAAATTAAATAAATAAATTGAAAGATGATTCCAATCACAAACCTACATAAGCGTTGTCGACAGCATGGATGACATTATTTACAAGCTAGCGTCGTCGACAGCATGGATGACACTATCTTCATACTTGTCATGATTTTTTATGTATTATTTTTATTGTCATAATTCATATGCACACATGGTGCATATGAGGTTAGGTTTGGGTTAGGTGGGATTACACAAGGCCTCACCCAAGCCTAACCTAATTCAGCCCTAGTTCAACCTCAACCTAACCCAACTCAGACCCCAATCTCAACCCAACCGAACCCAAATTCGATATGGGCTGTAATCCCATTTCGTTTGATCTCAACCCAAGTTGCACCTCTAATTGAAAATGCACTAATAGGTGAATCTATCATTAACATTGGAGGAAATGGGCCCGATCCACCGTGGCAAGACTTGACTCGTATAGGCATTTCTTAATTGTGTGCCACATGAGGATCCACCCATCTACCGGGTGGGACCACTAATTTTCACCATTGATTCCAAGACTCAGGCCAATCCAACAGGTGGCCCACACCATATTAACGTGATCAAAACCCTTGAATCCACATAATGTGGTTCATGTAAGTTTTGAAAATGGCTTAATTTTTTGTTGTCTCCTCATCCTGGTAGGGCATGTTAGATGAATGGATTAGATGGCATATACACACCATATTGGACCTAAACACACAATCATGGCCGTCCGCATGCCAATTGTTCTATGTGGTGTGGCCCACATGACTTTTGGATTGGCCTTACTTTCGGCACTAGAGCAAAACACAAGTGGCACGCCTGATTAACGAGGCAGATCATTGCTGTTGGCACCTGTGATCATTTCGTGCATCCCACCGGCATTGGGGCCACGAAATGAACAGTAGGACCATTAATTACGGTGATTTTGGAGCCATGAGTAATGTGGTGGACCTCACCCATCCCATGGTCAGTAATGATCATAGATCCGTAGAATCGCGCATTTAATAATACTACTCTTGATGAGTGGATGACCCTAAATTCGGGCCCCAGCTATAGTAAAGGGCCCGGAATAGAGTCCTGCGCGTATGTTTCAAAAGGCATACGATACCTGACCATCCCACGTGAAAGGTAATCGTGCATATTCAGCTAATTTTTAGAGCATTCTAGAAAGCATGAATTTCGTGGGCCACCAGCTTCAATGGTGGGTAACTGCCTTTCTTCACACGTGGGACATGAATTCAACACAAGCAAACTAAGACCAAGAATAGAAATTCCATTTTATCCTTTCCCCACTAGCACGTTTAACTGGACCAGATCCGGTGTCTTTGTAGGCATAGAAGACAACCCTGCTTCCACTTGATTTCTGGACACGCGGCATACATGAACAAGATCTAAACCGTTCATTTATTAGATGAAATAGTGGATGGGCCATGATCCAAGATTCACACTTTGGATTGTTTATACCTGATCTGACTGCATCAGAGTTGACAGCTAGTAAGCCAACATGTGAAGGCACCATCACATGAAAGATCAAGACAAGATCTTCACCACCATGACTATCTACAGGAAACGATCATAAAGTAGAAGGAAATCCACCACCATAAAACACATGTTATTGTGCTTGGGTGAAAGCTATTGCATGATATGCGGCAATACAAGAGAGGTCATATGCTCTGAAAATGACCCAAATAGAGAGCTCATTGCCACTATTTAAATTAGCCATGACTCTTCCCACGGCACATGGCGGAACGCAAGTAGTTACACATATTTAATTTTGATTAGCATGTGAGGTGGTGATTCTTTCTATGACACACAACAAAGTATTAGTGACTGCATATATGTGAAACTCTAAGAGGAGAGCTCTAATACGCACAATTAGCTAAGGTGGTGATCAACAATTACACATGTAGTAACGTGATTGACCATGCTAATTCAAAAGGGAGTTGATTACTAAAAAATATGAATGTTTATCTCAATATAGATATATAATCAACTACACTTGCCACATGATTAGTCAATTGTAAAAATATCCCGCAAACTCATATTGAATTAGAAGTATAATCGACAATTTCTACTAATTGGCCAATCATTCAAGAGAAAATTTCATAGGCTAATTTCAATAAAATTCTCAAACGAACTACCTTATACATCTATAAATTCAGCAAAAAATAAAGAGCTCAAGGCCAATACAATACAACACTACTTTTTCCAATATAATATTACCTATCCTTCGTTTAGAATGAACTTTTATTATTATTCTCTAATCTAACTCCTCCACTACCAAGCTAGCAAAATACTGCAAAACCGGCTTGGATTGAGTATATTAGAATAAGGTAGTTAAGTACCTTATGTTTGCGATCATGTCGTCAGATATAGGAAGATCAATTGTTCTTAAACAGATGGCCAGTGAAGCCATCTTACCATGTACCTAGGGATTTTGCTCAACCACTTTACAATGGGATTCAACAAAGTTTCGAATAGATTGCCTTTTAACTATAGCTACGTTGTCATGGAGCCCATTCAAGCGGCAAACAAGTGGTCATCCCACGGTAGCCTTGCCCACATAACCAAGATCCAAGCAACAAAAACTATCTTATCACGAAGTGAGGACCAGAAATGGCGAATAGGTTGTCACCACATTGACCTTCTTGCGACGAAGTACACAGCTAAGTAATGAATAGTAGATTGTTATCCAAATGACTGACTCGCTACGATTGTCTCGCTACGATAAGCCTAGTTGTGCGATGAACGAGCCGCTGAAGATTTGCTCGATATTAACCATCTAACCACGGAACTCAGTCTTATGCGACAAATAGACCGTGGCCACAACGATTATCCAACCATGAAACCCGTCATGTCACGAAGAGTCATCCAACCCTTCTCGTAAACAAGATTATCTAGCATAACATAAGCACAACCCGTGATGAACGAAATGTCGCTCCCTATGATCATCTAGCCATGAAGCTAGTTGAGTAGGCAATCTTACTTTTGTGCCCAACGATCTTCTTGCTACAAATAGACATCATTTCCAAGGACCATCTCACTACAAACAAATTATCCGTAGTTATACTTTCTTCTTCTTCTTTTTTTAATCATTTATACTTCTAGTTGAGTGTAATTAAACTCATTTATTTAATTGATTGATTTTGGTCTAATTTTATTTATTTTAATATTAGGTGGTATAAGTTATCACGGGCCTAATTGAAAGTCATTTCTCGAAAGACAAAAAGAACCGGTAAAAAAGGACGAACTCTTTTCTTTGCAAATCGTTTTATTTTATGTAAATGATTGCTAAATAATCAAGTTAATCTTCACATATCCAATTATAATCTAATTATTTTGGTGCCTAAGATTATAAGGCGTTTTGTTTGAGTTGAGCTACTATTGGCTCTGGCATGCCGAGCACATCATACACACAGCACATGTGACTGCATTCAAAACCAACACTGACAAACCTAGCCCATCAGCCTATGCCTCACAAATGAACACTAAAGAAAAAATCAGGCAATGCTCAAATTCAATGAGAAAGGTCCACTCCGATGGTTACATGGATTCTTTTCATGTACAGTTAATCTTGAGTAGGAGTTATCTTTATCACCTTCCATGACATGGCACCCACGTGTGAGATCGGGACGTTCATCTATCAGGGGACATTGTAAACTTGTATTAGCCCAAAAAGTCAGGCGAGTCAACTCATCATTTAAGCCACACACGTATGAGAAAAATCGGCAGCTTCAAAGACGTACAACCAACAGCCAACATGTGTGGCCCACCTAAATTTTGGAACTTGATCTTCTGGGTCAGGACAGGTTCATGGCGGCACCCAACTGATCACTGGTCCAGATTCGTAGCACGTGGCAGTGATCCGTTGGAAAGCGTGCCAAAACCTCTTCAATCTCTCCCTGCGCTAGTTTAGGTGAATAACATTGGTGTGAGTGTATGCAAGCATACATGTGCCATACAGGTAACTCAATCTAAACCGTCCAGATCATGGACCCCACTTTAGATGGACCATAAATAATAAAAAATTAGACTTACTCGATTAGCTAACTGGCAATTAGTGGACGTCTGATGATAAACAAATGTCCAGTAACCAGAGGATAGGATCGTTCAATCAGTCTAATTTTGGGGATGATCTGGACGGTTTCATTTGCGTTACTAGCATGCCAGACGTACAATTTCTGAGTTTATGATGGACCAACTACCTTGAATGCCGGTAGATATTCTAATGAGAGGTCGGGTCCACGGCGAAGTTTTGAAAGTTAAGATTAGCCTACAAAGGGTTTTGTGGGCCCACCGTGATGTGTGCAGAGCATCAAATCCGTCCATCATGTGTGCCTCCTCATGTTCTCCTTAACTCCAAAATTCAGGCCGTTATAAAACTCAGGTGGGCCCACAACATAAGGAATTGATGGAATTGGATAACCAACCATTTAAAACCTTCCTATTTTGTGTGGGGCCCACATTTTTTATATATGGCATCCATTCATTTAGAAGATGGAACCAACCAGGATGAATGGATACCTTGGACATCAGGCCCTTACAAAACCAGGTCAGCCCGACTGAAATTTGGATCGGTCCTGATCTTTGGGCTCTAAGAAGAATACGAAGGCCCACACATAATGGACGGACTGGATGCTATGCACACGTCACTATCGCTCCACACACGCGTTCTACGTTAAGCTTTACATACAAAGCTTTGCGGTGCATCGAAACCTCAATCGTGAGTTCGTGACAGTGGTAAATACAACCGCGGTTACAAGACTCGGCAACTCAGATCGACTCACTCAGTAATGAGTCGAGTCAGGACTCACCAGAGTTACGAGACTCGGCAACTCGGATCGACTCACTCAGTAATGAGTCGAGTCAGGACTCACCAGAGTTGGGGTTGAATTAGCCCAACTCCCCAAGTTGGGGTTGAATTGGCCCAACTCGCCGGAGTTCAAACCTGATCTGATCCGAGTTGACTCGGGCTTGTTTGAGTCTTAAATGTTGCCTAGGGTTGCCCATGGGCCAGGCCCTGGCCCACTACATCCCGGCTAATCTAACTCTGAGCCCAAATTGTATTTTTGGATATGGGCCACACGCCTCCAAGTTAGGTCGAAACCCAAAGAATGGCAGGTTAACTGAGCCTTAGTCATATATAGTAAAATAGGCTGAGCCCATCATTTAATTCGGCCTGAAAATAGGCCCAGGCCCAACACATCCGGAAAACGTAAACCCTCATCTATCTACATAGTAGGCGGGGCAGGGAAGCGGATTGCGTACTGAGTAACTCCGCACGCTACAGCGATTTACGTATTTTATCCACTCCGTCCATCCATCTTAACAGAAAATTTTAGGTATGGTGCCAAAAAATGAAGCATATCAAAATCTAAAGTGGACCACACCACAAGAAATGTATGAACTGAATGTCTACCATTGAAAAATTCTCAGAGGACATGGAAGTTTTGGATCAAGCTGATATTTGTGTTTTCCCTTCATCTATATCCATGTGATCTTATGAACCGGTTGGATGACAAATAAACATCACTGTAGGGCCTGGGAAGCTTTCAACGGTGGAAATCATTATTCCCACTGTTTCCCATGGCATGGTCCACTTGAGATTTGGATATGCTTAAATTTTGGGCTCAACCACTAAAATGAGCTGGAAAAATATATGGACGGAATAGATAAAGCACATACATTCTAGGTGGGCACAACAGAGTTTACTCCGCACGATAAGAGCTTGCGGAGTTACTCCACACGCAATCCGATTCCGTGGGGCAGCTCCACAAGCCCCATTGCTTCAGTGACATACAAACCGCCCATCAGACGCGTCCCAATGTGTCCGACCCTGTCAAAGAGAAAGCCAATGATTGCTCATCACCTCCAACAGATCCCGTTAATTGCTCACCAGCTAACAGAATGCCAACTCATTCCAATCCAGGATGATTCCTTAACATATTAGGATTACTCCAGCTCACTATACTCTATGCCTTTGTAATCAATCAAATCCTACAAAGTAGTAAACACTACAACAGACATGTAACGTGCATAGTTGTAGCATAGCTGTAAACTGATACTTGAGTAGACCTCCTCACAACTGGTGTCTGCGGCTCTGCCTCATCATGCTCCTGTGCATGCTCATCCTGTGACGCTATAACACCTGCGTCCGATAACTCTTCCAACTCTACGAATTCCTTTTCATCGGCCTTATTCTGTTTTTGCTACACACTGTCATTATGCATCACTTTTTCATTGAAGACTACATCCTTGCTTCTGATGATTTTTCGGTTCTATGTGTCCCAAAATTGGTAGCCAAAATCATGCTGCCCGTAGCTTATAAACGTGCACCTCCTAAACTTCACATCTAGCTTGTTTTTGTGCTCTGCATCAATGTGAACATAAGAAGTGCAACCAAACACTTTGAAATGTGCAAGGTTCACTTCTTTTCCAGTTTACGTTTCTTATAGTAGCCCACTATCTAATGGTGTTGAGGGACTTCTATTGATGAGATATACGGCAGTATTCATAGCATCTACCCAAAAGGTCTTGGGCAACCCTGCATGTAGACTCATGCTCCTAGCGCGCTCAAGGATGGTCCTGTTAATGCGCTCAGCCACACCGTTCTGCTACGGTGTCCCTGAAATCATTTTCTGATGTTTGATCCCATTGGCTGCACAATACTCCTCATACCTCTATCACAGTACTCTCCCCCATTATCTGATCTGAGACACTTTACAGTTTTACCTATTTCATTTTTTACCAGTACCTTCCACTTCTTAAATACATCAAATACATCCGATTTATGCTTTAAGAAATAAACCCACAGTTTTCTACTAGCATCATCAATAAAAGATACAAAATAACATAATCCACCAAGAGATGATACATGTGCCGGTCTCCACACATCAGTGTGTACAAGTTCCAACAGATGCATCTTTAGAGCGCGTCCTGTCTTCTTGAAGCTTACTCTTTTCTGCTTGCCATACACGCAATCCTCGCAGAATTCCAGATCAATTGCATTCAACCCTCGTAGTTTTTCCTTTGACAATAGCACTTTCATCACTTTCTCACTCATATGTCCCAACCTCTGATGCCATAACTACCTGCTCACTCCAGTTGATGCGACTACGAGTGAACTATACGATCTGAAAGTCACGTACGAAGTACCTTCCTTCTTGCCTTGAGATATCACCAAGGCACCTTTTGTGACCTTCCAGGAATTACTAGTGAATGTCGTTACATATCTGGTATCGGCCAACTGCCCCACTTAGATCAAATTCAAACTCAATACATGTCTGACATCCTTCAACTTCAAGATCGTTCCGTCTTTCTGACTTAAGTGAACGTCTCCCTTGCCAACAATACTGCATGGCTCATCATCTCCCAAGTAAACTCTTCTAAAGTCATCTGATACATAATCACGAAGAACTTCTTTCGATGAAGTAGCATGAAACGAAGCACCCAAGTCTACAACCCAAGACTCATTCTGCGCATCAAGAGACAAGATCAACACCTCTGTATCACTCTCTTCAGATAGATTCATTGAATCATTCCCACCTTGAAAGTTTCCTTCTTGTTTCTTAAGCGCTCTGCAATCAAGCTTCATGTGCCCCTTCTTCTCGCAATGCCAACGCTCGTCCTTGTCTTTCGGTCCCTTACACTTATTCCTTGACTTAGAAAGCTCGTGTTTATTGCCTCCTTTATTCGAAAATCTTTCTCTTCCTTCAACATTTAGAGCATTTTCTGAATCCCTTGAAGCTCCCGATGCCTTCCTTTTATATTCTTCGCTGAGAATTAGACCGGCCACATCATCGAATTTCAACTTCGTAGACCCTGAGTAATTGCTCACGGCAATCATCAAACAATCCCAACTGTCTGGTAAACTGGACAAGATCAATAATGCCCTGACCTCATCATCAAAAGTGATGCCAACGAATTCCAATTGCCTCGTGACTGTATTGAGCTCATTTAGATGTTCAGTCACACCCCCACCATCTAACATCTTCATGTTGAATAGTTGTTTTATGAGATGAACCTTGTTAGACGCTGATGGTTTCTCATACATCGTAGCCAAAGCTTGCATTAATGCTTTTGTAGTCTTTACTTTGGATATATTGAAGGCGGCGCTCTTAGACAAAGAGAGTCGGATCGTTCCTAAAGCATTCCGATCCACTAAAGCCCATTCATCATCTGTCATCTTCTCTGGTTTCTTCTATTTTTCTTCTAGAGGAATATAGGGTCCTTCTGATACAGATAATCCTCAATCTGCATCTTCCAGAAGGCAAAGTTTGAACCATCAAATTTCTCAATTCTAGTTTTCCCTTCTTCCATCATCACTCCTACTTGAACTAAACTAATAGCTCTAATACCAGTTGTTGCGCAACACACCAACAACGCCGGTGAACCGAGATCCAATCTTCGGTCTCACCCACAAACGATAAACAAGAAGAAATATAATCTAGAAGAGTAATTCAAACAAACCAACAATCCACAAGACAGATTTTACGTGGAAAACCCCAAACAAGGGTAAAAAACCACAATGCAAACTTCCACTATGAAGAAGACAAAGTTACAAGCAATACACTTACCTTCTCCGATGCTCCTAGGCACAGAGATGGCCCTTTTTGCTAACCTCTCGCCTCTTTCTCACCTTCGACGTATAGAAACCCTAATCACATGGCCTAATCTCGGATTACAACCATTTTTATAGTAAAACCCGAAAATAAAGCCCAAAATAGAAAACCCCGTACTTAACTTGCCCAAACAGAAAAAAAAAAAAAAAAAAAAAAAAAACATCCAGCAAGTTATAGGCTAAATTAGCCGATTATCGGGCACCCGGTCAGATCGAACATCGGGCGCCCAACTGTTCACAGAACAGTCCAAAGACAACCGTCTCAATCACATGAATATCGGACGCCCGGTCCATTGACCGTCTGGGCGCCCGACCATGCCTGGTGTGATTGGCTCCACACTCAACAGGTATCACCTGATGAACGGGTTGGATGGCAAAGAAAACATGCTGGTCCCGGGAATGTTTCTATGGTGGGCGTCCCCATTCCCACGCTTAATGTGGTGTGGCCCACCTGAGTTTTGGGATAAGGACGTAACATGAGGTTTTCTCAACTGATGGATGAAGTGGATGTCGCACACACATAAAGGTGGGCCCACAGAGCTCGAGTATTAGAGCCTGCTATTTTGAAAGATAGAATGTGGCTAAGTTCATGGTCCGTCCATATTGCTTCCCTAACCACAAGTATGATCCGGTCATCAGGTGGGCCATATTCCACCAGATCAGCAGACTGTGCCATGTTGGGACTTGCCACTTGCCGGGTGAGCCCAGGTGCGCGTGTACCCTGGCAGAGCCCCTGCTCAGTGCTTCAAAACCTTCAACGGACTGGACAGGCAAGAGAGAATGAACTGGACCCGAACCGCCCACTAAGCCAGGTTCATCTTGAGCCGAACCGTTTTCTAAATAGGCTAATGATTCGAGCCCAAATCCGACCGGCAACACATTACCGAAACGCTCAACCCAGTCCAGGTAAAATCTACTAAGCCCCAAGCCCGGCCTGACGCAGTATGCCCAGCCAGGCCTAGTCATGAGGGCCCAACACTTGAATTTGAAGGTTTGTTGGGCCATTTTACATTTTTTTTAATGGTGTGGCCCACTCAATGGGTGTATCAGTATGATATTTGTGTCATCCACGTATCGTGATGAGATGCACTTGTTGGACAGGCTTGATCATGCCATTCACAAACCACGTGGCCCCTCAGTAGCTAGGTATTGGTATAATCCTCCAAAGCAATTCTCAGGACACTTGGTTTCAATTATACAAGTGGGACCGAAGGTTTATCGATCAGAAAACTGGTGTGATGGGTCCAAGCTTCGATGGCATGTCACAATCTAAACTGTCAAATTCTGGCCTGAAAATGCTTGTTGAGAAAAGGATCAAATAGGATCACACCTTCAACTGAAAAGGGCCTAAGATTGATGGGGCAAGTGTAAGACTCCATTAGGTGGACCACACATGATCATCGGTTTGGATCATGACCGTTGGATTATTTAGATTAAGCAATTCAGTGGGCCCCACTATAGTTGTGATCATTGCAAATAGGTTTGGGGCGGGACGCTTGAACCGTGTTCCCTATACGCGGTTATTAAGCCAGATATGGAAACCTACGGTGTGGAGACCTTAGAGGAGAGAAGTGTGATGGGTAAGCTTCTCTGGCCCTCTTTCCTATAAATATATGTCTTGGTCCCCTCACCAACACACAAGAGAAAACCCTAGTCCCATTGAGAGGTTCTCTAAAAGGTGTAAGGTGCGGAAGACTAAGAGTTCTTCTCGGCAACACGGCGGCATCGGGAATGTCTTCCCAATTAGGTATGGCTTTCAGATTACAGTATGGAATCTCCATTGTTGATGCATAGACGATCCGATTATTCCGCATTATGTTTAAGTTTCACAGCAAGATCTTCCCATCTTTATTTATTTATTTATTTTCACATCCTGCTCTATCATAACGCAAAAGAAAAGAAGAAGGAAATAATAATTAAAAAAAAAAAGATGATCCTGACCATCTGATGATGGCCCATCTGCCATGGAAACCTGCAGGATGATTTGTATTGCCATATGCTAAGGTATATAATTTCAAAAGGAATGATCAGATAAAAAGATCAATGGTCAGGTACAACCATTTGTAAGTTGGCTTAACGGACAACCCATTACGTATAGCAACTTTCCAAGTGTGCATGACTTCAAAGAGGTGGGACCCACCACCCTGTACGAAAATGGATGGTTTAAATCAGGCCTACCAACTGCTTGACTTAACATGCACATATTGTTGCAGAGGGCATAGCGGACCTCTACATGATGAGAATGGACCAAAGGAAGGACGAGCGGAAGACCACCACGAAAGTATTGAAGACAGTGAAAACTGATAGAGCATATGGCTCTGCTGACCGGTCGCCAGACAGGTCTGGCCCAATTGGAAAAACAGTCCAAACTCTCTAAACTAATTTTGCCCAAACTTGACTAGTCATCCGACCGGTCGCACATCTGACCAAATATCTCAGATCGGTCGTGGATAGGTCACACATTGTCCAGAGAGTTTCTGAAACTCTCTAGACCAATTCAGACCGGGCGCCGACCGGTCAACCAGCGTCCAGAGCTTTCCCCCGAATTTCTATTTTTAGATTTTCTTCTCGTTTTAGGAGTTGATATTCTTTCCTTTTGCAATTAAGACTCCTAGGCTACGAAACTTAGGATTTAGTTAGTATAAATAAGGTGTTATTTTCAATTCTAAACATTCATTGTATAATTTTAATACAATTTTCAGATTTTTCTTTGTTTTGGCTCGTGTTCTTCAAGTTGCCCCTTGAGCGATCAAAATAGATCGGGTTGATCCATGGATTCATATCAGTTATCTTATGAAAGAGATGGTGATCGATCTCGTCCCGCCTATAGCTGCGCCAAGTTGGTATCACCCCTCGGGTGATAGCTTCTAGCGATAATCGAGGCAAAAACTCCGCTGACGGTGATCAGGGAGTTGCGTTTCTAGCAAAGAAGATAAAGCTTTTCCAAAGATCGATGGAGACTTCAATGCAAGGGCTGTGGGAGTCCATTGATCAACTCGTGACTGCATTAACACCGCGGCAAGTTCCAGCGGTTAGGGGTAATCCAGCAAACCGTCCAGCCCTTCTGGCCGCTACTCGACATCATGATTATGCATCTTCGAGTGGCAGCAATGATGAAGTCGAAAAGATCATTGCACCACCTCAGGTACATGGTTATGACCATGAGGATCGTAATAATTATCGATATAGAAGTAAAGGAGAACTCCCTTCTTTTAATGGTATGATAAGAATTGAGGAATTCAATAAAAAGAGAACTCCCTCTTTTTATGTTGGTGAGGAGACTAAAACATATATTTATAAAAAAGAGGGCTGAAGAAAAGCTTCGCCATAACATTTTTTTCTTCTGAAATCTCTACATCGTAAGTTTTCATATCTATCTTAATAAATCTTGCATATAGAATACAATTCAAGCATCCCGCCAAAAATCTATCTGTAATATTCAAATCAGTAGTAGGGCCTACTAAATCGCTCATTCTGAGCCGACTATCTATTTTTTAAGGAGTCTTATAGTTAGATTACATGAAATCCTGGAAATGAAATCAATTTCATAGAAAACCTACTTTCTCTCCTTTTGAAGAAAAGTAACTCTGATTTTGCCTAAAGAATTGCTCTCTAAAGGCATTGAATTGATTTTCAAAGACACAAGGTAACCATTCCACATGACTTTTCATGGAATCCAGGTAATGGAATGAAAAGCTGGAATCCATAGTTTTTCTATTTGCCTGGGATTTCTAGTTACTTTTCCATGTCCAAATGTTTTAGTTTTCCTCTAACCAAACACTAGTTATCTAGAATAAATGTATTCTTGGAATCATCTAATGGTTTACGCGTCCAATACTTAAAAAAAGAAAATGGGCCTGGTATTTTCAACATGGAAATGATCTGATGGGCTCGGTGCACGAAAACCTTCCCCTACACCGACGTATCACGGGTCATCCGTGAAGCCTACCTACGTACTCTTCTTCTTCTTACACACAAAAAAAATCATAGCAATCTGTCAGTCCTGAGCTTTTATGATTGGACCTCTCTTCCACCAATGATTTTGACCATCCATTTTCAGATGCTACCAAGTGGATGATTTGGGTTATCCAGTTGGCATGTACTTTACAAGGAAGCTTATGAAGAGTAGTGGATCAGAAGGTCCAAATATGTGGATACTAACAAGTTCAAATGCAACTAAATGCATGAGAAGGTTTCCATGCACTTGGCCCGGTAAATCATATCTTTTCAACCCTTAGGGGGCGTTTGGATCTTAAGTTACTTAAGATAAGTTGCTTGTGCCGTAAGTAGCTTATCTGGATTTCTACTTATTAAACTGAAGTGATTAAGTAACTTCATATAAAAAAGGTACTTATAATTTATCATAAACCAAACTATCCCAAATAAGTTACTTATGTACCCTTGTAAGTAGAAAAAGTAACTTATTTGGTGGTATCCAGACAGACCCTTGATGTAATAGAAGCAATATGGAAGTACGTAGTACAACCTTTGGCAAGTTTGAGGGATCAAAACTCTATACTGATATTTTCTTTTGGGTTTAAGACTTAGGTCATTTGGGCCAACCAATTGATAATGTATACGAGCAGGTCCAGTTGGGTAGGGTCAAACCCAGGTACTTAAATAGATTTATTTAAATATATATACTTTCACTTTCCCTTCTACCCATGAGCTTATTGCAATGAGATGTATATTGTTAGTAAGTGGTATGTCACGGTCTGGAATTCAAAGTCCTATAAATTAATAAAATCCTTCTAAAGAACGATTTGTACATTTTTTTTCATGTTCATTATTTTTTGCATCGCCAATGCACTAATTTCATAAATTAACATTTATAAATTTGTATACACCTTACTTAATTACAGATTTAAAGGAATGGCCCAACATTTATAAATTTGTATACACCTTACTTAATACCAAAAATACCTAAAAAAATGTAACTCTCTCTTTAAAATTTTGTAGATCTATAGTTTTAGCAATGGGATGATCGCAGTGGTACATAAAGTGGACCCCACCGTGAATCTGGCAATGTAAAAATATCAGGCTTGTCCATTCATGGGAAAGCCGCCCTTGTGAGAAAGGAATGAATGGTTCAGAAAAACTGGCTGATGGCATATGTTTAATGTGCTAAGTGAAGAGGCCTGATTTTTCGTGCAGGGTGATATTTAGAGGTGGGCAACGATCCGGGCAGGGCCAAGTTCGCTCTAGTTTGGTTTGGCTTGTCTTTTTGCCACCCCAGTTTATGGATCGGCCTAGTTTGGGTTTCGAGCCGACCCATGCGGCTTGAGTTTGGCTTGCTCTAGAAAAATCTAGTTTGAGTCGGGATTAGTTTGGTCGAAAATTTCTAACTGGGCCAGGCCAAGTTCAAACAGGTGGTGACTCTTTTTTTGTTTGTTTGTTTAAATAGAAAAGAATTTAAAAAGTTAAACAAAAAATACAAAAGTTTCTTAATACATAATGTTAACATCCTCCAAATGAGGATTACAACTTCAAATTAGACATGCAAGAGCCTTTTTCCAAACAAAAGTACACAAGCATAATTTTACAAGTGCAAGGAAATAGTGTGCATTCATGTATATGCATTATGTATTATCCACATCATCATGTTTATGTATTATCCACGCTGTCCATTTGTTTTTACATGTCATTTTAGAACATGATCCCAAAATGAAATCATATCCAAAGTTCAAGTGGATCACACCACAGGAAACAGTGTGCTTACAATCTACGAGCCGAATCAAACTGAGCTGAATCAAACCGAGCTTTGAGCCGAACCGAGCTGATACTACACTAGTTTGAGCTTGGTTTGTTTTTCAAACGAGCTTGACTCCGAGGCTTGGTTTGGTTTGAACCTTTATTCGAACCAATCCAAGCTAAGCTTTTTCAAACCAATCCGAGCTAAGCTTACAAGTGGCTTGGTTTGTGCCCATCTCTAGTCATATTCATTGTGGGCCACTCAAATACACATGTGCACTGACATAAATACATGTGCGGGAATGATGTGGCTGGGGCTACCCAACCCAATTGTTTCTCCTTAACCAAATCACTCATGATAGATGAGAAACGTGCCCATTGACTTGACCTACCCAGAGCTCTTATTGCGCTGGCATTTGAACTTGTGTGCAACCAATATTCATGTCCTACACCTTATGTTTGGTCTAAACTTATTCAAGGTCCCACAACAAGATTTGAAAAATAAATAAATAAAAAATTAATTTTTATCTTTGTTAACCCATTTTTCTTAATTGTGTTTAGTCTAATCCTATATTGAAAAGTTGTTAAGAAAACTGGGTCTTTACATTAAAACCCCTTACTAATATTTTGTATTGAAAAACAAGGATATGCTAGGCGAGCAACCTCGCACTCATGTGTGGAGGGCTGCAGCGAGGCATAATGAGTTATGGTGCATCTTTGATCAAACACTTTTTATGCGCCCCATAGGCTTCTCTTCCCTGCTCGGATGCACCTCGAGCCTCACAGGTTTTTCTTCCCTATTGAAAAAATCATTTGAAAATTTTCTTTTCTCTACACTCTTTTTGTTTGGGCAAATCAGTACAAGCATTATTGACTTCATGTGACTAAGATTGTGAGTGCGCATGATCAAGCTATTCATCTTAGAGGATAGATGTTCATGTATTCCAAGGGTAGACTTGCTGGAACTCAATGCATTAAAGATTTTCTTGTGGGAGTAAATATGTCATTAAAACATTAACTATGACATGCCTATGTATTATTTCTGATTTTTCAATTTTGAATTTTTTTGTTATATCTTGATTTTTTAGAACCAACAACAATTACAGTTATTGTAAATGTATAGTATAACAGCAGGGTGCCTTCTTCTTCTTTTTAACTCACCCCACCCCCTCACACTCACACCCCTACACACCCACCCCACACACCTCTTGCACATACAGCACCACAAGGGATGCTCGAACACATGACCTCATATTGAAACTCCAGAAAATCTTCCATTGAGGCACAGGTGTAATATACAGGGTGCCTGAATATGTATGATATAGCACATGTAACATGTGAAGAGTATAATGAAATATTTTGGCATGTATGGCAAAGACATTTTGTACGAGTTCACACATGTGAGATGTGATACGAGGGTATTTGAAAGTTGAACGGGTCACATTTATACTCTTAAAGATAGACCATCGCACTTGTAGCACATGGGCGTGTGTGTGTGTGTGTGTGTATATATATATATATATATATATATATATATATATATATATATATATATATATATATATAGAGAGAGAGAGAGAGAGAGAGAGAGAGAGAGGAGTGCTTACCTACAAACCATCTCTCACGAGAACTCATGAGAGATTTCTTAAGCCTCATCACACATGATGTGTCCCTAAAATCTGAGCCGTCCATGTGATGCAGTACCCCGAAAAACCCTCGAGGCCCAAATTTCAACCTGATCCAAAACTTTGGTGGGCCATAAAAGAGAAAGAGAGGCAAATCAAGGAAGGAAATTGTTTCATGGCCCACCAGATTTGTGAACCAGGTTGAAAGTTGGGTCCCGAGGGTTTTTCAGGGTGCTCCATCATATGGGCGGCTCAGATTTTAGGGACACATCATGTGTGATGAGGCCTAAGAAATCTGTCACGAGTTCTCGTGAGAATCAGATTCGTAGGTAAGCATTCCTCTATATATATATATATATATATATATATATATATATATATATATATATATATATATATATATATATATAAGAAAATGGTCCGGTTGATATCATAATAGCGGCACTCAATTTTTAGCTCTCTTTTTTTAAGTAAGATTTAAGTCCTAACAATTGTATAAAATAAAATATTAATAAAAATAAATAACTTGTTTTTTTTTTTCTTGTTTATTTATGTGGATATAAAGAATAGATAGACCTTAGTTAGGAAGCATGTCCTGAATTAACTAGTCTGGGTCTAAACTTGTCTAAAGAGTCCTCTTTTTTTTTTTTAACCCCCCCCCCCCCCACACTCACACCACATTGAGTACTCTGAAGCCATGACCTCGTGTTGAAACTCTCCCAAGCAATCTACTTTAGGCCATCAAATGGATGATTAGATTAACAATCTAACCTTTTTCTTACCATCAACCCAAACCATTGGTTTGTAAGACACAGATCAAATGGAGTAGACCCTTCCATCAGATGGTTTTCTAACCAATCACTCTCAAAGTTAAAGGCCGGCAAGGCAACCTTTCTTCAAAGTCCAAAGTCACCAAACCAACTGCCGTGTGGTTGAAAGTGGAGAAGAAAATTTAGTAGACAATGACCCCAAACTTAGATCATATCGGAAGGAATTAGGTGATACTCTGACTCGCACCTTTGGACTGTACACGTGGCATTTTATTCTAACAAACAGACTCAATCATTAGGTAATCCAAACCATTGATCTTTCATCATACCATGGATGGACCATGCCCAAAAAAAATTTTCTCAGATAGCAAGATCCAACCAATCAATCAGGTGGCTTTTTCTTTTCAGTTGCATTTGGATCATTGATGTATTTCTCCTCTTGAGCATCTAGCTATAGGCTGCAAATTGAAAGTTTAATATTCCTCCCGTCTTTTCGGATCACCATCTTTCTTTGTCATTAGATAAAAGATCCAATTAAGAGAAAGAGAGAGAGAGAGAGAGAGAGAGAGAGTGAAAGCTGGTATTATAGTAAATAATCCAAGTGCATAATCCACCCTACCCATTTTTTTAAGTGTGTTTTATATTAGGTATGTGTAAAGATAGTGGAACTTACAATGCTAATGACGTAACTAAAATGTCATTTTCCATGAGTATGCCACTACGGTAAAAACAAGGAGAGAAAGATGGGCCCACAATCCACATAGGATGCACTCAAACCATTGATCTAGTGCGTCACAACTTGGATGGACTATTCCTCGGAGATATCCTCAACGGGAAAATCTTAACCGTTGAATGCGTGTCCTGTACAGAGAAATACAACAATGTCCAACATTGGACGTTTTCGGTGCATGATCCATCCACAGTGGTATGATACGGCACCAACGGTGCAGATTAAGATATCATGGGCACCTCTTTTGAAAACCGTGGGTACATCATTCCTTAATTGGTCATAAGATAGGATCCGGCCCAAATTGGACTGGGCCCCATCAGGTCCAGCCCATTTGCAAACATAAGAATGATGCAAGCAAGACAGTGATTCCCGTGATGGAAACAGAGCCTTTGAAAAGGGCCATTCACCTTTCATACCTTTCTTCAAACCAAGCCATCACAGAAACCGTGCTCTCTAATTTATCATATCTTACAGAATCATCCATTAAACACCAAACATGAGAGAGAGAGAGAGAGAGAGAGAGAGAGAGAGAGAGAGAGACCCAAGAAAATTACAATGCTTACAACATCAGAAGAGAAGAGTTCAGTTTCATTCCATGGTTGCGCATACATGGGGCCTCTCAACCTGAAAACAACACAAAAAATACAATACACGTTAATGAATTTTTTTTATTTTCTATAGTACTGAATAAATCTACATACATATCTGTATACACATATATATACATGGACCTCTATCTCAAATTGGATTTTGAAAAATCTCATTTTTAGTAAGTTTTGGCCTCTCAATCTGGGAAAACATTGAATATGAAACACCCATATCAATGAATTTGAGAATACTAAAATAGAAACCCCATGATACATACATACTGTTCTTCATATTTTAACAGGTTGATTAATCATCATCTCGAAACATCTATTTAATAGGTCCACCATGGACAGCCCGTGATTTCATAGAAGCACTTTAATTTGATGGTACCAATCCACAGACGGACGGTTGTTGCAAAATCTCTAAAGTTGAATAGGCTAGGATCATCCAATAAGCGTGATCTTTAATTTGCACCATGGCTTGCCTCTACTGGTATACGTTTGGACTGTCTAGATCAGTAATTGGCCGTCCACGTGTCAGTTAGAATCTTTAGATACATTTTGCTAACGTCCCCATAAAGGAAATTTCATTAGCATTTCCATATATAAAATCAAATATACCATCGTATTCATATTGGCCTGGTTGTAATACCTTAAAAGTTGCACCACATATCTCCTCCTCGGTCGCAGGCTCGGCGGTCACCTTGTTCTTTGGATGTTCATAGCTTCTAAGCTCCATTGCCGATGAGAAAAAGCACCCTTTATTTATAAAAAAATAATAATAATGAATAAATAAGATTAATATGCAGATCAGATCCCTTTGGTAATGTAACCATTTACATCCAAATACCCATCTATTCCATATGTGTGAGAGAGAGAGAGAGAGAGGCGAAATCACCTGGAGGAAATGATGCTAGTGATTTTCCACAGGATCCTTTGAGTACATCGACATCACCAGAGAAAGCAAGATACCCATCAGCTGTTATTCCCCAGAATAGTGGAACCTTTCCATCTTCATCCTATTCAATATACATGTGCGCGTATACATCATCATCCTCGCCTCTAGGATTCAGCTTTACTAATACCATTCATACACACACATAGACATACATGCATACATGTATATATACATATATACATACATACATATATGGGAAATGACTCCCATGGTAACATTACCACCATCATTACAGTGGTTATGTTTTGAAATGGCACCATGTGATGCATGTAGGACATTCATGCCTACAATTGTGCACTCCCTGCCTTGTTTGGCCATGGCCCAACAATGACACAAACTCATGACTCAGGTGGGCCACAACATAGGGAATAGTTGAGAAAGGTTGTCCACCCTTGATTTCATGGAGGACCAATTGTGTTTTTTATGTGCAATCCAATCCATTCATCTGAAAAATCTGTCCCATATGTAGGGATGCAACAAAATAAGGCTATTGATCTGAACCTTGAGTGAGGCTCAGTTCAAACCAATATGGTTTTCCCTTCTCAACTGTTCCTGCTCATGTGGCCCACTTGAGTTTCCGTTCAACTTGATTTTTTGAGGACATGATCAAACAAGGGGTTGCACGATGGTCGGAGTGGACGTCCCACATGCATCATGTGAGGCCCATTTCTAGCATTATCATTTTCGTGTGTGTGAAGCCACCATCTACCCTTATCCCTTTTTGCTTTCTTACACCCGTTTTCCATTTCGAGTGTTGAATTGCCATTCGAAATGGAAAATGGGTCCATGAAAATAATTCAAGGTGCATATGCTAACTACATGCGCATTTATATAAATATATATAAACATATATATGTACATATTTTAACGATCGCTTATCGTAACACACTCACGGATGCCACAAAGATGGTGGAGGTAGTCTTGTCGAAGATGATGAAAGCGAATTGACCGGTCAGATGGGCCACCATGTGGTTAGCCGAGTAAGGAGCCCGGTCTCTGAGAGCCTTGTATGCTTCCATCACCAAAATAACCTCATTCGCATTCTTCCCTAGACCATATTGTTGTTTTAGCCTCGCTAGGTTCTCCAGCGTCCCCTCGAACAAGCAAAATATCTCATCCTTAACCGCGAATGACCTTTGGAATTCAAACAAAATAACAATAACGATGATGATGATGATGATGATGATGATATAAATATTTCATAATAATGATGATGATACCTTGGTTGCAATGAAGTTTGATTATCATGGGTGTAGCACATAGACATGGTTGGGCCCATGTTGACCATGACACTTGAAGGGGAGTGTTGTAAGAAGGAATCAATGAGTTTGGAGGCGGATTTTTTCGGCGTGGGAGTTCGATTACCGGCTTGGATGAGCTCTTCAGGAGCTCTTATGATGGCGCCGCTGAAAATCGCCAACATATTGACTAGGCTTTGAAAGAAAATGAAGATGATGATGGAGAGGATGACAAGGTGTGGAAGATGGAGTCTTACTCACAAAGTCCCAAACAATGAGGAGCTTCCTGGAGCCCATGGAAAGACTTATTTATAGTTCTACATTAGAAATGGTAAAGCCACTCGTGCCAAGAAAGACGCACGTGCTGCACGTGTACAAGATCTAAGCCATTCATCATGTAGTACCCATGAACAGAAATTAGGCTTTTGATCATGTCATTGAGTGGAATGCATGTATCAGAGATACATGAACAATTATCTATACCTTTGGCCCTATATTAGCTGGCTTGATATTTGGGCCATGATCGTCGTGAGCCCCACTTGATGAATGGCTTTGATCTATCTTTGCATCTGTCACATTAGCTAATTGCTTCTCCATTCTTTCGGATAACCCCGCTACGAAGATCAGATGGACCATACTGATGGAATCAAAGGACAACCAACGGTCTGATCTGATTCAACATACAGGTGGATCACCCTGATTTTCGAGAAGGATGTGATCTTCATATGGGGCCTACCTTCCTTATGGTATGGATGTCGTGGACGGTAACTACAAGCTGTGGTTTCGTTGCGTGTAGTTGATTGGTTATCATTACAATATATCCTAATTAATTAATATGGTCATGCCCCACGTTTAAGGGATACTAAAAGTAAAAATAAAAATTTGAAATGGTAACCCGCGGGCTACTAAGAAAGTAGCTCCACAAGCATAACTAATAGGCCGGCTCGATCACCATTGGAACGATCTGGTCATTCCAATCTGGGGGAGCTTTAAACACCTCTCCCCTCGCCTAGTTTCTGGCAATTGTAAATACCTTCTCTCTCTCTCGTTTGGATTATTGCAATTATCTTCCCTCTAGAGGTGTTGGGTCAATTCATGGACCTGTTTGGAGCATGGATTTGGAACCCCTATGGATTTGAAACACCTTATGAAAAGTAGGTATACATAGTACATTTAAGAGGGTTTGAATTTAATTATAAATTAATTACTTTAATTTTTTTATTAGTGTATGTATATAATATTTGACACAATGATTGTAATAAGTCCATTGAAATATATATATTTTTTTTTGCAAAAACTTATGAAATTCCAAGTATTGAATGGGCTACAATCACAACCAAGCGACTAACCAACAATTTTTAACCATTGATTTACATGGACAATGTTTGGACTACACAAATCATGCTATTAAAGTAATTTTAGTAATGCAGTTGCTAGTTGGATTGTTTTGTGATGTCATCAGTGGGCCACATGCTTAAGAGATTAGCAGCATAATGACACACGTGTTACGCATGCAACTCATGGAAGGATTTTAGATGCAATCCTAGCTTTCGCCTAGGATTTGAAATCCCCCATATTTGAAATCCCAATTACTTTATGGTGCTAAAGAGAGAACGACCATGGTGCCAAACGACCCGAAGTCAAGATCGCTTGGTATATTTGGTGCAGATTCTTGAAGTGTCTAAGTAGGTACTCACAATAATTCAATTCTGAGGGAGGCTTTTGCAATTTTCAGAAGCCAGAGGAAGGTGGTTACAAATATCCGTTCCAATTTCCTACTTCGGTAGTCAGCAGGCCACTAGGTAAAATTAGCGGTTGGTAACCTCTGGTTTACCAACTTCTACTAAGCCTATGCAAGAACCATATCCAATACACGGGTTCTGTCATAACTTATGAAGCAGCCATTTTTCTCTCACAAGTGTAAAATCCAATCCATTAAAAACGTGGGCCACTTCGTGATTATCACTTCATATTCAAATCAGGCCCACCTTTTATTGTAAGGGACACACCAGTATACTGACTCTCATACCATTGGCTGTCAATCGACATTGATGTTGTGTATCGATATATGAGTGGATGGGCCTAATTTTTATTTCAATTGATCATCATAATATGATCCACCTATTTGAATGACTAGATATTCCACATATGTAGGATATGTTGTCAGGAAATCGATGGCTGTATTTTTCCGATTGATGTAGTTGCAATATCTGATCATTTGTGTGGAAGCTTTTGGATAGCATCGAAGTCCGCGACGTTGAAGGAAAGGGACGCGGATTGCGTATAGAGTACACTCTGTGGGGCCCACCGTGCCTACCGTTGAAAAATTCTTGGGGGGCTGACAGAAGTTTTGGATCAAGCTGATATCTGTTTTCCCTTCGTCCACTGTCTGCGTGACTTTATGAACAGGGAAGTTTTTAACGGTGGATGTATCCTCTGGTGTGGTCCACTTGAGCTTGGATATGCTACAATGTCTGCCTCATGTCCTAAAATAAGCTGGTAAAATAGATGGACGGTGTGGATAAGACACGTACATCACGGTGGCCCCCACAGAGTTTACTCAGTACGCTGTACCGCGAGTTACCTGCACCCCACCCACAGGAAGTTCTTTGCGGTGGGAAGCTACGTGGGGCTCACACCGCGACGTCTGTGAAAAATCCACCCCGTCCATCAGCCTCCAGCTTTCGAACGGATAAGGAGACGCGCGTGTAACTTCCCTTATTGCGGAAGCGAATTGCGTCCTGCCCCGCCTGGACAGACTCGGTCCAGGCAGAGGCTCTGTGGGGCCCACTGTAACGTATCCACGCCGTCCATCTATTTTTCCAGATCATTATAGGGCATGAGCCCAAAAATGAGGCAGATCTAAGGATAAGTGGACAATAAGATGGGGATTGAACTCCCACCATTAAAAACTACATGGGATCCGCAGAAGTTTTGATCAAGCTATATTTGTGTTTTCCCTTCATCCACCGTTCATCAAGATCTATGTGATCTTATTAACAGGTTGGATGACAAATAAACATAACGGTGGGCCCTAGGAAGGTTTCAGCGGTGGGTGTCATTATCAACGCTGCTTCCTGTGGTGTGGTCCACTTGAACCTTGGATGTGCTTCATTTTTTTTTAGCTCATACCCTTAATTGATCTAAAAAAATGGATGTACGACTTGGATAAAACCCATACATCACGGTTAGCTCCACAGAGCCCCTGCCTGTGCCGAGCTCACCTTCAGGAAAGGGGAGTATCCATCCGCCTCCTCCCTCATCCACTTTCCTTTCCTTGGGGACAGTGTTTGTGGGCTGCGCTCCTATTCGCTGTTCACGTGGCCTACGTGCATGGTTATTTGGATTTCCAAGAAGTGGACCCCACTGGTGATGGAGAGTAGCTCGGAAACCATGACCTGGGGATCTTGACGATCTGATTGCACCTGTTGATTCTGGGCCGCTGATCCGTTTTTATTTTAGATCATCTGTTTGATTGATGCCAGCATGCACTAGTGTACAATGGATGGAGAGCGGATTAGCTGTTAGCCTGGGGAACAGCTTAGTGGGTGTTACCCTAACCGCGTGGGGCCCACCTTTATGTATTTGTCGTATATCCATGCCGTCCATCTGTTTTTCCATCTCATTTTAGGACATGATTCCAAACCTTAAGAAGATCCAAATCTCAGGTGGACCATAGCACTAGCAACAGTGATGAATGACCATTAAAAACTTATTGTGGGCCACAAAAGTTTTGGATCAAGCTGATATTTGTATTTTCCCTTCATCCATATCGTCTTGACATTATCAACTGGTTGGATTGCAAATAAGCATTATTAAAATCTTACGATAGACTCTTTGGAATTTTTAATGGTGAGGCACTCAATCACCACTGTTTCCTATGGTGTGGTCCACCTGAGATTTGGATCTGCATAGTTTTTCGAACCCAATCTAAAATGTGCTGGAGAAACGAATGGACGGCATGGATATACATAAAATCATCAATGTGGGCCCCACGGTAAGGGTAACACCTAATCCGCTCCCAATGAGTTGCCACGTTTTAGTACGCGGCCTCCAATCTTCGCACATGTACACGGTTTTCATTCTGGCAAGTGGGGCCATTTGCTCAGAAATTAACGGTGGATATCCATAGCGTGGCCCAGCTGATGGGTTCAAATGCCCGCATTTTAGGGTAGATACTGATCACAGGGACCCACCTGATGAGTGTACCAGATCTCATACCTTTGTGCCACGTGGGCACACGTACTGGAAATCTCTATCCAGTACCAATCTAAAGCGGAAGCGGATGGCCTGCTGAGAGCCTACTGAGTAAACACAGTGGGGCCCACCTTGATGTGCCTTATCCACGCCGTACATCGGTTTTACTATTTTATTTTAGGGAATTAGCCCATAATTAAAGCATATCCAAAAATCAAGTGGACCACACCACAGGAAACTGTGTGAATTGAACGCCTACCATTGAAAACTTTTATAGGGCTAGAAGTTTTCGATCAAGCTGATATTTGTGATTTCCCTACATCCATATCCTGTGAGACCTTATGAACCGGTTGGATGACAAATAAATATCACTGTGGGCGCTAGAAAGGTTTCAATGGTGGACTTCAGTATCACTGTGGGCCCTAGGAAGGTTTCATGTGGTGTGGTCCTCTTGAGCTTTGGATATACTTTAATTTGGGCTCATGCAATTAAAAAAAAAAAACCGGTAAAAACGGAAAGTAGGTATGGATAAGACATATACATCAGTTTATAGTACTGAATTAATGAGCAAGAAATCAATCCGCCTTCGCAGGAAGTTGCTGCGCTGGGAAGCTAGGTGAGACCCACCGTGATGTCAGTGAGAAATCCACCAGTCCCTCCATTTTTTGAGTTCATTTTAGGACAAGCGAAAAAAAAAAAAAAAAAAAAGCTGGATCCAAGACTCAAGTGAGCCGCAGGTGGGCAGGGATATTCCGACCGGTGAAACCTCCCTGGGTCCAGGGTGATGTTCATATGCCATCCATACCGTTCATAATGTCATTCCCACTAGGATGAACTGAAAACACAAATATTAGCCTGATTCAAAACTTCTGCGGCCCCACTAATATTTCAATTGTGGACTTTCAATCCTCATGTTTTCGGCCCACTTGAGCCTTGCATCCGGCTATCTTCCGTCTCATATCCTAAAATGAGCTCACAAAACGATGGACACGGTGAATTTATCACAAACATCACAGTGGGCCCCACCTAGGTTCCGAGCGCAGGAACAGTCCTGCCAAAGCCATTCCGCGTCCCTCATTAAGTTATAAGTCAATACTTCTGGTCGCATGGGTAACCTTAGAGTCTAATCAATCGGTACATAGGCTATCATGCAAAAATAATGGGATGATCCAGTCCAAACCATATTAGATTTCTTTTTAGCCATCCGTTTTTTCAAGCCAAGGATGGGATGGTCAGGATTGACCAATTAAAAAAAAAACCTATTTACAACCAATAAATCATCCAAACTGAGACGTTGATTTTGAAAATCTCATGATAATATTACAGGATTTCCAAAATAGCAGCACTTAATTTTTCACGAGTTTATGGTATGACAACAACCCTTTTCAAGGCCAAATTATTTATAATTTTAAGTAAACCATTAATAATTATATATTTAAAATTTTAACTATTTATTAATTTATACTAAATATTTTAAATTCATTATTTTTAGTAAAAATTTCCAAATAATATTCTAAGATAAACCGCATCTTAGAGAATTTCAGGTACAAGGAAATCATCTGAGGACCAGATTTGAATTGGTTGGTAAAACAGGGGAAAGAAAAAGTGTGACACAAGCAACATCAACACAGGGTAAAGCAACGCATTTGCTTTTCTTTGTTTTGCTAAAGAAAAGTCCTCTTTTTTCTCTAATTTTACAATTTAAAATGTAACAGCAAAGGCAACTTCTTTGAAAAATAAAAATAAAATAAAAGAAGAAGCTTTAACCCTCTTGATGATGTGAAGGGAATGCTTTCACTAATTTACCCTCAATCCAAACAGGCCCTAAATGATCTTGACCGTCCATTAGAGTTTTGTGCATAACAAAGAAATAAGTTCTCACACAATCTTTGGCCATTAATATCTAGGTATTTATCACCGTCGTCAGTCATCTTCAACTTGACTCCCAGAAATCAAAACTTTGAAAAGGCAGAGCGAGGAAGTTTTACTATCAATGGCGACACCAGCTATTTTTTACATATTCTCGAGGGTAAAAATCAGCCTATTGGGTATTATATCATCCATGACCGATACTTGATATGTATGGGATGATGATATGCTTAAGCTTCAGACAGAAACAGGTCTAAGACATTTGGGACATGAATACTCATGCATTTTTGGAGTTTAATAATTTTACTATTTATGTCATTGGTATTGGGGAGGAAATAATTGCATGAAATCATTGATATTCCTTGGTTGGTTTTAAGGAAAGGGTGCATTTAGTTGGAGAAAATAAAAGGAGAGGGATATTTTATCTATTTTCAAGAAATCATTTGGAGAAAATTAAAAAGAAACACAGGAGGGTTGGGAAAAAAATTTAGGACTTTAATGAAAAACACATTCTGGGAAAATATTTCCATAAAAAAGTGAACAACCAATCAAGGGAAAATGTCAAATTTCTTGGAAAGTATTTTCCATCCAAGTACTTTCCAAGCTCCCAAACAGTTACCCATGGGAGTTTTCAACACGAGGTCTGGGGTTCGATACCCATAGGTGGTGAAATCCCACTATGGTGTGAGCGCAGGGGTGGGTGGGTGGGTGTGGGTGGGTGGGTGGGTAGGGTGTGTGGGGGGCGCAAATAGTTAAAATTATCGGCAATCATGTTGTTTCCTGTTGCATAACCCTAATACCCACCAGCGAGAAATTTCAGTTTGGGAGCTTGGAAATAAAAGGAAAGAAAGAAAGTGATATTTTCTTTGAAAGTTATTTTCCTAGGAAGCATTTGGAGAGAAAATAATAATTAAAAAATAAAAAAGGTGAGGACTGGGAGAGTTTTTAAGGACTTTCCTATGAAAACAAACTCTTAAAACGCGTTTTCCACTAAAAAAGTGAACTCCCAATCAGGGAAAATTGTCATTTTCTTGGTAAGTATTTTCCACCCAAATACTTTCCAGGCTCCCAAACAGGCCCAGGAGAAACGAATTTGCAATAACACAAAATTATCGGTATTTATGCTGTTCATAGTTTCACAATCCTAATAATACCCACTGCCAAGCAATTTCATTACGAAAATGAATTTACAATAACAAGACTTGAATGATTCTTTACGTTTAGAAAACACTTCCAATGATCATTTACTAGGGTCCCTACTCATGCCTCTATGGTAGACTGCGTGCGTTTCAACACTAAAGTCATGGGTTCGAGTACCAATGTGGTGTGTAAAAACAAGTGATCATTTACAATAATACAAGTCAATCATTTCCATATGTTGGTGCATGGTGATGTGTTAGTGCCATCCAACCCGTCCATTAGTATGTGCTCCCCATGTTAGGCCTAGATCCCGAATCCAGCCTGATCCAAAATTGTGGGCACACCAAAGGGAACAATGGGGGCATTGGGGATGGGACAAACACCATAGAATCTTCAAGATGGAATGTGGGTCCACCCTGTGGTGTATATGTCATCCAACCAAGTAATCAGAGGCGCCCCACTGGTATGAACAGTTGCATCGAAGCTCAAGCCATTCCAAAATTTAGGCATGCGACAAGTGAATATATAGGTTTTAGGCATGATTGTACATTGCTACCTGTGGCGTTATTTTTTTAGGCACAAGGTGTTTCTTTGGGAGTGGTGGGACCCTCTCGCTTGAGCAGTCGAATGAGCTGGCTTTGGGATTGGAGAGCAAGCAGAGACTCTTACGGGTTGCACGCAGCCCTCATGAAAAGGAGGCCAATGCAGCGAAGCTCATGAAGGTGGGGGGCCGTTAGGTGGAACGTGTTTTACGTGTGATTTAAAAAGTTTGGGGACACTGCTAACATTTCCTTGAAGGTGTGCATGTTCACAAAACCTTTGTGTCTGTGTGTGGAGAACGATACAATAGAGTCAACTCTATGTGAGGCTCACCACGATTTGTGTCCAAACTGCAGAACCCACTATAGATAGTTTATCATCCCAAATAAGAATTGATTGAATGACCCCAAGGGATTTTTTTTTTTTTTTTTTTTTGAATTTTATCTGAATATTTTTCAACTGTCCACTAAATTCCATCAATCAGCTACTCAAATAATTGATCAGTGAGCGTTTCACTAAACAACCCACCAAAACCACGGCCCACAATTTGAACGGCTTAATTTGAGTTACTTTTATGAGAAGTGTGCAAATTTTCAATGCCTGTGTATTAAGCAAGGAATTCTATAATTTGCATCACCACAATGTACCAAGAATTAGTACTGATAATCGTTTTGCAAAAATATTGGACATCATATTTACCTATTTCCCAATATGTAAATATGGCTAAGTCAAATAATTTCCAAGAAAGAGCATAAAACTATGGACGTTACACAAGAATTTATCTTTAAACTAACAAGAACCACGGAAATTTTTTCTTTCCGCTTCTAATTTAAAATAAAAAATAAAAATCTAATGGATAGAAAAGTGCATTGAGGATTATCATTGCCACCAACATACCTCAATTCAAAGTGCTAATACCAGCCGAAGAATTCATTGGGCCACACCTTGTTTGTCAGAAGAAAGCACTTGAGATGTGCTAGTCAAGTCACTGACGTTGTCTACAAAGGCCAATTCACATACAAGAGCTAGATGATCACTGCCCCACTTCTGCAAAGCAACCATACCAAAATTTTAACATTTTTTTTTTAGGATGATAATTTATTGAAAAGCGGCCAAAACTGAAAAGAATACAAAAGCAAAAAGAAGACAAAAAAGAACACCACTCACGGGCAAAGCAATACGGCCAATCGATAGGAGCCCACCCCTAACGGACAGCTAGGAAGAACAAAACCTCCACTCACAAACCAGGAGATCGAACAAAACAAAAAACCCCAACTGGGTTGCTCGGCAAATCCCTAAAGCACCTCCTATTTCGCTCCTTCCAAATGGCCCATAACCCAGCTAAGAGAAATAACCTCCATTCTTTAGCAGTAGCCCCACCTATGCTCCCTCCATGCCATTGCTGAAAGAACTCGTCAATACAGCCAGGGATCACCCACGCAATACCGAAGTATTGAAGAACCAGAGACCACACTTCCCTGGAGAAAGGGCAGTGCATGAATAGATGTGGAACCGTCTCCTCATCTTTCAAGCACAAATAACACGCGTTGGTAAGGATGAAACCCCTCTTGAGAAGGTTGTCAATGGTCAACACCTTATTCCACCCCACTAGCCAAGCAAAAGCTGCCACTTTCGACAGCACACCATAGGCCCATAGATGATAGGTATGCACTCTAGCACCCACACCTCCTTGTGGGTTGGCCAAAAAGAAGTGAAAGGATCTCACTGAGAAATTTCCAGATTTTTCTTTACTCCAACGCACTGAATTAGCACCATCTGAGACCGCCGCTCCTTCCAATAAATTAAGGAGCGTCACTAGTTCTTGAATCTCCGCCTCCCTGAGATCTCTTCTACATAATGGATTCCAAACCCCATTGGAGCCCACAAGAGAAAAGCAACGACTGACTGATATGTCGAGGTTGATGGTCACTAGAGCGAGATTAGAAAATGTTTCTTGCAAGGCTTTGTCGCCCACCCATATATCCTGCCAAAATCTAATCCTCTCCCATTTCCCATAATAAAAGACACCCCTTGAAGAATGGACTTTAGGATTCACTAAAATCTTCCAAATCCCAGACGCCCTATGCATTCCCACAACATTAGGCCACCAACCCGACACATCCCTTCCATACCTTCTAACAACAACCTCTTTTCATAACCCCCGCCACACCCCCCACGCCAAATTTACAAATCCATTTACCCAACAACGCCTCATTCATAGTAGCCAAGGGTCAGATACCCAACCCCCCTTCCTCTTTCGGCTTGCACACATCCGACCACCTCATAAGATGAATCTTCTTCTTGATTCCCCCGCCTTGCCACAAGAAGGTCCTTCTAAGCCTCTCCAACTTATCAATGACCCCCGCGGGACATTTGAGCAACGACATGAAGTAGATGGGGAGGTTAGAGAGAACTACTGCCACTAGAACCATTCATCCACCCAATGATAATGTGTTACTTTTCCATCCCGATAGTTTTCACTCAAATCTTTCAATAACGAGATCCCATGAACTTTTCTTTACTCTTCCAATGCACAAAGGAAGAACCAAGTATGTCATGGGAAAAGATTCCACCTGGCATCCAAACACCTCTGCCAACTCATGTGACCTCTCCTCTTGGATACAAATGCCCAATATAGATGTTTTTCGCATATTAATCGCAAGGCCTGACACATCTCGAACCTAAATAAAGCCATACGCAAATTCCTAAGCTGGACTACTTCCGGTTCATGATGAAGAATTAAATGTAGCACAAGCCTAAATTACATCAATGAATATATCCAATGTGTACAATCAACCTAACATGACTTGGTTTATGAATGGGCCCCTCGATGTGTTCCCTTTCATCTAGAAAATGGAAGTGAACACAAGCTATCATCCTGTTCCATTTTGACTAAGGTGGATGAGGAACCACTATCTAGAAAATAACATGAGGTACCATCTTGTTCCATTTTGACTGGAAAATATGCAACGGCAAATTTTTCCAAAAGCAATCTAGTTACCAAATCCCATTTCACCTCCAAGAGATTTTCCAGCCAAAAGTATAGATTGTTGCGTGAGCAGTACCTGCCCATTCAAGTAATACGTGCTTCCAATATTCAATCCAAAACATGCTCTTATTCTTCTTCCTCTTTTGCTAAGTAAAACATGCTCTTCCAAACCAAGCTCATGGAGAACTGACATCCCTCTCAACGGGTGTGCTTTTCCATAAATTACACATCTTTTCAATGCCAGTCGACCACAAAACTCTTTAGCCAGAAAAGTCATTTGAGGGTGTAGCCATTTTACAAAACTCTTTAGCCAAACATATCTCTTGAGGGTTTTCAGTAATGGACCAGTGTGGCCCAGCTCAAAACATCTGAACTGTTGATATGATAGATCACACGTTAGATGGCCAAGCACAAAGTATTCCCCAGATTGAAAGATCATATTCATGTAATCTTCTGCATTTGTTTGGTTGAATGTAGACTGTTGCCATGTTTTATTTCTTAATCGTCTAGTTGCTGACAACCGATTGAAAGTTTAGGATTTTCCCATCTGAGATTTTTGGTGTGGGGGACATCCAGAGCACAGGCAAGCATATCAACAGTTCGGATCACAAAGCCATAGCCCCACTTCTACAAACTGAAAACCTATGTGTACTGTAGAAACTCTCAGAGTGACCAATTGTATAATACCTTGAGTCTTGAGAGTGCTTCCAAACACAGCCTTAAGTTGTGATTCAATGTACTTGCACCCCTGTGCATGCCACCATCCCACATAGGTCCACTCTATGGATGGGGCGATTACAAAGGTGGCTGAAGCATGCATTAAATGGGTTGTGATAAGGATAAAGCACTTTTCCAGAATAGTAAAATCTCTGTGTCCATGTCTGTGAATCCGACATTCAAATATAAACATCTTTTCTCTTTGGGATTTTTCTTTTTTACATTTAAATAATTGATTGTTAGGTTTATCATTGTTGGTTAGTTTAAAGATTGTTTCACATAGAAGTAAATACAATATACATTTTTAGAAATAATGTTTGACATTAAAACCATTTATATTAAATGTGGGGCTGAATTCCCTACTCGTTCCGAACAAGGAACTCCCCTGTTCGGAACTTAGTTCGTAGATGTGAGGCAATGGTTGGTCTATCCAAGCCATTGATCTGACAGTGCCCATCATAGATGAATGATGCAGGTCAACTAACCACTTGCTCTAAAAGCTCAAATTGATAGAGCATAGATTGTGGCGAATCAATTCCTTTATCTCATAGCCCAGGCCCCAAGTCCATGGGTTAGGTCTTCGGCCGAACCCTCCTTCGTGGACCCCAAGTCCATGGGTTAGGTTCTCGGCCAAACCTTCTGTCGTGGGCCCCAAGTCGATGGGTACGCATCACACGAGCCACCCGAGTCCACGGGTGGGGCCCGAATCCATGGGTGGGGCCCGAATCCATGAGCCACCCGTGGGAGTGGGGCCTAAGTCCACGAGCCACCCACCTCACACAGGCCGCCCACCCCAAATGTGTCCCCGCCTTCAAGGGCTACCTCACTCGAGCCCGGTGTAACAATGCCCCCGCATTAATGAACCATTCCCAGAATATCTCCTCAATTCATCAACTCTAACCTTCCCGCTGTTATCATGCAAATACATGGTTAAAAAGAAATGCACGAACAAAGAACATTCAAATTCAATGGAGGGAAGACCAAATGTTTGATGCCCAAATTGGAGTAGATGGGGCTGCTAGATCAATGGCTTGGATAGACCAACCATGGGCCCCACATCTACAAACTAAGTTCCGAACAGGGAACTTGGCCTCATCAAATATTCATACAGACTTTTTGGTGTATCTGAAGTTCAACATCAACAACAACCGTTCAAATCAAGCAATACACTCTCAATGAAAAAGCGGCACATACAAAGTTGAGAGCAAAGGCTTACCTCACTTGGGAGACCTCCCGTTTTTCTTAAGATGTTGATGGGTAAGGTTTCAACAACTGCTACAGGAAGAAGGTCCTCAGAGTGCCTACATGAGTAATGAAAGATAGTTTAGATAAAACAAAACCTCCAAATGACACACATCAAAAGATTTTCTCTCAAGAGTATAATTTGCACCAGATATAATCAACAGTTCCCATAAACTTTGAATGATATGATGTTGCCAAAGGCTCTCCACTATTATCTCTAGTGTGGCAATCTCCCTGTACAAAAGCGAATGTAATGAGAAAAAAATAATGGACAGAGATTGGGCAAAGAATTTTTTTTTTTTTTTTTTTTTTTTTTTTGAGAGGATTGGTCAAAGAACTTTGGATCTTGATATCTACAAATGATCAGGTCCTGACAGATCAAGCAGTGCAAAGTTTTCTGGTGTGTATAGTCTGTACAGTTGGACCCATGGTTCAATGATCCAGACCAATGACTTGGACCCAACAGTTGATGGGAATGCTTGGACTACCTATCAAAGATTGGTGATCTGGATTCCTGAATAATGGGCCCGGTCCATACTACCCCCGTTTGGCTTGGGGCATGGTCCCTAAGTTGTCAGATGGACTAGGCTAGGGCGATGGTCCCTACAGCATCAGGCCTAGCCAAAATCGGCCGTTGCCACCCCCTAATCAGGATCCAAGAAATCATCTCCAGAGTCGTCCTCTGAAAATAGTCATATAAATGAATAAATTTAACATGCACACAAAGAAAGGAATGAGCAGGTCCATATGGAAAATTACAGGGACTCCTATGTATGCACTGTGGAGTTTTAGATGGTGCTGGAGATGGGTGCATCCTCTACAGCCAGCTGCAAGTCGAATATCTTCCTCACTCCACCTATATCTCATTGGATTTGAGATGCACATCAAAGACCTGAAGCCATTACCAAAAGCACCCACATGGACCAAATTATCATACTAGAAAAGGTTAACACATGAATTACATGGCTTTTGCTGCATTTGAACTAGAAAAGTATGAAATGGAAAATCTTCTAGAAATAAGACATTGATTAGTAGAAGTTTTATGCCATGAAGACCTCGTTGTATCCGCACTCTGATTGCTTAAGGGTTTCAAGCTTGATGGACATTCAATCTGGCCAGACATCTTTCTGCGGTCGTGCATTAGAATGTCCAACTGCAATAAATTACAAGAACTGTGTCAGGTTTTAGATTTAGACAGAAAAGAGGTAGACTCTGATTTGTGCCGGCCAGTAAAGTATTACTGTGGCAACTACAACCATATGCATACAAATCCAGATCATCAAAATTGTGGGCCCCATTCATAGCCCTAAATCCTCTGATTGGACAATCTTAACCATCTGACTTCACTCGGTGCACATGGACAGTCGTGCATTTCTTTCTAGCAGCCCATTCAATGACCACCATTTGAATGGTTAGGACACTAATAAACGTATCTTTTGGGGGGGAGGATCTAGTGGAGACTAGTGACCTTAAGAGCCTGACCAGAGGAAAAGGTGGTTCTGCTGAGAAAAGTTCCTTGCTCAGTGAACACTTCAGCTTGATCTTCTTTTATCTTAGTCAAGTGAAGCCCCATTTGTTGCACTCGTAATACATACACAGTTTTGATGTTGCGAAGGGAATCAGTGTCTAGTGAATTAACACTTATGATACACAGCCATTCATTTGCAAGTCTCTGACAAAAGACAATAGAAGGGGGAACCTCAGTCAAATGTGTGGTTTTCTCCTATAAGAAGACAGTTTAAGCTATCTATTTTTTATGGTACTAGGATTTAGCCAGCTCCCCTGTTCCCCTGTGAAATGGAAAGAAAGAATCTAAGGTCCCCCCATGTGAAGAATCATATGGTAGTTATTCCTTCCCTTTCCATAAATGGATGGTACTGCATTCTTTAGTTCCTTCACGGGTTCAACCTACCTTTCTCATAGGGAGTGGGTCAAACCAAAACCTTTATTTGCATAGGCTCCCTTTCCTCAGATGAAGATCCCACCCTCCAAACAGTGCTTTTCAACGATCCCATCTCCCATTCCACTTCTCACCCATCCCAGTCATACCCAATCGGTCCAGAGGCTTGCCCTTCCCTCATGGAGAGAGCACTCCACCCAGGGTAAAATATTAACTTATCGAGTCCCCTATAAATCCCAAACTGATTCTCATCCCGCGGCCCCCAAGTTTTACTTGATTCTCATCCTGCGGCCCCCAAGTTCAACTTGATTCTCCTCCATTCCCCAATATGGGCTATCTGAATCCTTCCCCCACAACCCATGCACCATTACTACATAGGCTAGATAGGGGCGATGTGGGTTTTTGGCCGCCAGATGATGATGGGTTTTTGTTTAAGTCAGTATTCATGGTGAAGAATGCTCTTCATCTCCCCTTGCTGCCTGGATTAAATGCAATGTAATACTTTGTGACCAACACACATCGGAGTCATAACCCTTCCAATATATCCTCAAAGAGCAGATTGTAATTCCTAGCAACCAAATTACACACCTTGGATGAAGCTAGAAACTGATATATGGCACTCTGATACATGAAGATGAAACCATAGCTCCGATTAAAAAGTGAGGATGAGAAGCTTTTCCCACAGGATATAATTAATCTTAAACCTTTGCATGGATAACGACATTGCAAGATCCCACCTGAGGCATGCTATTTAGATCGCCAGCAATTATGACAGGGATGTTGCCCCACTCCTGCGATAATCTGTGGGCCGTCTCAAGAAACAGTCGGATCTACAGCAATGGAGATTTATCCATATTAAACAACTGAAATAACAATGATTTATTTTTATTTGTAGAAACAAGGAAGAAAAAAAAAAAAAAAGACAAGTATTTGACAGAACAAAAATAATGGCCAGGGTCATGACAAACATTTGGCACTGTCAGTTCACATTTTCATGATATTGAAGTCTGCAGTAGGAAAGATGGACCCAATAATACACCGACATGGTAACAAGAATAAAGTTTCAATAAGTACACATTATTAAAATAAAAAAAAAATCTAAGGCATATTATCTAAAATAATCATATCCCAAGTAATTGATGCAAAGAAAACAATCTCACAGGGTGAATATTAAGTCCTCATGTATCAAGATATGAAGTGTCCAACTGCTCCCATTCCATAAGAGTGGAGACCCTGTCTTACTCTTAGTGATCCAAGGCAGCCAGTCAATGGGAGATGCCCCAAAACTCTTTCAGGACTAAAGATTCTAGTTAGCAAACTGTTGGTTTGGATCTTTTGATCTGGGATATTTGGGTACACCCCCATCAATGGTAGGCCTATCAAATTGATGGTCTGGACTCTGGATCACAAAACCACAGGACCCACTTTATCAACTAGACACGACATGACATTGTTCGTGTCCTGGTTCATCAGGACCTGATAACTCCTCATTTGACAATGACTTGCTACTGCAACTAAATACTAATTCCCACACTCCAAACAGGAAGTCAAGGTTCTGCCATTTGGATGAATGTTTACTTCTTAGGAGTCAGGGCCTTTTTTTCTTGGAGTACTGAAACACCTGCAACCAGCTGTACGTTAATATAACCTACAATCCATCTTTAAAGGCATTTTTCCGTTGAAAATATAAAGAAATATATGATCTTTCTAAGGGAAAAAAAGTGGAAGAGAAATTTGGAAGCCACAAAAAATTGGGCTGTAGTGTACCGCCAGAAATAGGTGATCAGTTCTTTTATTCTTATCAGACAGCTTTTGAAGACTCCCTTTCTGTGAAATTGCCAGCCATAAAATAGTTGAAATAGATACCAAAAAGCTTCCCTACTACCAAACCCAAATACCAGAAACCATATCAGAAGTCAGAACCACTCAAGATGCACAACATACATGCCATCAACAACTTAATTTTGTGCAGATAGATTAGATAGTATATGACGATAGCAAGGCTATTGTGTTGGTATAAAGCAATCTTAGATTTCAGAATCCTTAATTCCATACCAGCTAAGAACTATCTACACAGTTGGCTTTCTACAATACTACCTTTAAAAAAGAAGTTGCATGGTTGAAGTGATAAATTAATGGTGGAAAGCTTGTAGCGGTGAACTTCTTTCCATTGTGGAGAGATTAGAAAACCTTTTACCTGACCCAGCTTGATATCTCCGCGATTTGGATTGAACAGAACATGTATGTTTCCAACAAGTATACTGCGACTGGGTGTGGTCCTAAATTTGTGGAATGTACATTAGCCATGAAACTTGAGAGAGAGAGAGAGAGAGAGAGAGAGAGAGAGAGAGAGAGCTCCAATTTCCAAAATTGAATGTGTGGTGTACCCTCTGCAGAGATGTGAGCTTCACATAATAGAATTCCTCATTTTTGTATTACATGGAGTTCACTTAAACTCACCGAGCCTTTTGAGGGTTCGTGCCATTACTTCTTGAAGATTTTGAATGATTAAGATTCATCTGAAAGAAAAAAACACAAAGAAAAAGAAAAGAAAAGGTGGAAATTAGAAAGTTATTGAGAATAATGAGCATGAAGATATTTTGACATACACTGCCAACAGAAGGAATGGCATTCTTCCGCACCCAATCAATGGAAAATTGATGTAGAGTCCAGAATAACAAGCAATTTAAATCATAAAGAAAATTCCAACACATACATCAGTTGCCTACACACTCCTGACTAACCACTTTAGTTCGCTACACTTCCCCTTGAATTCATTGGCTAACTCTACTATACCATACTAAAAGGAGAAAACTGTGATGCATCTCGAGATACATAATTCTACCAGGTCCCAATTGAAAAAAGAAAACTCGACTCCCACTATTCACCTAGGCAAACCAAATGATCACCCTTTCTAGGCGTTAAAGACGTGAGTATAACACTCATCGATTCATGCTCTGTCTAACAGCCCCCTTTGGTTCTCCTTCTCCCTTTCTGACACCTTTCTGCCCCTTTCTCTCCTTCCAGCTCCCTGGATTGGCTTCAACACATCATCATCATCATCTGCACAATTTTCGTCATTTGGGCTTTACAAATTCAATTTGTTTTTCACCATAATCATCATCCTCGGGATTTGAATATTCATCCTAAAGATGTTATCCTTGGAATCCTTTAGAGGTCATTTGGCAGTATTAGGTGAAATTTGGTGTGAATCACAAAAAGTTAACGCGCTTGGTAGTGTGTATTTCATGTGTTTTGAAATCACTGCATTGAGGCATGAAATCAATTAGTGTTAGGCGATGGTTGGGGTAGACCCCATCATGATGTTTATGTGAAATCCACCCTGACCACCAGGTCCGTCGCCCCATGTTAGGCCCATGGCCCAAAAATCATCTCATTGCCTAATTCAGGTGGGCCAACCAAGGGAAATAGTTGGTAGAGGGACAACCACCCCTATTTTTTGGGCCCACGATGATGATTATTTGAAATCCACTCCAACCATTAGATGCCACACTAAAATTTAGGCCTCGGAACCAAAAACATGGCCAATCCGTGATTCAAGTGGACCACACAATTGAAAACAATATACGAAGCAACGCTCACCCGCCAAACTATTTCCCTTTGTGTGGCCCACCTAAATCATAGATGGGGTTAAATTTTGGGTCTTCAGCCTAACATGGTGTGACACACCTAGTGGTCAAAGTGGATTTCACATAAACAAAAAGTATGGCACGTGTGAGAATTTTTGAACTCTGCATGTGGTTGACATCTTGGCATTTGACATCAGCTTCTGCATGGAAATCAGCCATTTCACGTTCAAGAATTATTGGGCCCCATTGGACATTTATATGAAATCCACCCCAACTACTAGGTCCATCTCCTATCTTAGGCCCATGGCCCAAAATTCAGCTCATTTCGTGATTTAGGCAGGCTACACTAAGGGGTCGTTTGGATGCCTGTAAAGTTTTAAGTTGTAAACACATTACACTCAAAAAGAGTTTCAGGTGTAAACGGTTTACATGCTATTCCGTTTGGCTTTTAAGTGGTAATCTGTTTACAGGTTAACAGATTGTGTGTTTGGCTAGCCTGTAAAGTGTTTACCATGTATAAAATAGGTATTCATACCATAGAGCTTGGGCAGTAAACCTTCCAAAATCCGCAAATCACATAAGGATAAGGACTTGATTTTTTTATTTATTTTTTTTTGGGTCCCTAAGAGAGCATTAAAACATGCACACACTAGATGGATTGGTTGTCCTCTGCCCATCAAGGTGGGCCCTAAATGCAATCTGAAAGTTTTTAATGGTGAACATCCCATCCGTCCCTCGTGTGGTCCATTTGATAATCAACGAGCTAATTTTTTAGGGCCATAGGAGGGCATCAATGAAGCACACAATGGACAGATTAATGTACCATACGCATTACGGTGGGCCCCACATATCATGAGTGTATATCAGCCATTGTGTTCCACTATGTATAATGCCTTTTCATTTGTAAAGACTTGTAATCGATGTTGTCAAATCACATATGCAATTGCATTTTTTTTTTATCGAAAAATTTTTAAAAAAATCAGAAAAATAGGGGGAAATTAAGAAAAAATGAAAAAATATATATAAAAAAGTAAGGGAAACTTTCCTAAGTTAATAGATAACTAATTTTACATGTTTAAAATACATTTGAGTGAATTAAAATCAATTAAACAATGAATCAAACATCAAGTCATCAACATTCAACAATATATTTAACAAATAACAATTAAATTAATACTTAGTAAGTACTAAGTAAGAACTAAGAAGTAACAAAAGTAACTAGATAAAATGGAGACTTGAAACTTGAAACTTGAAAGAAGTTGGAGCTTGGGCCTTGGAGACTTGGAACTTCAAAGTACTTGAAAGATGGAGAATGAAATTATGTAAAAGAGAATGAGAGAATTGAGACTTTGAAAGTGCATGAGAGTAGAGAGAGAGTTTAAGTGCATTTAGAATGCAAATAGGGGGGTATGAATGCCTTTTTATAGGAAAAAAATGCTGGATTTTGAAAAAAAATGTCAGATTTATGACCATTAGGCAAATATGTCATCGCATATGCTATATGTGATCGCATATATCGCATCTGCGATCACATATTGTCGCGTATGCAATATATGCGATCGCATATTTGCACAAATCGCATATGCCATGACCGCATATGCGATCTGTCAAAAACTATGCGCATATGCAACCGCACATTACAACATTGCTTGTAATCTGAAACATAGTTTTTTGCCAAGTTTCAGATTACAGGTAAAAGTTGTAATCTGTCTACAGCTTCTAAAGCCTATACAGGAAAATAATGCATCCAAACAGCCCCTATAATCCCTTTACAACTTAAGGACTTTACAGGCATCCAAACGACCCCTAAGGGAAACAGTTGGCAGAGGAACGCCTTCCCTTGATTTTTACATGGCCCACTATAATGTTTACGTCAAATTCAATCCGACCATTACATGCGTAATCCCAAGTTAGGACTAGGAAAAAAAATTAAGCTGTCCTATGATTCTAATGGGCCACACCAAAGGAAATAGTTGGGAGAGAGGCATCCACCCTTATTTTTTTTTAGCCCACCACGATGATTATATGAAATATACTCCAACCGTTAGATGCTAGGCTAATATTTATGCTTGAGGACAAAAGATCGGGACAAAAGTAATTCAAGCTGGCCATATGAAGGGAAACAGTTTTAAAGGTGAGCGTTACCCTGTACGTTGTTTCCAATTGTGTGGTCCATCGGAATCACAAATGTAGCTGAATTTTAGGCCCTAGGCCTAACCTGGGGTGATGCACATGATGATCGGAATGGATTTCACATAAAGATCACAGTGGGCCCACGTGAGAATCGTAGAATCCATCTGAAGCCTACTTTAAAATGACGTGGTTTCACTCCATTTGCCAAACACAAATTTTTTATTCCATTGGATTCCATCTACACAGGTGCCAAACACAACTGAGGATTCCAATTCACATGGATTCCATGGTAATTGTGATTTGGATTCCAATTTATACCAAATACAAGCTTCCAAACGACTGGTTATATCCTCAGACACTGCAGGTTCCTCATGCCTTTGCCACTTCCATTACTATGGTGAAAATGTTCCCAAGGTCATTTTCCCAACAACTTCTAAGGAGTTACCTCAAGAAATGAAGTCCCTATTGATTTCTACAATAGGCCTTCTCACCATAAATCCTCTAAAGAAGGCAAACTTTTGAATAGGCCTGGCCCGATAAATCCAACAACAGCAGTTCCAACATTGACCTGAGACCTTTTAATCAGACTTGAGAACCTTTTAGGCACAACATCCACCCCTGAATTCAGTCCTATGAGGTGAAAAGTGAAAATGTGCCTCAAACTGCATACTTTTAACGTCTATGTGCATACTTGACTATGGGGAATGATCATGTGGAGTCAAACTCCACAACAGTTGTGGGTGGAAGCAAGTTCAACCAGGACACTTGGACAGTCCATCTTCTGGATTGTCCACTAGGTCCAACATACATATCGTAGGCTACCATGAAAAAATAACTCTGATCAGATGATCAAAACCATCAATAGGATGGACATCTTTCTAACACCATTCATTTTTCCTAACATGGATGGGATGGTTAGGATGGCATCATGAATGTGATGCTTTAGAACCATAAGCAATCCATGATGGGCCCCAACAAATAAATGTATCAAATTGTTGACTGGGCCTATTTTTAAATTGTAGAACGATGTAGAAGCGAAAAGAAATATAAAAGAGAAAGAAAAAGAGATAGAGAAAGAGAATAGAGAGAAAATGAATTAGGGCTACACAACCCTACTCTCTCTCCCTTCTATGTTAAGTAAAAACCATAAAAAAAAAAAACAAACAAATAAACAAACAAAATGCTACACAACCCTACTCTCTCTCCCTTCTATATTAAGTAAAAACCATATAAAAAAATAAAAAATAAAAAACTAACCTTCACTTACAATATGACGTGATATTAAGTGTACCTAACTGACTAAATAAAGAGAAACAAGGACTACACTCGAGACTAGGTGGGCCGTACCACTGTAAATTGATTCGGTCAAGCGAGTGAATCACCAAAGCACGTGAAGAATAAATTGATTCAGTCAAGCGAGTGAATCACCAAAGCACGTGAAGAATAAATTGATTCGGTCAAGCGAGTGAATCGCCAAAGCATGTGAAGAATAAATTGATTTAACCCCATTCATCGAGCCACCATGCCTGAATTCGGACATCATCTCATCGGTTCCTATATAGCGAGAAACCATACAACCTTTTGGATTTATTTTGAGGTTTGGATCCGGAGAAAGCACCGTTCTCTATCGATCAAGACTGAGAATCTCTAGTATGTAATATGACTAAAAAGTTCCGACTCCTGCTCCGAAGGGGAGTATAACTGTATAACCCACACGGGAAAGAATGATGGAAGGGAATAACAATGAATCGGTTACATTTTGCATATGCTCTCCTCTTATAGAATTCGAAAGGACTTCTCTAATAAATACACTCGGGAACCCAGGGTGGGACTTTTTAATAGCATGTGAAGACTGAATCGTGCTTCATCCTATAGATGCGAAGTTGTATGGCCCACATCCATAGTCATTAAGATATATAAATGACGCTGACAAACCTTTTTAGGCTACTTATCAAACAGTTAGAATGGTCCGATTGGTGTGATTTTTCCACGGTAATTAAGTTATATGAACTTGCAATCTAATGGACAGCATGGATAGATCGATGGGCTAGTCCAAGCCTCCCAATTGAACTTGACTCCATAGTTTGTGGTGGAATCAACTCTACGTGATCATTCCCTTCAAGTATACACACATCTAAATTCGTATTTTATGCATGGAAGGACCTCACAAACACACAGGAATACTATTGTGACCTATGTTACTCCATTCCACATTCAACTCGAGGAAAATCCTAGTGACCAACTCAAGAAAAAACAAAAGGGAAAAAAGAAACAAAAACAAAACAAAACCTACACACCACCTATCTAATAAAAAGAAAACTATCTACTTAATCATAATTAGCTGGCATATACCTTAGAACAGAACCATATATTGATAATAAAGATAGTGACTTTTGTTAGGTCAAAAGGTCTTAATTAATACCTCAAATACATGTTTAGCTTCAAAACCAGGACCAATTAGTCACCAGGAAAACCAACATTCCAGCATACCTTTAGAACACAAAGCTGGGCAACATTGTCCCGAAGCCCAAATTTCCGAAACTCTAAGTCCTCTTGATGTAAAAGAGTAAATCTGTGTTCAAAATATAATTAGCTAACTTTTACAGGCTGAAAAGAAGTAAAAGCCACACTGACATACAACAACACTGAATTGAACATCAAACCAATTGCAACAAATATGCTAAAAAATACATGGTAGATATATAGCTAGTCTATCATGTTTGTAGGAAATGAAAATTGACCAACTAGAATAGAAGAACCTTATAACTCTCAGCTAATTTTCAGATTCATCTCAGTTCGCATCTTGTTATTACCAATACTAACAAAGATCTAAGAAAAAAAAATATTTGTAGGCTTGTAGCTAGCTTATAAGCCCTAAGAATAGCATGTGTTTGAAAGAGAAATCGATGAAAATGCTACCTACAGGGGTGTTTGGATTGGGGTAAGCGAAGGAAAACTAAGGAAAGCAAACTGTTTTCCTTTGATGTGACATTTCTCTATTTGAGAAACATAAAACTATAAGGAATTCATCGCCAAGGGAGTAAGACTATTTTTTTCTTCCAAAAACTCAATTGATGGGACAAGTGGTTTCCATCTGATGTGACATTTTAAATGGCAAGATTGGAGAGAAAAAAGGTTTCCCTCTGAAAATTGCAAACCAAAAAGTGAAAAATGGATAGGAAAGCGCTCTCTTTCACAATTTTTCTAGCAAAACAAATGATGCAGGACAGATGGCCTAAACCTAAGATGATGCAAATAAATTAATTAACGGATTAATAGAGTAAATCAAAGCAGAAAATGTAACGACCCCAAATTTTGTCCGCATGCGGGACACACATACATCACCCACCTAATCAATTAAACAGGGTTATATATTTAATTTTGTTTCTAATAAACAAAACTGACTACTAGGCCACATGGTAAAGACTCTTGGTTGCGGGAGAGGTCGAAGGATCAATACCGTGAAGCCTCTAGACCTCTATCAATTAGAAAACCCTAAAGGGAAATCGTAGAGAAAAGAGAGAGGAAGAGGGGGGAGTCTTGGATAGCTTGATCCGGTAAGTCCACAATTCCTTTTTCCTTATTTTTTGTGCATTCCACCTATTTTCACCAGATCTGTGCAATGAACGGTGCGGATCGGCCGCACGTTCATCGTATGGGTTTGTGGGTTGATACGATGAAAAGACAATGAAAAGGCTGAGATCCCATGCAAAATCTCTTGTCGTAGAGGTTAATTTGTGTATATCTGGTGGTGCCAGATCAAATTTGTATGGATCATATGATCCCTAAGGCCAAAATATACCAAGGCCCTAATTTCCAGATCAATCTAATCATTAGATGGGCCACATCAATCAAATCTAATCCTAGAGATTGATTTGTATATTTGGTTCTACGTGGATCATCGGATGCATCAGATCCGATCTATCGAAGGATAAAAGGTTGATGTTAAAAACATGATGTAGAAAGAATACAGAGAACAAATGGTTTAGAACTTTAGATCTAACAATCTACTGGCAGCCCATCCCTAATTTGACTATAGGGGAACCAATGGGCGGTTCAGATCTGACCTATATAATTGTTCAATCATTAAAGTAGATGGATCTCCAATTATCCGATTAAATCTGTCCAAAATTGATCAATTTCAACTTTCTTCAATTCGATCGAAAGGTGGTCGATTCAATCAACAGGCCATATATTGGACTATTTAGGAGTCGTTGTTAAGCGGTCAACCACTTTAATGTGACCAAGTGGGCCCCACATTAGTCGTGGTGAATGTAAACCCTGTAATAAGGGTTGGGTCCAAAGGAATTTAAGTTGACAGCAAGCGATCCTTCTTATGGACCCCACTGTGGGTGATTGGTCAATCAAAGACGAGCCCCACCATTAGTATGTCTAGTACTTGATTTTATTTACATGATTAAGAGGGAATTCTAATTTGATCCAATACGCACATTCTACAGAAGCATCTCCACTGAATCAAGGTTGAGTAATCCCGATATGTTTTCCCTCCATTAAGTTAAAGTAGATTGATTGTATAATATGTTTGTATGTTTACTTTGACGTTGCTGTGATGTTCTCTTACTTGATTCGATTGAACGTGCGATTTGATTTCTGTATTAATGTAGTAGTAATAATGATTAGACCTATGGTTTGATTTAATATGTCCGTATAGTCAATGATCTGATTTACTATGTTGATGCAACTTATATTCTGATTTACTGCATGAATGTAACTTATGAATTGAATGTCATACTAATGTTATTGGATAGTATGAAACTGTGTTGACTCTAATCTGAGATTCGGAATGATCTATACGATACATGATTCACAATTGTTTTGCTATGATTGTGCATCCATCTTTTGCATGCACAACACGTGCCTGAATTCCTGGGGGATCTCTGTGGATGGTATACCTAGTAGAATCGTTACCAGATGCCCACTATACTAATGGAAGCCTACTCAAGTAGTAGATGCAGGCCTTGCCCATGCCTACCAAAATGATAGATGCCTGCCACGGGGCAGATGCGAGTTGACGGGTTTCCAACTCAAGCGAGTGGACAGTTTTCCACTTGATGCATTCACACATTTATGCATTTGCACAAAATTCGCATTCTACATTTATATTGTTATATGGATATTTGTTACTCTATTTTAATTTGATGCGATGAATATGTCAGGAACTCTCATTGGGCCTGACCAACTTACACTTGATCTATAAAACTGTACAGATGTGAATGAGGATGAACAGTTGACACACGAACAGGAAGGCGCGGCTGAGCCTGTGAATGATCCACGGAATACGTGGCCATGTCCCACAGAAGAAGAACTAGTTGCATTAGATTCATTCTATTTAAGCTTCGAACATTAATTAATTCTTAGTTTTGATTCTGTTTATAGCAAATCATTTATTTGAGAACAAGATATTGGGATGGATTTTATTATGATATCTTGGACATGAATTTGAATAATTGTTCATGGATTTATGATTATTATGTTGGACTAAGATCCCAAGTGGTGGGCCATTAAACAGTTTGATTGGCATTTATGAATTAATTAGATTTGAGTTGATGAATCCAACTATGTTGATTGAATGCATGTGAATGGAACTTAGATTGGACTGTAAGGACACATTATAGACTGTTCAACCGTAATTTCATTAAAGGAAGTACACTTAGTGTACGAGTTGCGACCCGTAACTCGGGTCTAAGGGTGCCCACTCTATATCCAAATTGCGGGGCGTGACATAAAATAAAGCCAATCTACCACAAATTTAAAGAAATCAAATATTCAATCAAGCTTAAATTTAAGACCATATCACAATCCCACAAGATAGATCCTCAAGGCTATTGATCGGACATGGCCCAATGGAAGGTAGAACTTCCATCCAGCATAGGATTCATCCTAGATTTGAGGATTCACTTGCACTTTGCTAGGGTTTGAGTTTGGAAATCAAGAAATTGGAAATTTAGGGGTTTTATATAAAGCCAGGGTTAGGTTTAGGGTTTTATATAATAAAGAAGAAGAGAAAAGATCAATGAGGGGGAGGCTGTTCGGTTGTATGGACATTGTATGGATAGGTATGTGCAGTGTATCGACACATCCATACAGTCGTACTGACAGTGTGATGGGGCTGGGTCGGTTTGGTCGGTGATGAGTTGGGTTAATGAGGATGGAGTTGGGGTTTGAGAAAGAAGAGAAAAAAATATTCAATGGAAAAGGAGGGTTTCAAGAGAGAAGAAAGAGAGATAACTTGCACACTACATATCAACCATAGCAGTGTATTTTTTAATGCTTAGTCCCATGTTGACAAAATATACAAGAAATGCATCATATAAGTTGTCCAAAGATGTCTATATGCACTGCTGGTATTTTGAACCATGCCAAATAATAATAATAATAATAATAATAATAAAACCATCTTTTAGTGACTATTGAAAGTAAATTCATGAATCATAACAAGTATAATTAGTAATTGTATTTTAAAGAAAACAATGAATAGCCACAACAAATTTCATCAGAAGATTGAAGAACCTTACAGCTTCTTCCCTCCAAAATATAGCACACCCATCACAAGCTTCTCCTGTGCGGCCCTGGAATCAGTGATATTTAGAAATTCAAACATCATAATTAATTTATAAGTATCTCTCAAAAAATAAATAATTTATAAGTGGCACAGTTCTTTTGACAAAGGCCGCATAAATAGAAGCATCTGCAAATACCTTATAAACGCCTTTAAAACCATCTTCCTGCAGAAGATCGGCCAAGTCATCAAAACGGTCAACCTCCTGTGGACAGAAGCATTTGACAATGAGAACACAGTGAAAGGCACATGCAGCAGGTGCAACATTTGATTATTTTCTTGTTGGTCGCTTTGCAACATAAATTTCTGATTTCCCAAGTCTTATAGAGGACAAATTAGAAATTTTACAAAAGAAAAAAAATGACAGGCTGATGTAAACGACTGTAACATCACAAGGTACATGATCCGTAAAATCTCTGATGTCTTGTCTTAGAGGTCATTTGATTGCATGGGAAGGGTTGTGCAATGGTCCATGTCCATGGTTCTTTAAATATTGTACAAGGACTTTAATGACTGTTGAGATGTTTGTTTGGATGAGTGGATGGGGGTGACCACAGATGTTGAAATTTTGTGTTCGGATGACACCTTTTGAACATCCTTTTCCTGAAGAATGTACCCTAGATGCATATCTTGAACAGGTTTGTTATGGCACATTTTCCAACATAGTAAACATGCACAAGATCCAGGCCTTCTGATAAGCGGGTCCTAAAATGTGAGCAAACTCTCTCCCAAAATCTGGGCCACATACAGCTGGGATGAGGAACCTGCAGTATGGACAGCTGGGAGGAGGGATGTCGAGTAGAGAGCATTTTTTGTGGACTCCTTTGTCCATATGGACAGTTGCATTCCAGCCTCCCAAATGGTGACTATAATATACAATTTTTGTAGATAGCCATGTCCAATGGACACCTCTGTCTTAAGTGATAGCTAAGTCTAAAAGGTAGACAGGCTCCGTTAGATGTGGCATCCATGTTTAAGTGGAGCTTTCCACACATCCAAACAACCCCTTGAAGGAATTTGAGTCGGAGCGCATCAAAACATGAATGGCTTCATGATGCACCCAGCCCGCATAGGCGGCAGGGCACATGGTTTGTTGATCCAGACTGATGATCTGATCAGACCTAAAACAAACGAGGGATGATCCAAAACTCTACTAGATAGTGAGGTGCTAGCTGTCCAATCTTTGGCCTTTCTTCTGGACATTTCCTGTATTTTTCCGTAACTATTTGTAGGTTGTTGATCAAATGTTAGGCAGTTTTTGGGGCATCCCCATTCAAGATAGGGCCCAGTACTAGTTCGAATCACTGAACCATGGACACATTAGTGCAGACAGGTGCATCAAAACACTATTAACATTCCAATGCATCAGGACCTCAAAATTCCTCTTCATCTTAGTAGTACATTGGCTTCTACTCATGGAACCATCAAGACCACGAGTTCATGCAAACATTTACCTCATTTTTAACACATTGAGTGTTGCAAAGAGCTTCCTGATTTTATATGTTCCTCCTTTACAGTCTTCCTTCATGCAGTTGACAGATAAGAAAAAGAAGTATTATAAGCTCCATGCTCATCAGAAGAGATATTCTCTTAAGGATAAGATGAAGGTGGTTGCATGGCAAGTCTCTGTGTGTCTTTGCAAGATTTCCTTCAAATATTTTGGATACTAGTTGAGTTGAATCCATGTTGTATTGGGACCACTGGTTCCTCCTCATCCGTTCCTAGGATGCAGTTTTTGTTTCTTGCTTCATTGCTTTTTCCTATTAATAAAATTTAAGTTATTTCTCAAAAAACAGGCTCCTGCTCATCAGAAAACCTTCAGTGACGCACAGGATTCCATACGTATGGGGGCCATGGTTTGGTGATCCAAAACATTGAGCTGATGGCCCTTGCTATCGATGAGGAGTCAACAAGAAATCCAAATTGGACACTCCCAACCCTTCCATTGGCAACCAACAAATAAAAAATTGAGCACAGAAACAGGTCCGCATGCATTAGAAAAAAAGAAAAAAAACAACTTGATAGCAAAGTGTCCCTAATCTGGGAGATATCTGGGCATCCCCGTTAAGAGTGGGTCGCATCAAATCAACAGTTTGGATCACCAAACCAGATGTATGCTTGTTGATGAGACAGACCTTACAGAAATACTAAAAAACGAAACAAGTACCAGATGTGCATAATGAAGAACCCTAGGGCAAGTTAGTTTGGATATGGCATATGGCTCATACTGCAACCCGAAAGTCATATTAGTAGAATACTTGACAAGGCTGAGGACTATCACGCTTGCCTGGAAGAATGAAGGTCAAAACATGGAGTCAAAGATTGCCAAAACCAAGTTAACTCAGCCTAGTTGCCTCAGTTTCATGGGGGAATGAACCAAGTTGACATGGTTTTCACCGAGTAGTACAAAATTGTAATGTTTTCTGTCCCAGGGTGAGTCACACTCCATCACCAAGTTTTATTTCATTGGTTCAAAGCCAACCCAATCATGTCTAACCTTTTTTTCCAAAGTAAACAATCAATACGTACATGAAAAAGCTAACTGAGAATTACGAAACTTGCCTGGAAACATAAAATACCGGGCATGTAAAGATTGAGCTCCTTGCATATAAGCTTCTTCCGCCAGTCCCAATTCAAATTTTGAGGTGGGACTCGATTGTATAGGTCAATATGCTTTGAGGCATTCCCAACACCTAATATATTGTATGAAACAATTACAAACCTATCTGCAAAACAACATGTTTTGTCAGCACGAGAGATGTTATGATTAGGAGTCTAAGAATTATACGAAGTAAAGATACTGACCACAGATATTTACATCAGAGTTCAAGGCAGTGATTGGATGCTCAATTGAATTGAATTACAATGATACAAGTTGATAGTTAATACACAGCATGATCCTTCTAATTAGGTGCCACTCCCACTTTTAATTTATCTCTGGACTCAAGAACTCACTCCAATCCTAGCTCTACTAACAATTTAAAACAAATGCTTCTCTACTCCAACACCCGAACCTGTTGCCGCTTCACTTCACGTTTTGTGCAACTACAAGTCTACCATTTTTTTTCTTTTTTTTTGAGAGGTAACAAAAATTTTATAAAGCCAGCCAAATGTTAACATTAAATGTCATTATCATTTTACTTAATCTTAATTAATTAAGCAATTGAATAGCAATCATCATCATCATCCATAATCATTTTAGTTAATCTTAATTAATTAAGCGATTCCATAGCAATCATCATCATCATCATCATCATCATCAGAAGAAGAAGAAGAAGAAGAAATTTGTGATGCCATTGTGAAGGTCTAATATGATCTTCTCTTTCTTAAAGAAATTTGCGATGCCATTGTGAAGTTCTAATATGATCTTCTCTTTCTTCTTATGGTGGAAGTGCCTAGGTTTCTCCCATTTGGGGATCTCAACGGGGCGGGCATGTGTCAGCCCAAGCCTGACCCAATTGCATAAGGCCTAAGCCCAAGCCCAAACCAAGCCAACCCAAGCCCAAGACCAACGTATTCAATAACGGTGATGGTGGCTGTAACAGCCAGCATTATTATCATTATGGAAATTTGTCATGCCATTGTGAAGTTCTAATATGATCTTCTCTTTCTTCTTATGAGGGGAAGTGCCCTAGGTCGGATAATATTGCCTTTACCCAAGTTAAGGAGGAGGAGGTGGCTTTGGTTGAAGGACAATTGAAGAAGAAGAATTTTATGAGGCAGTCAAAAGTTTGGGTAGGGATAAAACCCCATGTTTGCATGGGTTTCCAATTTCCTTTGTCCAGGTCTTTCAAGATGATATAAAAGGCAATGTCCTTGCTTTTATTTTGCCATTTTAGGAAAGAGGAAAGCTATTAAAGAATGCCAGGGTCATCCTTTATTGCATCAATCACTGCAAAAGGGAGGCGTGAAAAACTTTCAAGGATTATCAACCTATCGGTGTCATCAGAAGCAGTTTGAAAAATATCGCCGAGATTTTCAAAATATCAACAGATTTTAAAATACGCATTTTATCATGATATTAACCTGAAAATTCGTAAAAAATAAATAAAGGAATTTGTTACATATATAATTTTAATTTATTTAATAATTTATCATAAATATTTTATTTTTGGTGAGATTTTTCCAATAATATCCTGAGAAAACCCCAAAAATTTAAAAATCTCCCAAGAAATTTCCTAGGCCGAGAAATTGCTAAGAACGAGATTTGTCACTATGATCAGAAGCCCTTAAAAGATTCTAGCACAAGTTCTTGTAGTGAGATTCCTGTAAGGTTTTAAGGAATTATATTGAAGTCTCGAAGTTTTGGTAAGTAGATATTAGATGGAGCTCTCATTGTGCATGAGTGCATGATTCTATGTACAAATCTAGGAAGTGCAGCATTATATGTAAGCTAAATACAGATAAGGCTTATGACTGCATGGACTGGGATTTTGTTTGCTCCATGCTTGGCAAAATGGGATTTGGTATACAATGGAGAAATTGGATGGGACTACACAAGCTCTACTTTCTTCTCGTGCTAGTAAACGGGTCTCCAAAAGGTTTTTTATAAGAGCACTCGTGGTCTATAGTGGGGGAATCCCTCTCTCCATTTTCATGCATGGTCGTGACTAAGGCTCTTAGTAGAATGTTGGAGAACGCTAGGCCTCTTAGTTGATGTTCACTCATTATTCAAAGTTGGCGATGTACAAGGGAGGCCCTATCTCTCTTTCATCTCACTCATTACGACAATACAAGTGATGAGACATCATATTCACCTTCAGTCCTAAGAGATTGAAGATGAAACTAATCAAATCGAAATAAAATAATCGCTCCCTTGTTGTTCTATGGAATTGATGTTATGGCCTGAATAAGAGCCGAGTCGTGGGAATATAAGATGAGTCATACACTCATACTTCATGTGTGACAACCTGGGTTATTGTAGACCCAATGTATGCCTAACATTGTCTACTTTACAACATGGATTGTAGCCACGTGCTGGAACCTTTTATATACAAATTGTTTTGATTTGATCTAATCATTGCAATGTACGAATAGCACATTCCGTAGGTGACTCTTTGTGTCCTTAACGGCTTAACTACCCTCCTATTGTGTACAGGATGTTGAGATTGAGTGTCAGGATGAAAGGTCCTTTAATGCCACTTAGTACTCAAACATGTGAGGAGACAATGTTCCAACTGGCCCCACGTCTCTGATTCTTATGATTGTGATCTTTTTTTCTTTTTCTTTTTTTGCAGGGGGGTTGAAGATAATGCTACCAAGGATCAAACCCTAGATCACTCTCACAAACTACACCTATCTCCACCAGCTCATCTAATTGGTTTTGGTTATTCTGAGACGAGCTAGATAGACATTCTATTTCGTGCCCATCTCACAATGTGATTGAGTGGAAGATGTTAGATATGGGCGCATGGGGCCCACTTGTGGGCGACCACTAGTGGGTGGGTCCCAGACATTTTTCTCCCCGGCCTATCTTTCAAATTCCTTCCAAGGTTTGAATTTGAGTTTTAGTTAAAACTCAAATTTAAATTCAATTGGAAAGAGGATGACTTTGGATAAGATGGATCAACCCTACCTCATCGAAACTTCCTGATACTTCCCTTATAAAAAGGGTAGGGATCCCGCATGCTATGATATATTCCCAAAGAGAAAATAAGAAATGAGAGATTATAAATCCATTGTCCATCTGGACTTCCTTATAGACAATCGAAGGCATTGATCATAATCCAGGGGTCATCTTAAACGTAGAATCGAAGGGGTGATAAGTTCCTCTCTGCTCCCATAGTGGTTAGGTGGACCGCTGGCTGTTAACCGTCCGTCTTCGGCTTTTGCAAAGGTCTCAACATCGCGTAGACGATTGGATCCTGCAGGTCCACCCATTCAGGCCGACTTCCAAATGCCCACTTGTGTTTTTTTTTTTTTTCAAACCAAACCTGAAACAATCTACAATGGCAGTTTCAATTCGGGGCAAGCCCAATTTATTCATTTTAACTTTACCCATATAAAAAGATTGCAATGCAGTGAAATTGAGCATCCAAACGCAACATAGAGATGATGGTTTTTAGACCTTGAAAGAGAGAAATAATTACCTTTGTAACGAGAGCAATCCTGTGGGGAGAAAACCCATTGGCGGTTCCCATCTTCTTCGCTTCTCGCTTTTTTCTTCCTCTTTTGCCCTCGATCCCGATTCCCGCGCTTGCGCTTGCGCGGATGAAGTGAGGTTCGGTGTGCGGGGATTCCTGCGGAGATTCGCGGCCGCTTACGACTACGTTCCGATTGGGGAGGAGGACTGACGCGTTTCCGTTCGACGGGAGCGGACGAGGACGGTGTAGAGAGGCGGCGACGGTGGTGACGCTCTTGCATTGGAAGCGGATGCTCGAGAGTCCGGCAGCCCGCGACACCGTCTCTGCAGGTTTTTATACTCTTAATGTGTGTGACTCTTGATGAGCAGCTCTTAGAAATGGCACACGTGGGATGTATTGACCCAGATGTAACCCGCTAAATTGTGGAGCCCGCTTTCACGAGGTTTCTAGAGTCCAAAAATCAGATGGGTTAAATATTCCTGACGTCTAATTTGTGGACACTTGTTTACTGAAATAAGGCCAATGGATATTTTCATTTTTAATCATTTAGTAAATGCTGCTAATCTATTATAAGCATATATTGGATGATTCCATTTGAATTACTAATATAAGTTGTGTTGTTGGGAGTGTGGATTTGAGTGTATTGAATGTATTTAGAAATGAAAATTCATTTGGTGATGTAGGCATTTTTGGAATCAATTTGAAATACATAATTTTAATATGTCTTGAAATATCTCCATTTTACTTGATTTTAATCGCTTCCTTTTAAAAGCAAGAGAGTCATATATATGACAAAAGGGTCTCTAAGTTAGTAATTAATTGTACACATGGCATGTTGATAATATTTTTAAATAATTAAATTATTAACTTTGTCATTAAAATTATACTAACAACTTAAACATTGGTCATGTAAGTTGATGTTTTGTAATCATATAGGAGTCACTCATATGTAAACTTATGCTTGTGGCCCACTCAAGGCTTAGAGTTTAGTCATATTTTTGCTAGAGTATATATTTTGATAAGCTTATTATAATTATTACTATTATATATACATTGAATAAAAATATTAAATTTAATTTCAAAAAATTTAAATTACTATAAATATGCTACACGGACTATCTTTTACAAGAACTCATGAGAACTTTTTGAGGACTCATCACACATGATGTTTCCTCAAAATCTGAACCGTCCATATGATGCAGCATCCCGAAAAACCTCTCGAGCCCAACTTTCAAGCTAGTTCACAAATTTGGTGGGCCATGGCAAAAGGAAACAATTTCCTCCTTTGAATTGCCTCTCTCTCTCTCTTCTATAGCCCACCAAAGTTCTAAATCGGGTAGAAAGTTGGGCCTTGGGGGTTTTTTGGAGTGCTTGCATCACATAGATGGCTCAGATTTTGAGGACACATCACATGTGATGAGTAATTAAAAAGTCTCCATAAGTTCTCGTGAGAGATCATTAGTAGGTGAGCATCCATCCATTCAGATTTTGGGGACACACACACACACACACACACACACACACACACACATATATATATATATATATATATATAAAAGCTGCCAAGAGTATTTAGAATCACATACATGATTTATAATTCAATGCATTTCAAATACAAACTACCAAATGGCCAGCAATTTATAAGCGTTGGCTTATCATCTATCACACCTGCCCATAGTATAAAAAGAGAAATATCAAATAAATGAGCTGTGTGTAAACTTTCAATACGCTTGCTTTCATGGCAGTGGTCAAGATTTTGGAATATCCAGCCGTGAAAATAAGGGCCACCCATGATGATCCCCATTTATGCAAAATAATTGCTTTCCCCTTGCTAGTAGGTGCACAGCATCAAAATCATTGGACGGCCAATGGTATTGGACAGTGCTATGGTGAAGTCCATGTCAACACTCAGACTTAGGTGAGTCCGCTGATATTCATAAGTGACTCTTGTCCACTTCACCATATGCTGGATGTCTGAGCACATGATAGACCAATCCGGATCTTCTGTTGGCTCCAAGTAGGAAAACCCTGCTTGGAGCCTTTTTATTGATCTACATCATCACATAGGTCTGCAACTTGATTACACTGACATAATGCAGTGTGACGTGGACAAATGAAAAGGCTCCAAGCAGGGATTTCCTGCTTGGCAGCCAACAGAGGATCTGGACTCATGATGGATAGTTTGGATTGCTGAACAATGGGCCCACCGCTGCAAAACCAATACGGCAATACCCCCATGGAAGTTGTTTAATACTCTGGCACGGTATGATGGCTGATGCTGATGGCTGATGTGAGGATTAGATTGCTTCAACGGACACAGATTGACTACTACACGGCCCATCCGTAGCTAGTAATGCACAGGGGCCACCGTGATGTATGGGTTTTCCATAAGTTTCAAGTGGACTACATTGGTGATAATGACAACAACCATTGAAAACTTCCTAGGGCCTGCGTTATGATTAATTACCTCCCAACCCGTTCACAAGGTCACACAGACATGGATGAAGGGAACCACAAATGTTCTTATGTAGTGTTAAAAGGTTTTCAACGGTAGGTGCTTAATCCCCACTGTACGGTTCACCTCAGCCTCGGAACTGCTTCATTTTTTGGCTTATACCCTGAAATGAGAAAAGCAAAATGGATGGATTGATGGTGTGGATAGAACCCATACATCATGGATTGCTGGTGTGGATAGCCTTGTACGTTCCTAGCTAGGGACCTACATGAACAACCCTAACCTTAGCCTATATGTGCATGGGATCGCCTGCTATATGGAATCGGATTGCATGCGGAGTAACTCCGCACGCTCTTATCGTGCGGAGTAAACTCAGTTGGGCCCACCTAGAATGTATGTGCTTTATCTATTCCGTCCATATGTTTTTCCAGATCATTTTAGTGGTTGAGCCCAAAATTTAAGCATATCCAAATCTCAAGTGGACCATGCCACGGGAAACAGTGGGAATAGTGATTTCCACCGTTGAAACCTTCCCAGGCACTACAGTGATGTTTATTTGTCATCCAACCTGTTCATAAGATCACATGGATATGGATGAAGGGAAAACACAAATATCAGCTTGATCCAAAACTTCTGTGTGCTACTAGAATTTTTCAATGGTAGACATGCAGTTCACACATTTCTTGCGGTGTGGTCCACTTTAGATTTTGGTATGCTTCATTTTTTTGCACCATACCTAAAATTTTCTGTTAAGATGGATGGATGGAGTGGATAAAATACATAAATCACCGTGGGCCCCACAGAGTTTACTCCGCACGGAGTTACTCAGTACGCAATCCGCTTCCCTGCTATATAGTCTTTTTTGCCTGTATTTTCATCTATTTTACCCTATCATGATAGGACATCGGCCCAAAAGGAAGGCAGATTCAAAAGTCAAGTAGTTTACACCAAAGGAAACAATGAGAGTTGGATGTCCACCTGCGAAACATTCGTGGCTCACAGAGATTTGGATTGGACTAATATCATTATGTTTGCAGTTTATCTCAGTAGGAATGGCCTTATGAACAGTGTGGATATAAACCGCACAATGGACTTAAGGAATGTTTCAACCGTAGGCATCTTTTTGCTGGAGTTTTGAATTTGCCTCATTTTTTTGCCCATGTCATAATAAGATCCGGCAAAATGAATGGACAAGATGGAATTCTCATGAACATCTTGATGGATCCTAGCTAACTTCCTGTCTAAAGTTCCTGCGAAAGGGCCGTGCATCTCTTTTGATAGATCATGCTAGGATATTGACAAAATAATAAAGCAAATCCAAAACTCAAGCAGGATGCACGTACGGAAATAGAAGGATTGAACATCTACAGCTGAAACTTTCGTGGGGCAAATAAGTTGCATCCAGCTTTCTAAGGTAATGTGCGTCCGGTCTGTAGACACTGGCATGGAGCCGTAAGCTACTTTTCATTTAAGCTGCCGATCAAATGTCCATTAATCAACTAATTAGCTAATGACATGATGTACTTTATGGTTTATGATTCATCTTTGATGGGCCTTACAAATTCGGACTGTACGCCAAGGTGTACAATTTCTCATTGTCCGCATATCAGCAGCCCCACTGCCGGAGTACTAGAGTTATCATCCGCCCAAGTGTCTGTATGGCTCCTTTTTTGGTTTTGCACAAGGGGGCCGTGATTCCATGATTGGAACCACTGACATGATTCATCTTGGCCCTGCTGGCTCGTGCATAAATTTTTTTTGATATTGTAATATTTGTTGCTCACTATTTTCAACTACATGTGCTAGACATGTGCAGGCCTACTTGAACCAATTATGTGACTTGATTCCAACCGAACCCAAGATAGGCATATATGTCAAAATTGATATGTATATGACCGAGATCTATGAAGATTAGCCGCCTATTCAACCACTTAGGGCTGCACACAATTCAATTTATCGATCGAATCAATCGAATCAATTGTTCCCAAAGATCAATTCAATTCAATTTTTTTTAAAGAAAAAATTCAATTTTAATTTTCGAGTTTGATTAATTGAATCGAAATTTGAATCAATTTGTATCGAATTGAATTGAAATATATATATATATATATATATATATATATATATATATATATATATATATATATATATGCGGTCGAGCGCATGCAACCCTAACATGAGGTCAAGTGGTGTCTTCACTTGATCCGTCGGATGATAAATTTTCAAAATGTTGGAAGTTATGGTAGAAGTTTAATATGATAGGAAGCTGATTAGGACCCATCGTCATGCTGTGAGACGTCCGCACCGTCCATCCATTTTTTCATGACATGTTAGGGCATAAGACAAAAAAGGGGGTAGATCCAGAACTCAAGTGGGTTGCACGATAGGAAACAGTGAGGATTGAAAGTCCACTCTTGAACATTCGTGGGGCTACAAAAGTTTTTGATCAAACTAATATTTTTGCATTTTTAGATCATCACAGTAGGAAGAACGATATGAATGGCATATGGGAATAACGATGGACCCCAATAAGGTTTCGATAGTAGGCATTTCCCTACTCACTTTTTCTTATCATCCGACCCACGTGAGTTCTAGATCTACTTCATTTTTTTTCCTCACATCCTAATATGACCAAACAAAACAAATGGACGGGGTGGATTTCTCACAAACATTATAGTAGGCCCACCTATCTTTCTGTGGGTAAAAATTCCTCCGCTTGCAATCGAACAACAAGTTGTCTACTTGGGAATGCATTAGGTACGGCCTTGGCCTCACCCAAGACGATGCAGTCCTTATCGTGGGGCCCACCTTGGTATATGAATTTTATATCTAATCCGCCCATTTATTTTTATACATCATTATATGACACGATTCCAAACCTGAAGCAAATACAATTCTCAAGTGGACCACACCACAGGAAACAGTGGTGATTGGTAATTAATGAGCTACTTAAATTTTGTATCAAGCTGGTGTTTTTTTTTTACTTCATCCATATTTATGTAACTTATCAACACGTTGGATGAAAAATAAGCATTATGTAAACGTTATAGTTGGCCATAGGAAGTTTTTAATGGTATATTATTCAATCACTACTGTTTCCGATAAAATGTCCACATGAAAATTTGGATCTTCTTCAATTTTGGACTTATGATTTAAAATGGTCTAGTTACTATGCATATGCTTTTAGAAGTATTTATACTAATATTACTATTTGAAGTACTATAAAATCCAGACCTACAAAACTTATAGGTTTTCAATTTGTAATGTGTGAAAAATCAAATTAAATCGAATTGAAAAATCCATCAATTCAATCTTATATCAATTCCAAAAAAAAAATCGGGTCAACTCAATTTCAATTCGAAATTTCAAAATTAAGATCAATTCAATTTCAATTTCAATTTCAAATTTTTTGTATCAATGTAATTTCAATTTGATCTAAAATCGAATTGATCGAATCGATGTGCAGCCCTACAACCACTCGCAATATATTGTTTATGTTAATCATGCGATTATGGGTAGGATTCATCCTCTGAGAATGGGTCGGACCTTTACCTTCTATACGAAAGGACTTCTGAAATAAATAAACAAATGAAAAATACTTATAGTCGGTCGCAATGAACAATTGTAGAACTACTTTATGAATAAATAACTTCATTGATATTAAACTAAGTATAGCATATGAGTATAAACTTGGATTACGGCTAAGGATTATAGTTATTCCTAGCTATAGGATTAAATTACGGATTACGCTAAAGAACGCAGAATACCAATTATGGTAAGGAATGTAAAATGTTGATGATGAAAATTGGTCAACTGATGAGGAAGTTTGATCTCCGCCGTTAGTGATGATCTCATTTAGATGTGCGGGCTTGATCTTTACTTAGCGAATTTCCCAAGCCCTATTAAAACATGATCAGAGACAAAAGAAGGGTTGTCGAGGGTTCGGCAGTTGGCCCTCCGATGCCTAAGTCAATGAGACGTAGGAGATTAAAAATAGAGTTTTGGTGGAAAGATTTTTGCATACATTGAATAGTAGGGGGATACCTCTATTTATAGGACCATCGGAAAACTGTAAGTGGATCCGAGGATCTCGTCTTACGAGTGTGATCTTCGGACTTCTCGTGATCATCCTTATTGCGTGTAGATCCGGAGGATTCTTCGGGATAATCTTTATCATGTCAGGATTTGTCGATATTTATCTCCGTACGGCGATGGAGGCAGTGCAGAACATACTCAAACTGCAAAGAGTACTCAACTAAGAGCACTCAGCTCTAAGGTGAACACTTAGCGAGGAGCGCTCGGTATTGAGGTGAGCGCTCGTCAGAGGGCACTCGACACTAAGCTTGGCATCCACTTGGCGGAACCTACTCGGTGAGAAGTCGGTTTGTCTTATGCACCTTGTTCTTTAGTTGTCCTCTCACTGGTCGATATTTAGTGGCATCTGAGTCTTCCATCTTTCGACCAAGAGAGCTTATTTAGGGCTGAGAACTCCACTTGGGCGTCGTGGGCTATTGGCCTTTATAGTCAACTATCTTGAGCTCGTAGATTGGTAGTTGGGCTCGTGGGCCTATGGGCTTTCTTGTGGATTGGGGTTAGCTCGGTATTGCCAATAACAGTAAACTCCCCTGCTCTCGAGTCTGATTTGTTCCGTGACTTCCATCTGAGAGCAAGTTTTTAGGGGATGAGCTGACCCCTGTAATCTTTATACTTAATGCAATTCGTCTTTTTTTTATTATTATTTCTTCGTGTAACTGCTTGCCGCGTGACGATGTCTTAATGAAGGAAGTGGAAATGGTCTTCTACCTTTGTGCGTATTAATCGCACTCAGAAAATGAAATGTTTCTGGGATGTAGTGATCAATAAGGTGCTGACGCGTGACCCAACTTGGAAGGCAAATTGGGCATATAGACCTCTATAAAAATGTTATCCTCTTTCGTTTATTCCGCAAAATGGGAGCCATTTCTGCTAAATGGGGGAGCTATGGTAGATCCTCCCATTATGGTATGGTTTGCTGGACTTTGGAGTGAAATTAAGTTTGTGGTTTTAGTAAACTTTAGAGCTTGGGTCAATGCCTTATAAGTAGTTTCGGGAGATAGTTTCCGGACGGGAGAATGGAAAATCTTGGTTAATGATTCTACTTTCACAGTTAGCTACAATCTGTCGTCGTGTGGGAACTCTTGCATAATTTTTCTTTTTTATATAGGTGATGATTCATCTCTATCTCTTCATATCCATCTTAGACCGCTTGGTAGTTGAGGCAGCAAAGGAAGGAAGGCGATGCTGTGGAGGAGGGATGATATCACACCCCATATTCAATTTCTGGTGTACATTCGCCATAACCCGAATCTAGAGGTGGCAGCCTCCATAGTACTCGAATCTCGGATCCTAACTCCACGTGCCGGGTTTCAATCCTGGGATACCATATGGAGGATTTTAGGGTTTGAATATTTTTTTTCTTTTTTTTTTTCCTCATAACACAAGCATCACCATATGAGTATCATAAAAGACAAGCACAATATTTCTACTAAATCATTTCTTTTACATACAGTACTGAAGATGAATACACCATTCTTAAATATAAAAAGTTGTGCACAATTGTGGACCCTCGCCGATTTTCTGCGCTCCCACACGACGTTCTTCTCGTCCCTTCCCCTTTCGGGAAAAGAAGGAGAGGAGGATGCGTGAGTGCGAAATCGTCGTTTGTGCCACTGGCTTGCCTCGTTCTCGAGGGCTTCGTTTGGTTGTCGTGTTAAGCTGGGTATGTTTAAATGTGTTTATATAATACCAGAGTCGCCACTAGCCAATTACTTCGAATCTACAGTCGGCTAGACCCCGTAGAAACGTGAGAGAAGGGAATCCGAAGATTTCTTCCTCTAAAATGACTCCTTTTGATCTGCGGTCAGAGATTCAAGGTAAGGGATCACGGTTACAGGGTGGGAAGAGGTTAAGCACCCCACACACTGCCTGTACCGAAGTACGGTCTCTACTTCACAGAATCGATCGAATACTTGAAAGTCTAGTTTAATCATCGTATATTCTCATGGATGACATGATGCATGAATGCGGGTCTGAACAGTAAGAGTTTCTGATGGGCAGGTTCCAACAACGGGCAAGCCCAGAGCATACGCTCGAACTGACAGGTGCTTTTATGCGAGATGATGCATGCTGTGCTTAAATATTCAAAGTGCTTATAGTGATATGTACGTGAATGCAGGTCTGAACAGTAAGAGTTTCTGATGGGCAGGTTCCAACAACGGGCAAGCCCAGAGCATACGCTCGAACTGACAGGTGCTTAATTTAAGACATATGCTGTGTGTTTGAAGAATCAAGGTGCTTGCAGTGAAGCAGGGGGGTTGGAAGAAAAGTAAATGTTGCACTTATGCTAGATGCAAATGAGATGATGCTGGAAAAGAGTAGCTGGGTGGACGGAGGTGTCGCAAGGATTGGCTTCGAGTGGCTGGATCAAGATTTGGATGGCTTGGGAGGCTTGGACCAGTGGTCAAGGTGGGCTGGACCAGGGCTAGACTCTCCTCACTCGGGCTCTCCTTGGTGGAAAAATGGGCTAAGGATTGGAGAGGGGCTCAGGACAGACAGGACTTCACTGGACTCGAAGGGATGTTGAAATGAGAAGGGAAGGGGGGTATTTATAGCAGCGAGGAGTGGCAGTTTGCGTAATTTTGTCCGGGCGGCCTGCTATGGGCCGCCCGTACGGCCGCTCCTCAGTTTCCAGCGAGTACGGTCGCTCCCTCGGGGCTGCTGTTGGACTCGCTGGTCGACTCAGTGAGTTGACTCAGCGGGTCGACTCGGTGGTTTGACTCGACGGGTTGACTCGACGGGTTGACTCGGTGTTTTGACTCGACGGGTTGACTCAGCGGGTTGACTCAGTGAGTTTGACTTTTTTTAGGATTTTTTTGACTGGCCTTTTTTCTGGGGGGTTTTTCAGGGTGGTGTTTAGGACTGGGTTGACTGGGTTCAGGCTTGAACTGGGCTATGGAATGGGGCTTACAAGGGTGAGTTTGGACTTGGGATTTGGGGGGTATGGTCCTCCATTCATCCAGCTTTTCTCTACCAACAGTGTAGCCGAAGGTGGGGTGTCTACAACAATTCAACACCTCCTACCATTACACTCACAACTCCGACTCAACGTTGCTGATTCACCCTAGTATAACCTACAGCCTAACAAACGCGCATAAGCTTCCAAAGAAGTTTAGTGAGTGCATGTTTGCGTGCGCAATACGTATGACAAGCATGATAAATATTATAGTAAGCAGTAAAGTATAATGAGAAATCTAAACCAGAATTCAGCCTAATCAGGCTACACAAGCATGTGATATGAATAACTAACTTACCACCGCTATGCAAGCATATAATACAGATAACCAGCCTACCACGACTATGCAGGTGTGCAATACGGGTAACCAGCCTACCAAGGCTATGTACTCGTACTATGCGATGGCCCACAGGGCCTAATGTCACATATAACGATCCAATGCATGTATGCAAATCACCACCACTTAGTACGGTGGTCCAAATACGAACAGTCATGTCGCGATCGCCTAAGCGATGCGGGATTCGGAACCGGTAGCTCGCTCAGGCTTATAGTCCCGCCACATCACACCCGCTCACATCAGGACCATTTAATACCATACAGAACATTAGTCATGTCGTTGATACTAATACCATCTCTGAAACAAAACGTCACTGAGGTCTTACAGACCTCACTACTCACCAGTAGAATGCTAAAGCCTTTCTCGTGCAGTAGCAGACCCACTCACAACTAGTCAAACTCAACCTACTTTGCCAACACACTTCCGGCAAGTTAGGTCAGACCTCATTCCAAACTGGCCACGTGCAGTGGAAACACTAATATTTGGCATATTGGTGTATGATTAAATCACTCGGTCCTTAAATGGAGCACCCACAATTTGGTACCAAAGGGATCAAGGACTTTCACCCAAGGACATTTTATTGTGTTCGGTTTAACGATTATATATTTCTGGTGTTCTGTAAACCACGATAGAACTATGGTTGTAACGTAGTAACATGCTATATGTGGCATAAGCAGACGGTGCGAAATGCAACCATGCATATAAACGTGGGACGACATGCCCCTGCAAGTTTCCAAATAGCACAAAAAAATTGTATGGTCTCAAATGCAATGTCACTGTCAACTGGTAATGAAATGCGCGACAACTGCAACCGCCATGGCCGGTTAATATAAGACAATCAGTGAGCCAAGCGTATATGATGCGTGAGTCAAATATACAGTATAAGTGTCGACATGTGGTCAATCTACCATAAAGGCAGTGAAGCAATTTAGTCCAACCTATTTGAGATACGGTTAAGATGAGGGGACACATATGAATGGTCGAGTCATAGTGCGGGATGTTGCTAGTCAGGGAATCTCGCATCAAGGACTACAAGATATGTTAAGTTATTTCTAGCATACAGTATAAGCCAGGGTGATAGGCTCCTATCCTCGAATAGTCCCATACCTATTGGAGAGGTTTGCGATGGAGGGCACTTAAATTACATTTGCGCGACTACAACTCAAATGCTTTATGAATGTGTTTATGCCCTAATGGTCCCCAACTATCAATAGTGAATCAAGATATATGCTCATTACACATGCAGGATGGTCGTCAAAGCATATAATATATAAATTGCATAAGAGCATTTCAAACAACGCTACGTGTGTCAACAGATATACTAAAAACAACATAAAATGATAATTTAATTGTAACAGAAGTAAACATAAAGAGTTAGGACCACATATAAATGGTATACAACAACATAGAAGGTACAACAATTAGACGGTGTGGATCAAGCCTCAACACCAAGATGATCCAAAAGGAAAGGGAATGGTTGAATACTCTACTAATACAATGAAGGTAAAATTATGCTGGGCCTCATGGCCCTACAATACACTATTATCGAGATATCCATCAACGAGTGTTTATAGGAGGGGCGACATGGGTACATAACATAGGACGGGTTGCAAGATAGACAAGTGGAACATAAAATGGTAGCATAGTCCTGTAGTAGATGGATAACATGATGGGGTGCGAAGGAGGATGGCGGATCCAATCCATACATCAAGATAAGCTCCATATAATGAATGACGTACTAATGTCAAGGATATTGGATCTCACGAGCTCGTCCCAAAAGGTAAATGGACTGTGTGGATGGGACATACATCTATGATGGTCCGAATAGTTGGGTAGAAGGCTAGGACACACCTTTCTAGGTGAGTTGTGAAGGTATACAACAAGGTGAGTTGATAGGATGAGTCAACAAGTGAGTTGACAAGGTGGGTTAACAGGGTGAGTTAACAAGGTGGGTTAACAACATGAGTTGTCAAGGTGAGTCATCGAGGCAAATTTGCCTATAATAGGTGAGTTTCCTTAACCCTTATTCATGTAATAAACTAAGTTTTTTTTACGGTATGTCCAACACTTACACAAGGTGGGCCCCAAGACTCAGGCTAAGCTATAATTGTAATTCCCTAAGCATCCAAGTCTATGTGACCTTTCAACAGGTTGGTTACATAAATGTCAAGGTGGGTCCATGGAATGGAATATATGGATACATAGACACATACACTAAGGTGGTCTCAAGGCCATCCTGTACATAACATGGTGGGGTTCATTCATTTGGATGGTTTTGATCAAGCCCAACAATAAGTCATGTCCCATTTCGGACAAACTAGATCAAATATATATACTAAGGTGGTGTCTATGACGGCCCCACCTATAGGTTAGATAACAAATAAACATTACTATAGGTTCTAGGAAGTTTCAGTGGTAGCCATTCAATCACCACCATTCCCTAAGTGTGGCCCACCCAAAAATGAGCCCACGCCACTGTCAAGAAGGACGACTAGGTATACCTAACATCCATCAATATGGGACCCAAAGTTGGGCCCCATGACCTTTGGTTGGATGGAAAAAATAAACATTACAATGGCCCCAAGGAAGGTTTCAAAGGTGGGAATCAATGACCATTGTTTCCTACAATGTGGTCCACCGGATCTTTGGATTGCTTCATCTTTTTGGAGGGCCCATGGCCTAAAATGATATATATATATATATATATATATATATATATATATATATATATATAATGGTGGGTGGCATAGATAAAACAGATACATCATGGTGGGACCCACAAGGTGGGCCACCTGCTTGGCAACGTGCCCAGGCACGCTGCCTGGAGCATGGGCTGGGACACCCAAATGGGCCTCCAAGAGTTTTGAGTCAAACTGATACTTTTGTTTTCCCATTCCTCCGGACCAATCGTGCCTTACAATGGATCATCAAGTGAGATCCACACCATCAAAAGATGGGCCTCACTCAAGCCCTAACTTCTACACAAATCCTAAGGGGAAGGGGGTGCACTCACACTAAGATTGAACGGTTGGATCGGTTCAGATCGACGATCGGATAGTCCACCAAGCTCCCCTACTTCTCTTTAAGCTTCCTTACTGAGTCTCTCTTAATCTTTCTTTCTTTCTCTATTCTTATCTTAATATTTTTTTTATTCTTTCTCTAGTCTCTTTTTTTTTAGCAAGTGAAGATAGCTACGGATGGGCTTAGAGATTTACAAGGGTTTGGTGGTAGATAAGAGGGGTATGGTTGATGTTGACTTTGGTTGAGGGAGAAGTAATGGATGATGGAGGGGGCATTAATAAGCATGGGCTACCTTTAATGGGGAAGAGATAGAGAGAGATGAGATTGATGGGATGGATTTGATTGATGTGACTATCTTGAGATTAGTGTAAGTGGGGCCCGCGTCACGCGTACGTTGCGCGGTCAACCTTAGATTGTACCAAAGATTGTAACTTCTAAACCGGGTATTGCAATGAAGCGTGTCATGCGGTGTTGGAATTGCAGCGCTTATGCGGTCGCCAAGGTACAAGTATCGGGTCGTTGCGGTACTAAAATAAGGTTATGATCTGATATTGCTGATTTGGTAGTTCGGTACGTATCGACATCGAAAAATAAGCGTATGGTCGGTTAATCGGGGTACGGGTCTTACAGCTGAAGTTGCGTATTGGCATTTTCCCCCTCTTTTGCTTTTCAATTTGCTTTACTGTTGGTTTCACATTGTAACCTATTTGCCGAAATTTCTTGTAACAAGGCTTTGTGAACGAATACGCGATTTTCTTTTCTTTGGAATGTAGCTCGTGTTCTTCTATACTTTTCCTTCATTTTTGGGTAACAATGTATTTGCACTTGCTTCGAAGCTTCATACTGACTAGTCGGGTCAGTTTGTCGACTCAGCCCTTAGGCTTAAGCATTGGCCAAGTTGGTAGGCCACTATTTTGGCCTTTAGGCTTGGTGCTAACCGTATTGGTCGGCTAACTTTCTTTTTGCCCTTAAGCTCGGTGCTGATAGTATTTGTTGGCTAATTTTTTCTTTGGCCCTTAGGCTCTGTACCAACTGTATTGGTTGGCTAATTTTTTCTCACTCTCCCCCTCTTCTTCAAGAGATTTTTATGATGGCCACTCGGGCTCAGGTATTCAGACATTTCGACTCGCCCTTAGGTAAGTCGGTGTTCATGCCTGTGGGTCTAAGACCTTGCTAGTTGATGACAATTATGTTTGGTACATCTGTTTGTTTGGTTATGGGGAGGTTGGAGTTGCTCGTTAATGGCCCTTCGGCTATGACATGATGTCCATAAGTGGCTTTTCAACTACAGTACAACCCAAGCCCCCCCATTCATTAGCTTGTTTGAGGCTATGGTATAATTATAAACACCTATGAGTGGCCTTCGGTTATGGCACAACATCCACGAATGACCTTTTGGTTATGGTACGATATGAACTACCCATTGGTGGCCTTGTGGCTATGGAGCGACAGATGTCGTCCATGGGTAGCCCATTTTGGGGGAGAGCTTGTTCAACTCATTGGTAGTTGGATGTATATAATTTTTTATTAATGTCAAAAGTACATGGGTAACATCTTTAGTGGATTTCTCCTAGTGGATTATTGTCGAGACTTTCTTGTTGTGGATTCATCTTATGGTCACCGGGATGTTGGGAGACATATTCTCGTAAGTGACCGCTATGAATAAGTTGTTCGATCTACTCTTTGAGGTGGAAACAGTCAAATGTATTGTGCCCATGATCCCTGTGGAATATGCAATATTTTTTCTTACTGTGGGCTCCACCGTGATGTGTGTGTTGTGTCAACGCCGTCCATCCATTCGGAGAGCTCATTTTAGGGCATGATCTAAAGAGTGAGACAGATCCAAATCTCAAGTGGACCCCACCAAAGAAAACAGTGGGGACAATGATGCGATGGTTGAAACCTTCCTACGGCCCACCATGATGTTTATTTGAGATCCAACCTGTTCATACTTGTTCCTTAGAATTTTTTAATGGTTGGAATTCAATCTCCACTGTTTTCTATGGTGGGGTCCACTCGAGTTTTGGATCTGCCTCATTCCTTGGTTCATGCCTTACAATGATTTCTCCAAATGGATGGACGGTGTGGATACACTACATACATCATGGTGGGGCCCACAAATCATGGTGACGTCACTTCAGTAGTCAGTCCGGCTACTCAACTTGTCAGTAGCTAATCCGCGGATTAGGTGAGACCCCGGCCTCACCCAAGACGGTGCCGCCCTCACCGTGGTGTTACTGTGGGGCCACATTGATCTACGTATTATGTATCCACGCCATCCATCTGTTTTACAGATTATTTTAGGGCTTCATACAAAAAATTAAGTAGATCAAATTATCAGGTGGACCATACCATAAGAAACAGTGGTGATTAACCGTCCTACCGTTAAAAACTTCTTAGGGAGCACTGTTGTAGGCTAATACAATCTGACAAGAAGTGAAGGGTCGTGACCATATGAATGCGAGGAGTCCAGGTCGTACTCGCAAAAAGGGATCGCGTCTCCTGGATGCGAGCAGCTCGGTTCGTGCTCCTCAGAAGGGGTCGCGCATCCCTGATGCGAGCAGCTCGGCTCGTGCTCCTCAGAAGGGGTCGCGCATCCCTGATGCGAGCAGCTCGGCTCGTGCTCCTCAGAAGGGGTCGCATCTATAGGGTGCGAGCAGCTCTGCTCGGGCTCGTCAAGAGGGTTCGCAGTTCACGGAAGCGAGCACCCCTGACACGAGCAGCTCCCGACATCAGAGTAGTCCTGAGTCTTTTGGTTCGGATGGTCTTCTTCCTTTCGGCGTCTCCTTCCTTTTCGGTAGCTATGACTCCAACTATGAGCAATCAGCGCTATTGCCATGTCGATCAACAGCCTGTATAGGTTGGTCTTTGGGCTTATCTTCTCTGGTGATTCCGAATCTCAGATTGCTATCAAGAAACGTGATTGCCGGAAGGAGTTATTAGGATAGATACTATCTTAAGGATAAGGATCTTGTCTTCCGAAATCAGCGAGATTTCAGTATCGTACGCGATATCATCGGGATTTCGATATCTTATGTAACAAAATTGGCTAGCCTCAGATCTATATAAGGGAGTGACTTCATGAGGAGAAAGGTACGCACGCTTCATTCAATCTTGGTTCCGTTTTGCTTGGCTTCTCTTCTTATTGTGGCCTAACTTAAGCATCGGAGGGCTAACGGCTGAGCCCCAGCCACCCTTATTTGCTGTCTTGCTTCAGGTCTGGTGGCAAATCCCTGATGGAGTGAAGGAGCAAAGCCGGAGGATCTCGTTACAGAATCTGACATTAACAGTTTGGCGCCGTCTGTGGGAAACGACTTGATCGTCAAAATCAATCGTGTTAACCACCGATTAAAATCCTTCACTGATGCCTCCCAAAAAGGCGGTTCATCCTTCAGCTTCGAGGCAGGCACCACCTCCACCTGATGAGACGGAATCCGTACCTGCCCTCCCACCCGTTCCGACCGATATCCCTCAAGGAGCCCAAAATATGCCATCAACGAACCCATTATTGGAGGCCTCTGGAAATCAAGATGATGTCTTGCGTTTCCTCGGGAACACTCTCCTAACCCTAAATGCCGGAGTTCAGGCATTGTCAAGTCGGCTAGATCAACACTTCCCTGAACCGCAAAAACAACCCTCCGGAGGATTACCACCACAACCCATACCGGTAGCCTCCAGACATTCTATGGATGAACCACAGGCCCCGCCACTTGGCGGCCATCCCCCTGTACTGTCTCCACATTCCATACATTCCAGTTCGTCTCGACAACCTCAACCGCAAGGCTCCATCGCCGAAACATCTAGCTATACCCTACCATGGGAAGGTGATCTCAAGAGAATCCAAGATCGTTTTGATGTCATGGAACAGCGATACCAGGCAAATCGACCATCTGCCGTTACGGCGGCGATACACCAATCTGAATCTCCCTTCACTAGCAAGGTCATGGAAGCCCCGTTGCCCAGAAAGTATCGAGCGCCTGTTATCGCTCCGTATACAGGCATTGGCGATCCTCTGGAACATTTGGAAACATACAGGTCCCTCATGGAGTTGGAGGGACATGGTTCAGAAATCATGTGTAGGGCTTTTCCCCTTACATTGAAAGAAGCGGCTCGTACGTGGTTTCGGGGGTTAAAGCCTCGTTCCATCAGTTCCTTTTCTCAATTATCGGAAATATTTCTTTCTCAATTCATGGGAAGTATTCGCATTAAGAAGCCGGCCTCCCATCTGATGAATCTGAAACAGCAACATGGGGAGACAATAAAAGAGTTCACAGTACGGTTCACTGCTGAAGCCGTTCAAACCGAGAGTTACACTGAAGAAAAGGGTCTCACAGCCCTCATCGCTGGAATAACAAGCGAGAAATTCAGGTTTGCCTTAGATAAAAGCCCGCCGAAAACTATGGCGGAATTCCAAGCCAAAGCTCAGAAATATATCAATGCGGAAGAAGTCGCATTGACACGCCATGGAGTACAAAGTAAGAAACGCAAGCCAGAGGGAACTTCTTCTACAGATAAGAAATACCGTCGTGATCAGCGCGATCGTTCTCCCAGGAAGCCTTACTCTGGTAAATATCATAATTACACTCCTCTTGATCGGTCCCCTGAAAAGGTTCTAATGGAGATTAAACACAAGCCATATGTGAAGTGGCCCGCAAAGATCAAATCCGATCCCGAGAAGAGGGATAAGAGCAAGTTCTGTTACTTTCACAAAGATCACGGGCATAGGACCCAGGACTGTATCTCTCTACGAGACCATATCGAAGCCCTTATTCGAAAAGGCCATCTCCAAGATTATGTTGCTCGTAAAAATCGATCACCAGAGAGGGCGAAGACCTCATCTCGCCAGAAGGAACCATCTCATCATCAAACCGATCAAGAGGACGCTGAGCCCACTGGAGAAATTCGCACTATCGTCGGAGGACCAGCTTGTGGGGGTGACTCTCAAGCTTCAAGAAAGGCATACGCTCGAAAGGCGTCCAAAGAACCCCAGCAAATTTATTGGCTGGAACAGACGTCCAGCTCATCAAAAGCGAGCCATCCTCCAATTTCTTTCGCCCTCGAAGATGCAGCGGGAATCCACTTCCCTCATGAAGATTCTATCGTAGTCACATTGAAGGTATCAAATTATCTGACTCATCGGATTATGGTGGATACAGGTAGTTCAGCCGACATTCTGTACCTGGAGGCTTTCAACAAAATGGCACTTTCCAGAAGCCTCCTCAAACCAGTGTCGACCCCCCTCGTCGGTTTTGGAGGAGAGGTAGTAACACCCGAAGGAAGCATCGATCTCCCAGTTACTTTTGGAGAGAGTCCGGCGAAGACCACCGTCTTCATAAACTTCCTCGTCGTAGATCGAAAATCAGCATATAACGCCATTTTGGGGCGGCCGTCTTTGACTAAGGTTGGAGCGGCCTTGCACCCTTCATATCTGTGTGTTAAATTTCCAACCCCAAATGGCATCGGGGTCGTACGAGGAAGTCAGCAGGAGGCACGGTCCTGTTACCAGATAGCCCTCCAAGATCGGAAGAAGGCTCAAGCGACGCCCGTCCTAGAAATAACTCAAGGATCGCCTGGTGTTCCCTCGACCACCTCGTTGGATCCGAGAGAAAATGCTCTGAAGTCGGGAACTCCAGGGGAGGAAACAGTGGCGATCCACCTGACCGAAGACGATCCATCTAAGATCGTGTGCATCGGGTCCTCCTTGACCACTGTCCATCGTGAAAATTTGATCAGTTTCCTCACCGAATACAAGGATGTGTTTGCTTGGTCTCATAAAGATATGCCAGGCATCGATCCTGATGTCATCGCACATCGTCTCAACATTGACCCGAAGCATAAACCCGTACATCAGCGTCGACGTGCCTTTACTGCAGAAAGACAAATGGCAATCAAAACTGAAGTCGAAAAGCTACTCGCGGCTAATTTCATAAAGGAAGTTGACTACCCAGAGTGGGTCGCAAACGTAGTTCTCGTCCGGAAAGCTAATGGCAAATGGAGGATGTGTGTCGACTATTCAGATTTGAACAAAGCGTGCCCCAAAGATAGCTTTCCGACACCGCGGATCGACCAGTTGGTCGACTCGACAGCTGGACATGCTCTCCTCAGCTTTATGGATGCTTATTCTGGTTACAACCAGATTATGATGCATCCACCTGATAGCCAGCATACTGCCTTCATCACAGATCGGGGACTATATTGCTACCAGGTAATGCCGTTTGGTCTTAAAAATGCAGGGGCCACTTATCAACGTCTTGTCAACAAAATGTTCGCTGCTCAAATCGGTAGGAATATGGAAGTTTATGTCGACGATATGCTCGTGAAAAGCATCGTTGAAGATAACCACATTTCAGATCTTCGAGAAGCTTTTGATCTGATGAGGAAGTATCAAATGAAGTTAAATCCAGAAAAATGCGCGTTTGGAGTGTCTGCAGGAAAATTTCTTGGGTTCATGGTTGGCCAGCGTGGAATTGAGGCAAATCCTGAAAAGATTAAAGCGTTGATAGAGATGAAATCCCCTGTTACTCTGAAGGACGTTCAGCGTCTGGCAGGTCGCATCGCATCATTGAATAGGTTCATCTCGCGAGCATCTGACAAGTGTTTGCCCTTCTTCAAACTCCTTCGTGCAACGGCCAAATCTGATTGGAAGTGGACACCTCAGTGTGAAGAAGCTTTCCAACAATTGAAGCAATACATGAGCACTCCTCCCATTTTATCTAAACCTGTAGCTCATGAGCAACTCATTCTTTATTTATCTGTGTCTTCCACGGCGGTTAGCGCCGCTTTAATAAGAGAAGATTCCGGGGTGCAAAGGCCCGTTTATTATATCAGTCGAGCAATGGTCGATGCAGAAAATAGGTATTCTGATATGGAGAAACTGGCCCTAGCCTTAGTCACGGCGGCTCGAAAGCTGCGACCTTACTTTCAAGCCCATGCTATTTTAGTACCAACAAATCATCCACTACGACAAGTCCTTCAAAAACCTGAGGCTTCCGGGCGCTTAACTAAGTGGGCGGTCGAAATCAGTGAGCACGATATCTCATTCTGTCCTAGGACCGCAGTCAAGGGCCAGGCCGTGGCTGACTTCATAGCCGAATTTACGTATTCTTCTGAAGATAATGTCATGACCAGCGACCAGCCTCCGTGGTCGCTCTTCGTGGACGGGTCGTCACGGGCCACCGGTAGTGGAGCGGGCCTGATTTTAGCGGCTCCCGACGGGTCGCATTTTCAATATGCTCTGCGTTTCGAATCTCGCATCTCCAATAATGAAGCAGAATATGAGGCCCTAATTGTTGGCCTCGAACTGGCCATTCTACTCGCAGTCCAGAATTTGATAATTCATAGCGACTCCCAGCTCATTGTCAATCAAGTTCTTGGTGAATTCGAAGCCAAAGAAGAAAGAATGGCCTTATACAAGTCTCGTGTCCTCATCCTGCTCGCTAAGTTGAAGACTTATAAAATAATTCATATCCCTCGCGAGCAGAACCAACTTGCCGATTCCTTGGCAAAACTCGCTTCTGCGCCGGAATCGGAGTTATCACATTCGATCCCCATCGAGCATCGTCAGAACTTGAGTATCGACCAAGTGACTCTAGAGCAAGTTCTATCGGTACAATCGTCTCCATGCTGGATGGATCCTATCATCCTTTACCTCAGAGATGGATACCTACCAGAAGACAAGAAAGCTGCGAGACAAATTCGGCTTCGAGCTGCCAGGTACACCTTACAAGATGGAATATTGTTGCGAAAAAGCTTCTCCTTGCCATATCTAAGGTGTCTTCATCCAGAAGAAGCACATCGTGTTCTAGATGAGATACACCAGGGGGCATGTGGTAATCATCCCAGGGGGCGATCCCTGGCATATAAAGCGATGAGGCAAGGATATTATTGGCCCACGATGAAAGCAGACGCCATCGAATTTTCTAAAAAATGCGACAAGTGTCAACGATATCTACCCATACCTCGTGTACCGTCTGAACGGATGACCCCAGTTGATAGCCCTTGGCCTTTTTCCCAGTGGGGGATCGATATCATCGGGCCCTTACCTATGGGAAAAGGACAGAATAGGTTCGCGATCGTGGCGGTTGATTATTTCACCAAATGGGCCAAGGCAGAACCGTTAGCCAAGATTACTGAAAAACAAACTACTAAGTTTATATGGAGAAATATCATATGTCGTTTCGGGCTTCCTCATACTATAATTACCGATAACGGAACGCAGTTCGACAACGCAGCCTTTGATGAATTTTGCGACAAATGGAAAATATGTAATCTCCGCACTTCTCCATATCATCCTCAGGCGAATGGGCAGGTCGAGGCAGTGAATAAAATAATAAAGCACCATTTAAAGACCAAGCTAGGTGAATGTAAAGGGGTGTGGCCAGAACTTCTGCCAGAGGTATTATGGGCCTATAGAACCACGGCTTGTACGTCAACAGGTGAAACTCCTTTCTCCTTAGCATTTGGTGTTGACGCAGTGGTACCGGTGGAAATTCAAGTCCCCTCATATCGGATCGAGCAGTACGATCCCGCGAGCAATCACGAAAACCTTCGACTTCATCTTGATCTCCTGGAAGAGCGAAGAAATGCTTCTCAAGTGCGAGTGGCAGCGTATCAACAACGTATTGCTCGATATCGAAATGCTAGGGTTCGGCCCAGATCCTTCCAACCCGGGAATTTGGTATTAAGGCAAAATCTTGGAGTTCCTGCCCGTTCATTAGATCCAAATTGGGAAGGCCCGTATCGGGTTATCAGGGTTGTGCGACCTGGTACTTATTATCTTGAGGACATGCTGGGGAAGCCCGTACGTCGCCCTTGGCACGTGGAGCATTTGCTACGATACAATCCCTAGATTCGATGTAGTTCATTACAACATTTTATGAATAAAATAGAAGATATCAGTTGGTTGCTTTTCCATTTACATGGACCTGGATAGCCCTGAAGAGAATGCTTACACATCCTCTTGGCCAATTGCCTACCCTTGGTAGGACTGAAGTCGTTACTAGTTGGTTGCTTCTCCATTTACATGGACCTGAACAAGCCCTGAAGAGAATGTATACCATCTCTTGACCAACCTTCTGCCCTTGGTAGGATCGAAATCTCAATCGATAGATCAGTCTATCTCAACGTGGACACGGTCACGCGACCCCCGGATTGAGTCTTTATTTTTTATGAGCTAGTTGCTCGCAACTGATGAAAGAGATCGCATTTCCAAAATGCGAAGCAGCATAGCGCGTGCTTGAATAGGGTCGCAGTCATGCACCCTAATCGCGAGCACTGCGGCTCGTGATCGAATTCGCGGTCATGCACTCTAAAATCGCGAGCAGCGAAGCTCGTGCTCGCATGTGGGTCGCATTCCCTGATGAATCAAATGGGATCAACACAAAGCAACAATGAAGGAAAGAGAAGAATACACAATACTAAAAAAGTAAGTGTTTATTAAAATAATGACCTTACAATTACAGATCTCTTCTTTTAAAAAAAAAAAAAAAAAAAAAAAATACATAATATGGGAAGCTGCCGAGGTCAGGGTTGGTCATCCTCTTGCGCAGGCTCGCGGCTCTCAGCTTCAGGACCACTTCAGGAGCAGGAGCAGCATCTGTTGCCCCGGTGACTTCGTTCTCAGCAGCAGCCCGTTCTTTAGCTGCAACCTCGAATGCCACTCTGTCGAATTCCTCAACGTTAAAAGTTGGAGCAATTAGCTGCATAACCCTGACCGCAAAATCGCGACCAGCGACGTACGCATCATATCGCTCCTCGTCATAAAGTTGAGAAGTACGAAACTCCTGAACTGCGCGAGGACCCTCATCAGATACCATCTGAACGAGAGCCACTCGCTCTTCCTCCCAGTGGATGGAGTCATCCTTCAGCTGATTAAGTCGCTTCTGGGCCTCCCCGAGCTGGGTCCGAGCCTCCTCGAACTTGGTCCGAGCATCCTTGAGCCATTCTTCAAGCTGGACCTTATCCTTGCGAAAAATCTCCTTCTCCTTCTCGCTCTTAGTATGGATCTCTTGAAGCTTTGCGAGCTGGAGGTCCACTGACTGAAAGCGCTCAGTCAGGGATTGGATCTTGATCAGGAGAATCTTCTTCTCTTCGTCCAACTTGGAGATTTGAGCCTCCAAGGCCTTCACCAAGCGGTCCCTCCCTTGGACCTCGACTTCCATCATCTTCTTCTTCTTCTCCGCATCCTCCACGCTGCGGCGAGCTGCTTCGATGTCACGTCTGACTCGAAGCGTGAGATCCAAGCTCTATATAAAGCAAAATACATGGGTGTGAGAAAGGAAGTAAAATAAAGCAATCCACCTTATCAGAGACGAAAAACACGAATCGTGTAAGTTACCTGCAACAATCTCACCCCGATGTCGGTGGAGAGGGTTTCAGGACTTGGTTCGGGGAGACTCCCAAAGGAGTTGGGGGAAATTTTGTCAAACATAAACTCGCATATTGGATGCAAGTGAGGAGGAATGACAAAAGTCCCCGAGCCCGAAGCCTGGGCTACGACCATCTCCTTGGGCCCCGAGTCGCGAGCACTCGCGACGCCAGAGACGGGCATCGACAACTCGCGAGCAGTAGTAGGCTCGCTTGAAGGCCCCTTTGGAGGGAGGCCTCCCCCTCTCCGATCACCTTTCGGTGAGTTGTCGGCTACCTCGATGATTGGAGGACGAGGAAGGTCAGCTGGCGGGGGTACGGTGGAGATAGGGGTCGCGTTGCTCGCGACTCCTCCAGAGGCGGTTTGGGGTCCGCGAGCAGGCCCCTCCGCGGGAGTAGGCGCATTTGAAGGACCCCCCGCAGTTTTCTTTTGCCTCTTTGAGGCAGTGCCCTTCAGCCGGGGAAGTACCCCCAGTGCGCCTCTCTTATCGCCAACATTCGTCATCTCTTCTTGGAAGGTGAGACCCGCTGCGCAAAGATGACGAAGTTCTAGTGCAGTGTTGACGTGGCGCGCAGCCGCAGGGAGCTTGTAGACTTTGACAAGTTTTTCGTTGAGCCCTCCTCGCAGATTTGGCTTCACACCAATTGGAATTCCTGCGAGCAAAAAAAAAAGAAAGTTCATTAAATCGTCAATACAGCAAGGCTATTGTTTCCTTTCAAGTAAACAGGCACTTAACCCACCTTCGCCAAAATGGCGATTAACATTATGGCCTTTGGGGTCGGATCCCATCTCGGACTCCCAGTTACCGGAGGCATAGAACCACTTCTTTCTCCATCCCGGGCAGTTGGAAGAAGGGTTCCCCAAAATGAAGTTATTCCGGTGCCAGAAGCAGAGGTAGTACCAACCCTCGCTAGCTGGCGCCTTCTTCAGCTGGAATAACCTCAAAAATTCCTCAGCGGTTAACTCCTCGTTACCCGCCTGCTTCCAAAGGACGAAAGCACTTAGAAGAACCCGCCAGCCGTTAACTATAAGTTGGCCCGGGGCAATCTTATAGAGACGGAGGAAGTTTCGAATAAAGGGGTGGAGGGGAAGGCGTACGCCCACTTTGAAGAAGTATTCATAAACAGCCACACACCCAGGCGGTGGTGCATCGGCTGTCTCCCCTCTCCCAGGCAGTCTGAATAAAACAGAGTCTGGAACCCTATAAACCTCTCTAAGGTTAGAGAGTCTTTCCTCCGTCAAGATGGAAGAGTAACCGGAGGCAGAATACCTCCCAGCCGGTACTCTGGCGTTATTGGATTCAGAGGAGTCAGGGGTTTCATCTCCCAGAGGAACAATCTCTTCGTCAGAGATTTCCGCCATTATAAAAAGGGGATGGAAGATGAAACGAATGAGAGAAAAGAAAGAAGGGTACCTCCGTAAAGAGGTTTTTCACTCCAGAATAGAGAAGGAAGAAGAAGAAGAAAACTCTGCAGCAATGGAATTCGGAAATGAAGGAATTTCTCTAAGTCCGATATTTATACGCAATCATTCCGCTTGATTTGCTGGACACGCGGCAGATTCTCATCCGGCACGTCAGACGAACGGACGCCAGCATTAAATACGGAAACACGTGGCACCTGACGCTTCATCTCTGGCGGCAGAAAAAGCTGCGCAAAAGCTGGTCATCATAAATGCGGAAGCACGATAAGTGAATCATGCGCGATTGCCTCCCAGAACCCAGCTGTCAACACTAGCAAACCCTTGGCATAGTTCTTCAATACCAAGGGTTTGGGGGGCTTCTGTTGTAGGCTAATACAATCTGACAAGAAGTGAAGGGTCGTGACCATATGAATGCGAGGAGTCCAGGTCGTACTCGCGAAAAGGGATCGCGTCTCCTGGATGCGAGCAGCTCGGTTCGTGCTCCTCAGAAGGGGTCGCGCATCCCTGATGCCAGCAGCTCGGCTCGTGCTCCTCAGAAGGGGTCGCGCATCCCTGATGTGAGCAGCTCGGCTCGTGCTCCTCAGAAGGGGTCGCGCATCCCTGATGCGAGCAGCTCGGCTCGTGCTCCTCAGAAGGGGTCGCATCTATAGGGTGCGAGCAGCTCTGCTCGGGCTCGTCAAGAGGGTTCGCAGTTCACGGAAGCGAGCACCCCTGACACGAGCAGCTCCCGACATCAGAGTAGTCCTGAGTCTTTTGGTTCGGATGGTCTTCTTCCTTTCGGCGTCTCCTTCCTTTTCGGTAGCTATGACTCCAACTATGAGCAATCAGCGCTATTGCCATGTCGATCAACAGCCTGTATAGGTTGGTCTTTGGGCTTATCTTCTCTGGTGATTCCGAATCTCAGATTGCTATCAAGAAACGTGATTGCCGGAAGGAGTTATTAGGATAGATACTATCTTAAGGATAAGGATCTTGTCTTCCGAAATCAGCGAGATTTCAGTATCGTACGCGATATCATCGGGATTTCGATATCTTATGTAACAAAATTGGCTAGCCTCAGATCTATATAAGGGAGTGACTTCATGAGGAGAAAGGTACGCACGCTTCATTCAATCTTAGTTCCGTTTTGCTTGGCTTCTCTTCTTATTGTGGCCTAACTTAAGCATCGGAGGGCTAACGGCTGAGCCCCAGCCACCCTTATTTGCTGTCTTGCTTCAGGTCTGGTGGCAAATCCCTGATGGAGTGAAGGAGCAAAGCCGGAGGATCTCGTTACAGAATCTGACATTAACAAGCACCTTAATGTTTCTTTAGTGTTTACCTACCATCCAATCCATTGGTAAGGTCACATCACACTGAATGAAGGGAAAACTTTTGTGGCGCATTAATGGTCAATCACCACTTTTTATTAAGGTATGGTCCACCTGATAATTGGATCTGGTTCGTTTTTTGGAAAGTGCACTAAAATGAACTGGAAAAACGGATGGACGGCGTGGATACATAATACATACATCAAGGCGGGCTCCATAGTAACCCCACGGTAAGGGCCGCACCATCTTAGGTGAGGCCGGGGGGCCTCACCTGATCCGCTCTCGTCCTTTGTGGCCACTCGCGAGTCCCGCCTAATAACACGTGTGAGCCAGTGTTCCTGCTACCTTCGGCATCTGACACGCGGCGGGCGTGCTGGCGGGATTCATGCTCTTATTCATCGTTTCGGAGAGCCGGTAGTACCGGAATATGGCAGAGCCATCTCTTCAAAATACACGTCGCGAGATGAAATATCATCGGGACCGTACATCAGTTGAACGACCGAATGATTCCAACCATGCGATCAATAGTTACCAAAGAGTTTGAAAGAAACAGAAATTTTAACCTTCGACGTTCACTCCTCCAAAAAGAAGAACTCTGGTTGACTAGATTCTTTCATGTTTTTTTTTTTTGTGCCATAAAGTCTATCCAAGGTACGATATAACAGATAGACGGTTCCGATTGATGCATTATGGAACATTAGACGGTTTCAGCACCGGGGATAGTGGCTCGAGGAGTAGCTTTCTCAATACGGAACATTAGATGGTTTCAGTCCTGTGTTCGGGAGCGGGTTGCCTGTGACACCGGGCACAGAGATATCTCTGTGCCCGGAGCTGTGTGGGGCCCACAGAGATGTCTGTGACAAATCTACTCCGTTCATCTGTTTTGAAAGACCACATTAGGACAGGATTCTAAAAAGTAAGATACAAAACTCATGTGTGCCATACCACACGAAACAGTGGGGATTGAACGCCTTACAGTGAAAAAAGTTTTTTATCAGGATGATTTTTGTTGTTACCGTTCATCTTTTTTTTGGTTACACACATCCCACTGAGAGTACACACACCCACACTGTTAGTCACACTTCAATGTTAGCCACCCCTCACACACTGGGAATCGATACGAGGACATTAGTGTTGAAACGAGGTTAGCTTCGCTCGGTCTACCACTGTCCCAAACGTGTGGGTGTAAAATTGTCAAAGGTCTTTCTTACCGTTCATCTGAATGGTAATAATTCTTTGGACGGTTTGAATGCATTGTAAACATCATGGTCGGCTCCATTAAGATTTCAACAGTGGACGCTTGTGTTCCCACTATTTTATTGGTGTAACCTGCCTGATTTTTGTACCTGCCTGAAATCATGTACTAGTGTCGTCTCTCAAAACAGACAGAGTGGATTTGTCACGTCCATCTAGGTGGACCCCACACAACCGACACAGAGATATCTCTGTGCCCGGGTCACAGCCAATCGCTCCCCTCTGTACATGTAAATTGGAATCAGGAGTGGATTAGGTGTTACTCGTGTATCAGCGGAGTGGGCGTTACCCTTGGGCCTACATTAATAATATTTTGTATATTCACGATGTCCATCCGGTTCTCCAGCCCATTTTAGGAGGTGTCTCCAAAAATGATGCAAATCCAGATCTCAGGTGAACCACACCACATGGGTCGTTAAGTGCCTCACTGTTAAAAATTTCAAAGAGCCTATGATAAGGTTTTAGTAACTTTTTATTTGTAATCCAACCTCTTGATAATGTGTAGAAGATCTGGATGGGTGAAGGGAAAATACAAATGTCAGCTTGATCCAAAACTTTCGCACCCCACACAATGTTTTTAATGGTTATTCATCGCTGTTTCTTAGTAGTATAGTCCACCTGAGATTTGGATCTTTTTAAGTTTTGGGATCACTTCAAAAAACGAGATGGAAAAAAAGTTAGACAGCGTGGATATATAATAAATACAGCAAGGTGTGCCCCCACACGGTTAGGGTAACACCCACTATTACTAAAGCTGTTCACCCGGTAAGGCAGTAACAGCGAGTCCGCTCCCCATGGAATCCTGCCTCGTGTATCGCCATCGGAGTCAGATTCGGTAGTGTAGTGACCCCTACATTACCGACGTCGGTGCTGGAAAAATTCCGTGGAGCTGCTGTGATGTATGTGTTTTATCCACACCGTCCATCCGTTTTTTCAGCTCATTTTAAGGTGTTATGCCAAAAAAAAGGCAGATCCAAATCTCATGTGCACCACACCGCAAAAATAGTGGTGATTGCATATTCATCATTAACCGTAATGTTTATTTGCCAACAAACCTGATGATTAGTTCACACGTAGCCGGATGAAGGGAAAGCTCAGATATAAGCTTTGCTCCAAAACTTTTGTGGCCCCAAAAAAAGTTTTTAATGGCCGGTGTTCAATCACCGCTGTTTCCTATGGTCCACCTACGATTTAGATCTGCCTTATTTTTCTCATGACGTGGAGGCAACATGAACGGCTAGGATAAAACACATACATCGTGATGAACCCACATAGCTTCTCGGCACCCGACTCGATCACCAGCCGGCAAACTGGTGTCAACATGGTGTCAAAGTTCTATGGGTCCCCCTATGATGTATCTGTTCTATCCAGGGGTGCATCCATTGTACGGATCATTTTAAGTAATGAGACAAAAAATGAGTCATATACAAAGCTCAAGTGGACTACACCACAGGAAACAGTGAGGGGAATGATGGCCACCGTTGAAACCTTCCCAAGCCCATATTAATGTTTATTTTCATCCAATTTATTTATAAGGTCACACAGATATGGATGAGGGGAAAAAAAAATCAGCTTGATCCAAAACTTATGTGGCCCCAAAAAATTCCTACGGTGAATGTTCAATCTCCACTGTTTCCTATGGTGCGGTCCACTTGAGATTTTTATCTGCCTCCTTTTTTTTGTTCTAATACCTTAAAATGAGTTGTACAAATGGATGGACGGAGAGGATAAAATAAATACATTATGGTGGGACCCACAGAGCTTCGTCACCAGCCAACCCGCGTGACTAGTACCAGGGAGGCTGGGACCGAATCCGAGTCCGAGTCGTCACATATATCTGCCCAACGCCGTGGGCTCCACAATTTCCACCGCGCGAAACATGCATTCGCTTGGGCATCGTTTGAACACCATCTTCACATTCGCAGTGGTATTGCTGGCGCTATTGTGCGCCCTCGCCTCCCTCTCCGATAACCTTAACACCCCCTCCGTACATGCGAACGCCGAGGTAACTATAAAGCACATCCACCAGGCTTCCGATTTCATTTCTATTTTCAATTTCATTTCTACTTCGTTGTTCAGAAGCGTTTCTGGGTTTTGGTCCGTGAAGAGTGAATGATACTTCTTTTGGACTGCCCAGGGAGGTGGCGCCCAACTTTTGATCTGGACCGCTTATCTAGTGGGCCACACTGTAGATTGGTCGGCAACAGGCGCTCCCGAGGGTCCACTTGTGGCATGAGCCCACATTATACAAGACCCTTCATCTGGTGTGTCTCACCGTTGGACGGGTGACGGTGCAAGAAGCTCCCCCGTGTGGACAATCCTGGCAAACCGATTGCTAGGCGCGGAAGCAACCTTAGATCGAATTAAACAAGCAACAAACATAGAGAACACATGAGATTTTACGTCGACGATCAATCCACTATAATCAGAAGAAGGTTCCAAGAGATGGAACAACATACAGTAGAGAAACCCTAGCTTCCCCTTCAAAACCCTAGAAATCGAGTAGGCTCTCTTCTACGTACCCTAATTGCAATTAGAGAGATACTTATATAATTTTGTACAAGATTAGGAAATAAAACCAGCACTTTCTAAAAACTTACGCATTTCCGTCTGGTCGGACCGATTGGGCCTTCGGTTGACCGACCGAAACCAACATTCATTGGTTGAACCGAAAGTCGAACAAAAAATGTGCAAAACATCACAGCGAGCAACGGGGCTAAATCCAGAATTTTTGGTTGAACTGAAAATTGCCTTCTATGCTCTATGATTAAAGGCACTCGAACTCGATCAACACCGATTTGAGCGTGTGAATAGATAGCTTTTGGCATCCCATAGTGGAGAGAAGTCCCCTGATTGGTTGGCTGGGATCATTCAACGGAGGCCATTTTGCCCACTAGATGAATGATCTTGATCATTGGAAGGTGGGTGGGCCTACAAATTTTTTGTCTGAAAGGAAACTTTAAATTCATCTTACCTCATCTGAGAAGGGAGATGATATGGTGGAGCTGGAATGACTGGCATATAGTAGAGCCATCTCTCTACATTACATATGGCCGGGTTGTACATCAATCTGAATAGTTCATCTACCTGGGTCTCTTTATAGATGGACGATATTTCGAAAATCAGACTTATTAGAAGACCAATGCCATCACTCGCTTGTAAAATTCTGAAGTTGTAAAGGGATTGCAGGTAATCAATTTGTAGGGGATACCTGCGTTTGCTTGTAAAGGCTGTAAAAACATTACAAATTTCAGCTCTAATATTAAACCTGACAAGAAGCCATGTTTCAGATTACTGGTAAAGTCTTTACAGCTAAAAAGACATTATACATAGTAGAACATAGTGATTGATACACACTTGTGATGTGTGGCTGTAAAAACATTACAACTTTTAGTTGTAAGATTAAACTTGGCAAAAAGCCATGTTTTAGATTACAGGTGAAGTCTTGACAGCTAAAAAGACACATAATACATAATATAATACAATGTTTGATACACACTTGTGATTTGTGGGGCTTACCATAATGTGTACAGTACATCCAATCCGTCCAAGCATGTGCTTCCCTTAATGCTCTCTATGGCCCAAAAAAGGAAAAAAAAAGCTTGATTGATCATCAAATGGACCACGCGAGAAGGATGGGACATCCACTGTTTAAAACTTTCAGGTTGCATTTGGGGCCCACTGTGATGGGTGGAGGACATCCAATCTGTACAGTGCATGGACGCTTTGATGCTCTGCTAGGGCCCTAAATAAAATCGAGTCCTTTTTATGCCAATTTTTGGTGAGATTTACCGCCCCAAGCTCTATGTGGTGTGAGTACCTACTTTATATATTGTAAACACTTTACAAGTTAGCCAACCACATAAACTGTTTACCTGTAAATTGATTACCACTTAAAAGCCAAACACAATAGCATGTAAACAGTTTATGGATGAAACTCTTTTCAGTCGTAAGTGTTTACAACTTAAAATTTTAGAGGCATATTTTTCCTTTCCAATACTTGATGTTGAACATTAACTGTTTTTTTTTTCATTGTTGATTTAAAGACTACTGTTTAGATGACTTTGGTCATCCAACCTATTCGCATCAATTTCCATCATTCGGTTCCTCTAGATGGACAGTCCTGATTGAAAGATAACTGTACCATGTGTAATGTAGCAGTAACATGGTTCTGCCATATTCCGGTTCTTCTGGCTCTAAGGTATCATCTCCCTCTTGAGAATTCCTCATGGATGTCAAAATCAGTGTAAGACGGAAAATGAGGATCCCAACTCGAGGCTTTTGCATCGTTTATTCAGGTTTTCAGTTCTTGTAGGTAGGGGACCCATGGTCCAGTAATCCAGACCATTAGCCTTTTGCTTCTCACTCTCACCATGGATGAATCATGGCCCAAAAATCTCAATGAAAGGGCAACACTAGTCATTCAAGTCACAATCTACAAAGATGATTAAGAAGAAAGATAAAGTCTAGATAACTGAGAAAGGTCCGAAGATTGGTGCCATGGATTTCTTTTTAGGAATGTCCATCCACGGTGAGATGCGACACACTGATGTCTAGATTCCTAAACCATGGGTCCCACTTGTTAGAATTAAAAACCCAAGCATATTGTCGAAGCCTCGGGTTGAAGGATTGTAATTCCTCTTAGGACCCGGGAGCTTGGGAAGTGAAAAGAGAGGAAGTGACATGAATGATATGATGATGGAAATTGAAATCTTGATATAACAAAATGGAAATAAATTAGAACTTTAATAAGAAGAGATGCTTTTTATTTTTATTTTTCAAGGTAAGAAGGGGTGCTAAGTAATTAAATAAAAACTCCATGATAGTGGATTATGGAAGTAGTTAGAGTAGATTAGGTAATCTTTTTAGATTATGATATTTCTTTTTTGTTAAGATCCCTATAGATATCTCAGCTCTTCTATACATTCTTGTTACTCTCGGTGAAATAAACAAGTTACAATTTCGACATTGTAGTCTCCTGTGGTTATCTGAACTTCAGTTTTGATCTCGTGTCCCCACCACCGTCCGATGCTGCATATCTAACAAAATCCGTTTTCGCACTCTATCTCCCACAACTCGTCAAATACTTGTACATCCAACAACTCCCTTTATGTCTAATTTGCTACATCACCGTTGGCTTCGAAAAGCCACCACTGGTGTAATATTGGTAGCTTAGATCTGTCATTGTCATCCTCAATCGGATCTGCTTCCCATTTGTTGATTTGCTTCTACTCCAACCAGCGACTTTGCTGCCACCCAATTAGCAATCATTTGTTGTTATCCTTGCATCCGCCAGAATCCAACCATCTTCTACTTCTCCAACAAGCACATACCCCCACCATCTTCATCTTTTACAACGCTGGTAGATCTTGTCATCTCCATCAGATTCGCACAACCGATCAGATCTGTCCTCTTTTCCTTCAGATCTCCTGCCCATTTTCACTTTATGAGGAGAAGTCATTAGAAGTAAACTCTCCTGTATTATCAATTCTTAACCGGTTGATCTTCTTATAGAAACACTTTCAACTGTTATTTTGAAAGCACATCTGATTTCTCTTTTATAAAATAATCCCAAGTGTATCTTGTAAAGATATCAAGAAACAACGCTATATAATGGAAGCCCGAATATGAAGGTGTAACACAGGGTCCCATCAAATCACTATGAATTAGCTCTAATGGAGCCTTGCACTTTGAAAAGACTTATCAAATGGAAGGCGATATGCCTTACTATATTGACACCCTTCACACGCTTCACCACTACCAAAGGTAGTATGTTTAGGCAGCCCATTTACCAAATTTTCTAAGACCATAACCTTCAATTCGTCCATGTTAAGATGCTCCAATCTAGTGTGCCAAATTGATGCTCCATCATTTATACCTATTTTATCAATATATGATATAGTAGATGATAATACAAATAAATCTTTAACTCTCTTACCGATATGGATGATATCTGCCTTAAAGCCTTGAAATATTCAGAAGGAACTTCACGTTTGTAGGCTCGAACAAGATGTAGTGTCCTGAATCAATGACATCGGCAATCAAGAAAAAGGTTCTTCTTCATACCGACTACCTGAAACACACTTTTAAGTGAAATTCGATCATCTCCATCACAATTGATAGTGATGACTCCTTTCTCTACAGGATGAATGGAGTTGTCCATAGTGATAATAGCATTATTGCCTTTGTAATCTCGGAAGCTTGAGAACTTGGAGTCGTCACCTGTGAGATGATGCCCACAACCGGAGTCAGTAATCCAATCATCTTTAAAATTGATTGATGTTAATGCATCAACCATAGTGGTTCCTGCCAAGAAACACTTTCCCCACTCCTCATCACCTTAAGTTTACATTTTTTCTCAGCTACATTTCCACTTTTTAATTTCACGTAACAATTCTTTCTAATGTGCCCAAGTTTACCACACTGGCAGGGCTTGACACCTTTCCAATTACCATCAACCTTATGGGATGATTCTCTAGCACCATGCTTAACAAAAGCATCATTAGAGTTTTCATGATTTTTGAAACCTCTTAACTTTGTCTTTCTCCTTGATGAAGTTCTTCTTGTTGCTTGACGATAGTGCATCTCCATCACTCTTGAAAATTGAACAGTCGACCATCTGTCAAGCTAATGACTCTTATGAAGTAAGAAGATTCTCAAACTCCACCAAGGAGGTTGAACAACCCACCATTGAATAGATGTAAATTGGGGAATATACGCCCTCTTTAACCCACGGATGATGTGCTGCTTCATTCTTGTCTCCAAAATGGGTTCTTTTGGATTAAGATGAGAGATTTCCGAACACAAGTTCTTAATCTTAGAAAAGGATTGTGAAAAGGAGAGATCGCCTTGAGTTGAGTTAGCCAACTCATTTTCCAACAATTACAACTTAGCCACATCCTTCTTAATGAACAACCTATCAAGAGTAGTCCAAATATCACAAGCCGATTTGCATCCCATGATTTAATCCAACAAACTAGGTAAAATAGACCTCTTCAAAATAAACTCCGCCTTTGCATTTGTTATCCACCATTTTTTCAAAGCATAAGCATTCTTCGGAGTATTTGGAGAGCCTCCAAATCATTTCCATCAATAACCTCCCATAAGTCTTCACCAACAAAATAAGGCTTAATACCACCTCCATATCTTGTAGTTTGATTGATTAAGTAGCTTAATACCAAAATTAAGAAACCTTCCACCCAAATTCATATTCAAGAGACCGATTGATCTTCTTCACCGAGGGAGCTCAGATAAGATCACCACCCTTGAATCTTCACCAAAAAAAAAAGAAGAAGAAGAAGAAGAAGAAGAAAGCACCACCCTTGTAGCTCCGATATCATGTAGAGAACGACGGAAGTCACAATACCAGAACAATCTGCTTCTCAAATAGTGTAACAAGGTCACACTAGCCCAAGACTGACCACCAAGGAAGAAAGAAGAAGAACAATCCAATAGATGAAGAAGTGGGAAAGGAAATGATGCTTCTCATTCAAATGATTAATATAGAGCAAGTACAAAAAGGAGAAGAGAAATCCACTTGGTATGAGTTTCCACTTACATAAGACAATGGAGCTTGGAGTTGCTGGCTTCCTCCCCCTGCTTTCTCTCCCCCCTTTTTTTTTCTTGGATTTACAGTTGATTGGAGGAGATGACACAGGCAAGTCTCTTGTACATGAGGATATGCATTTAATGGGAGGGATTCTCATTAATGGAGCATTGGGAATAGGGATGGATAAGTGGAAAAGGAGAGAGAGAGGAGATGCGTGCCAACCACACATGTGCAATTGGGGCCCATAGAACAAAGTGACCAAAAAGACCCCTAGCACACAAATTACATCATTAACCTCACCACATCACTCAACCAAAAAAAAGAAAGGGGAAACTGAAAAAAAAAAACTGGAAAATACACTTTAATAGTAGAGTTATAACAACTAACATACTGGCTGCTATAACATCTTTTTTTTTTTTTTTCCTTTTCCTTTTCCCTGCCCTTGAATGATCTACTATAGAGCTTATCCATATGATTGGGTAATAAAAGTATGATGGTAGTGTTTATGCTGGAAATGTGCGACCTGAAACACTCGGGAAGCATCTCATTTATCAATTTGTTTGTACCTTGATGTGCACCTTTTAGCTTGTCACATTGAGTAGATTTGATGAAGTTTCTTAGCCCAACATGTATGTCTAGACCGTGCTACAACTGCCAATTTGGCACATGTGCATAATCTCCAAGCCGTAGATCGGGTCTGTCATCCAACCAAAAACACGCTAGTCAACTATCAAGTAGGTTCCACCTTGGAAAATGTGTCTTGGACTGTCTGTTGTTTCTATTCACTATGCCTACCTTATAGTTGATTGGCCTTAATGATGAGGACACAAGATTATTTCAAGTTTACTAACGAAGAAGGTGCCCACCACTAACACCTTCCTTGTGGTTAGGCGATGATTGAGGAGCATTGAAGACCCTACCCACTTGATTTGGCACATAGAAGACACGTGTGTAGGATGGAAGAAGACCCGACTGAAAGAATAGAGAAATGCATTTCTGAAGGTGGTCGGGCGCCCGACCAAATTTGTCACCGGGCGCCCGAAATTCAGCAATTTTTTAATTTTTCTTGCTGGACAGTTTTTGTCTTAGCCGGACGCCCGGCCAAATTGGTCACCGGGCGCCCAGCCAACGTACGAACTGTTTTTTTTAGTTGTTTTTTAGCAATATTTTAGGGGTATTTTGGTACTTTTATGTTTTCTTCTTGCTTATTTAAGTGGGCTAAGCCCTAATAACGTGATTAGTTGATTATTAATGAAAAGACAAACCTATTTGGTGGCTTCTCTCTTTCTCTCTCTCAGTGGTGCTTCTTCTCTCTCCCTTCATCTTCTTCTTCTAACTTCTTCTTGTGCCTCTCCAAATTCTTCAAGGTAATTATTTTCTTCTTTCTATTTTCCAGTTTTGCTAATCCTTCCTCGATCAAACCTTGAGAATCGATCTAAACCCTAAACCCCCAAATTCTCAAATCCCTAATCCGAGAAACTTCCTTATTCTTCGGACTAGTGATCTTCATTGATTGATTGGGTATGACCATGCAAGATCGGGAGGTCTCATCCCTCGCCGGATCCAACCTAAGTAATAATTGAATTCCATACTCCATGGTTGTGATGATGGCCCGCTTCATTGCATGTTTCCTTTATGATTTTCTCAGTTATGATGATTAATGCTAGAATTTTAGATTATTATTGCCTTTTATTTCCGCTGAATAATTGTGTCTATAAACATGCATCATAATTAGGTCATCCTGCATCACTTAATGTTTCGCCAGATGATCTACATGTGGGTCCTGCATCATACATGGCTCAGATTTCATACACACATCCAGGTTTTGCATATGTGGCCACTAGCCATGTGTTGAGGTGCGTATAGAGCTAGCAAAGCTAAATGTCCTTTATCGTGTGCAGTATCCAACTTGCATTTTGATCCTCTTTATGATTTCAGCCACATATATATGGTGTTTAGGCAGGCAATTCAAGTAGTACTTTCTGTCACTCATTCCATCCGTATGATTCTAACCACAAAATGCCAGGTTTTGAGAATTAGTTTTAACAGTTTACTTCCTAAAATTTCCTTGAACAAGTGGACAGAACAAGATGGGTCAAATAAGATGGAAATCTTGAGATGGTTTGTCAGAAATCTTTCAGATCTTAGAGGTCTGTTCATGTGTGTGCATGCATGCTGGCGTGGGTGCCTATATGGGTGCATAACAGATGATATACATATGCAAATATGTATTTTGTACCTTATCTTTTGTCTTCTATTGCATGTCTGCTCGATTTCTCTTGATTGCCCTGTGTTTTGGATATCTGTTGCCTCTCGATCTGTACTTTGTGGATTCTTATGAAATTACAAAACAGGCTCAGTGGGAGATTATGAACCAGATAGTTTCTGAATCTTGGGTGCTTCACAATCAATGTTTTGTTTTCAGGTACTGAAAGTAAATCGGTTTCGAAAGAAGCTGAATGGGAATGATGAGGTAATGCAATGTTATAGACCGTGTTGCATTCTCAGTGGTCTGGAGCATTTTGTAACCATGATCTAGGCCTTGCCCTTGATTTTGGATTAAAAAAAAAAAAAGCTGCCAGAATTCTCTATTAATTGGTGTGTTTGGGTGTACATGACAAGTCAAGATTTGGGCATATGTGGGGGGTGAGGCTATGCCGTTTGATTTGTACCCATGTTTGGTGCAGCAGTGGTGGGACTTGGAAGTGAGCTGACTGTTATTGACAGGCAGAAACTAATCTGCCTGCATGCATTTCTTGTGACACCCAAACATGACCTTATCTATCACACATCAGTTGTGTACATGCATGATTCACGAGCTGAGTTTTTTCAACACATTCTTGTTTTACAGGTTTCCTTGACCTTGAACATATCCATGGACTTGCAATCAACATTTACATGGAACACAAAGCAGGTGTGCTGCACTTTCATTATAGTGGTTTTCGATTCCTGTTTTATTTATTAATATTTTTATCAATGTCTCATCTCCCACTTAAATATGTTTATGATATTACTGAAAAACCACTAGGCTTGTTAGCAGTGCTATCATTGTTAAGTTAGCGATTGGATGTACCCATTTCACCATGGGAGCACTCTAGTGGTACCGGTACTGCCATAAGCTTGCAGTGGTACCGGGCATAAATGGGGTGCAGGTGGTGTATATATCACATCCAACCCGTCCATTAGATGTGTCTCCTCAGGTTACCCTTAGAGCTTGAAAATCAGCACAATCCAAAACTCTGGTGGTCGCATCACAGGAAACAAGGTGGGAGAGGACGCCCACCATTGATTTTCACCGGGTCCCACCTGAGTTGCAGAGCAGCCTGATTTTTTCCTTGACCCTCCATACATCGCAGATGAAGGGTTCTGATAGTGTGGATTCCGCTATACACAACATTGTGGGCTCCCCACGCAAATCAAGGTGGGCTTCCCCGCTCAACTTGTCACCTGTTCTGTGGCCTACCTGACTTTCTGTTTGGGCTGATTTTTGGCTTCGGAGGTAACATTGAGGTGACATCTCTGATGGATGGGTTGGATATCATGAATACATCTTGTGGGCCCCACTTCTGCCAGGTAGCACTGTAGACTCTAGCTTACGGTGGTACCAGAACCACTGGATTGTGCCCCTTTCACCATTGGATACGATATCCAAGGTGTTTTGGATATGCATCTGTTCAGCATAGTGTTTGGGGCAGGTGCTTTTCAGATCTGTATCAGGAAAACTCATCTTGTGAATCTTAAAAACAAAGAAAAGATAGGCTCTTCTGCCCCAATCACCATCCTGAAAAGTTCTAGTCCGATTACATCTGGGTGATAACTTAGTCATGGTTTAATCTTTCCTAGATTTCTTTATTCCAAGCAAACAAACCCTATTGATGGTCCAACGGTGACACACATTCCGAGCCACCTTTCATGGGATGAGGTGAGCACCACCTCTCATGGCCATGGATAAACTTTCGTAGCCATCAGGTTTCATAGAGATACCTATGATGGAAGGATTTTATAGAGATCACCATTTTTGCCTCTTGAGCTAGCTGTTAGTGCATCGAAATTTCATTACTGTTTTAGTGGGCGTGCTAGATATAATCTATATTTGTACTAATTTTCCTTTCTTTCATGCTCTTGTGAGGAAACTTTAATTATTTCTTGCATTTTTTAAGTAAAAGAAAAATGGCCTGCCAGCATAGTTTCTTTTTTTTTTTTGAGAGGTAACAAAGAATTATATTAAAGACTGCAAAGGTGAAAAAAAAAAAAAAAAAAAAAACAGATGCCTGTTAGCACAGTTACTTTCCGCTTTATGCTAATAATGCGAAAGTTGCAGGTTTTAGACCTGCATGGGCTTTATTTATATTCCCCTTTGCACTTTTTAGTAGGGGTGCATGGGCTTTGTTTGCATTCCCTTTTGCACTTTTTATTAGTGCGCAAATGGGTTGGGTCAACCCATAAGGTCATTGGACTTGACCAGATAATACACGGATCTAATTTGAAATCAGACTTGCTGGGTCCAGTCCAAAGTACCACCTCGGTTATCAAATAGGTTGAGTTTGGAACCTTTGAAAGTTTACCTGACCCGACCTGCCCTGGAACCAAGTTTTTAGTGGTAATTCCTTTTCCTATCCCTGAAATCCCTTTTTTGGTCTATCTACATTCCAGGAAATTCATATGCTCCATGGACGGAGCAAAAATGGGAGTGTTGGTCAGAGCAAGTTGCCCTATTCTATTACCAAACATAATTGGGAGAAGCTCACCCGAAACTAGAGCTAGAAACGCTTCATTTCATTTCATTCCCGTTCTGAATTTCCTTCTTCTCTAATCCATGGGGGACTTGTCATATTTAGAGTCTTTCTGTGGTGTCTCCGTTTACTATTTAGAGTCTTTCTGCGGTGCTCTCTTATCTTTAGCACGCGATAGGTCAGTGAAGCGCAAGCAGGCTCGGAGAAGGAAACACCAAAACTTCGGCCTAACGGGAATGAGCAGGGACTCAATGACAAGATGAGGTGCCTTGGGCACCCCCATTTTTTAGAAAGAAGGGTCAAAGGTTTTGGGCCTGTAGTTTTCCCCGTCCCTCCTCCGTCGGGTGGTGCTTGTGTGGTGGCTCTGCCACCAGAATTCAGGCTTGAGGCTCTCGCCTTACGAACGAGCCGCAGATTTGGACCACCCAAAAATACCCGAACCCAACCCGAAGTTGATCGAAGACCAACCCTCAAAATGCCTTTAGTTAAATTAATCAAGGCAATTGACTAACATGTAAAAACCTACCTAAGAAAAACATGTGGTTGGGTCCCTTCAGTTAAATTAATTTAGGCAATTGACTAACATGCAAGAACCTACCTAAGAAAAACATGTAGTTGGGTGCTTAACAAAATATTATTTTTTTTGAGAGATTGGGGTGCTTAACAATAGGCATATATTAAATAGGAAACTAGAAATTAGACCAACCGAACTTAGACCCAGTCTGATTTGGACACATAGTTAAATGTATCAGGCTGTATTCTCTTAGACTCGACTCAACCTAGACCTGAACCAGAGCTAGCTTATTTGGACTTGGACCTGTCCCAGACCCGAGCTAGACCTGACCCTATTTTAATGGATTAATGGATTGATATGGGTCTGAGATTTGGGCCTGATTATTAACTGGGTAGTCTTGGACTCCCCTCAGCTCAACCCAACCTGCCCCGACCCTTTTGCAGCCATACTCGTTATACAAGAATTATTCGCTAGCATCTAAGATGAAGTCCCATGGTATATGATTTTTGTTGATCATGTGGTATTGTCAGTGTGACTAGAGATGGTGCAAATGCTAATTGGCAGTTTGAAGGAAGGTTCCAGAGCTAGAAGCTTAAAAGTTACCAGAACTAGGAAAGAGTATTTGGAATGCTTAGTAGGGATAGTTATAGAGGTAGGCTTTAGTAAAAATCAGTAGTCAAAAGATTCCTCAAAATGTTTGTTCATTACCCTGGCTCTATTATTCAAAAGGATGGGGAGATTGGTAAGGATATTTCTAATAGAGTTTTTGTTTTGTTGATGAGGTGGAGACCTGTAAAGTGTTAGTGTGATAATCTTATGTCTGTGAAAACATAATGGAAAATTTTAGAAGACATCTATCTATTAGACTGGCTATGCTATATGGGGTCGCATATTGGGCAGTTAGAAGGTAGTATGAACAAAGTTGAATGTTGCAGAGATGTATGTGTTTGATGGATGTGTGGGAACTGGGAAGGCTAGCAAGGATATAATTAAAAATATGGTCATCTGAAATAACCAGGTAGTCCCAATAAGAGATAAAATGACGAAAGCAGATTGAGATGGTTTGACCACATGCGACAAAGACTAGATATGGCTACCGGAAGGAGGGAAAAAATTATTACTATTAAGGGCTCGAGAAGAGGATGAGATAAAGAACTGAAAGGACTTGGGTCGGGGTGCTGAGGATAGGACCTTTGGTAGGAATGGCTGGCGAAATCGGTTGATAAAGCCAACCCCAAATAGTTGGGACTGGGCTATGATGATGATTCTTAAGTAAAATTGTTTCTATAATTTTGGCCTTCTTGGTCTTTTCTGAGATCAATAATCATGAATGGAAGGACTGAAACACTCAATTATTTTATTTGTGATTTTTTGGATGAATCAGTAAAATGCCTTTTTCATAGATTGGTTTCACAAGGTTTGCATTTTTTCTACTGAATTGATGTGTGATTTCTGAAGGGATTGTTAGATTATCTTTGAATGTAAATGTTTTGTTGTGGGTGGAGCGAGGATCTTAGGACCACAAAAGTGGAGTGGGAAGGATATGCAAGATGAAGTGGATTCTATAACTCTTAGAGTGGTTGGATGAGCAAATTTAAATTTCAAAGACATCAAAGGGATGATAAGATTCAGTGAGCAGACTGCAATCTACGACTCTTTTGGAGTTCCTACAGCTAGAACTTTCTATCCACATTCGTTTTCTTAGCACTAGAAGCATTAGAATGGAGAGGACCAGCGAGCAAATTTTAACCATAGTTCTAAAATGCGGCAACTTGACTTGAAACTTGGCCGAGTCAACTCGAGTGGGATATTGAGCCGAGATTCTACAGGACTGATTTGAATGTGACTCGGCCTCAACTCGACAGGACTTGTCAGATTAGCTTGCTGATCTGGTTGACTTGACGCGACTTCAACCCAAGTAACTCAGAGGGGACATAAAAAGAAGCAGGCATGTTTTGAAACTCACGACCTATGACAGAGGGAGAAATGTCTTTAACCAGCACCGCACAAGCTGCTAATGTGTTTGCTTTAGCAAATTTATATAATTCACTTACATGTACATATTTAAACATTTGTAATTCCCTTAAATATTGTTAATAATATATAGTAAATATCAAGTTGAGTCAAGTAAAGTCTCATGTGACTTGTTGAGTGACCTGACCTGGCTGGACATCAAGTCGAGTCAAGGGGGAATGTGAAAAAATTGCTGATATTTCCTAGTGTTCAAATGCGGAAGTAGCCTACATTTCTTTCTAGTCTAAGTAGGAAGTAACATAATTTCAATTTGCAGCCCAGATTATCAGTATGAATGCTATAGAAAGAAATTGGTCAATTCCTCTTCCTTAATAATTTCAATTCAATAGATTGTGCATCCAAATGCATCCCAAGTCAGCATTATCTTGCAATAACTTCAATTTGTGGCTGCAGGTTTTTGTGTTTGTAGCAGCAGAGTATGAAACTGCCAAGAATTCCTTGAATCAGGTCTGCTGTTCATCACTTTCTCGTGGCCATTCCTAATATTGTATTTTTTTTTTCTTTTTTCTCTTTCCCCAATCATGGGGTACTTATCGGACTTAATTTGTTACTTGGGCTGTTCGTTGAGGACTAACTATGTGTGAAATTTCTTTCATTTGCTTGTGATTTTTGCTTTTCAAACCTTCATTCACAAATATCTACTTCATATTCCGTCCGTTAAATTCATATCAATTCTTTGCTCTCATCCATCAATAACCTTCTTATATTTTGGTTAAATATTTATTTATACAATAAAAAAGTTGTTCACTTTTGTTGAGTGTTTTGATCTTGATTTTGTACCGCACAAGATAAGGGTTTTTTCTTCGTTCAGGAGTTAACTGGATCTTCTATCCACTGATAGGTACCTTTATTATGACATAGGGTTGTTTGGATGCAGGTAGAGCTGAGCACGAGCCAAGCCAGCTCAGTTAGCTCGCTCGACTCGGCTCGAACCAGCTCGATTCTGCTTGAGTCAAAGGCTAGATTTGAACCAAGCCGAGCCATTTTTCCAAGCTCGAAATGATTTTCAAGCCGAGCTCGAGCTAACCCAAGCTCGAAGTTCGGCTCAATTGAAGCTCGATTCGGCTCGGCTGAACTCGGCTGGCTTACTTGTAAAAAACTAAAAAAGTATATTTTTTAGTCTCACATCGGAAGTGAACAAAGAAATGAGAGATGAAACTCTCTATAAAAGTAAGTGGGGGGTGTCAATGGGCTTTGGGCTGCCTTTGGGCCCAATTTTAAACAGTTTTAGGCTAGGCCTATTTAAAATTTTGTTTTCTTCAGGCTCGAACTCAGCTCGAATTGGGCTCGAACTCGCTCGAAAGCTCGGTTGAGCTAGCTCGAACATGTCAGTCCAGCTCGAAGGCTGAGCTGAGCCGAACATAAGCTAGGGTGGTCATTGAGCGAGCCTAGCTCGAACAGGGCTCAGCTTGGCTCGTGCTCACCTCTAGATGCAGGGAACTCTAGTTCTATGAAACTCTATGTTCCTACGTTGGATGTTTACTTAAGAACTCTAGGCCCTGATGAACTCACTTCCAAACAACTCCTTGTTTGAAATTTTTGTTAAGAGGCTGGATCTGTTCTATGCCAAAGATTGCAAACTGATAGTAAAAGAAGCTTCTAAACATCCATCTGGTAGAAAGAAAAACTCAATTCTTGACAGCACCTAGATTTCTTTTAGTTGGATACTGAAAATTAGAGGTTTGCTAATCTCAATCACCCCTGTTTTCTTTCACGTCTTACCTGCGGCATTTCTTCCTAAGATCTGAGGTGCTCATCAGGAGCGACCCCAACCCCCAGATGGATTTTACCATATCCAACAATGATACTGATAGGGCGATCCTAACTGCTGGATTTGAGAGGAACTTTTGATGGTTAAAGAGTGGTCACAGTCTTTTTAACTGTCCATCTTTTTCCTCAAATTGGACGGTTAGGATTATCCAACTGCCTGTGTAATTGGATATGGTGACATGCCTGGTGGAGCCCTCCTGACAAACAGTTTAGATCTCTTGCACATGTGCCCTTCCAAACATGTACTGCAGGCACGTTGTGTAAGAAAACCTCTGAAAATCACAGCTGCTGCTTTGTTTGAATAAGATCAAAATTACAGTTTCAAATAATGATAATATAGTATTACCAAATGTGCCATTAATTAATCAGGTTTCAACAGTTCTAGAATTTGTAGTCTTTCGGTAAAAAACAACCAGTTCTAGAATTAGTAGTGATTTGTTTTGAACTGCAACTTTTTTAGATTGCATGTTGATGTTATTTCTGTCAAAATTTCCTCTCCTCCAGATCTCATTGTGGGATCACATGATCCCTGACAAAGACCATGCAAAGTTCCAAACCCAGATCACAAACAAGTATCCCTTGATTGATCAGGTGGGCCTTTTGAAACTCCTTTATTTCTTTAATGCACTTATTGTATATTGCAGTATTCCTGGTTCCCAATTCCAACACGGTGCGCTACTGCCAAATTGTGATTGAGATAAAAGCAGGACCTTTTTAATTCTTATCTCATTTGTGATTTGGGTCTGGAAAAATGGGAAAGTGCTAAGCCAACAAGGTCAAAAATTCATAGTCCAAAAACTGAAAACTCACTCGACTCGATGTTTATCCGGGTCTGGTTGACTTGAAGACTCTAACCGACTCAGCTCGATATTTAATTATTATAAAATGAAACTATACGAATGTTAATTGATATTTGAAAAAGTTTGATATCATGTAAGTAATGTAAAACATAACTCAAAGCAACAACATTATCATTTTGAGCTGACCGAGCCATCGAGTCGACTCAATGAGTCTCTCCAAGTCCAGGCCCGGTACCAACTTATCCAGAGACTTGTCTCGAAAGCTCACTGGTTGAGTTGAGTCGACCAAGTTTCAAGTTGAGTCAGTGAGTCTTAGAACTATGGTTGTATTTGCATATGGGGCAGCAATCAGCATGGAAAACTGAAGCCACATTAAGAGGCATCTATTTGCTGCACCGTTCACCCCCATTCCCGTGTGTTATGAACAAGGATTTGAACTCATGTCGCCTGTGTTTTTGCGCTAGCAAATGGTGTTGATCTTGGAAACCAGGTACTTACAAATGTAGACTTAATCATCAATCATCATCATCGTTGTTCGGATTCTTCAGGGAAGCAACCTCCGTGGTAAGAAAATTGGACTTGTTCTCCACTGGCATGTTATGCCGAAGACAGGTAAAATGATCAGAGACAACATGTTTCTTTCAGACTTTCATCTGCCGGATGCATACACCTAGTATGTCTGTGTTGGTCGTCTTGTAGTCTGTTTATGATAGAGGTTTACCCTTCCTTCAAAGTCTGGTTGGATATTTCTATCAAAACTCACTTCGGAATGAAGATAGCATGGTATAGTGTTAAATGTGGAACTTGTTCGTATGCCCACCCGTAAACATTTTTTTGAATGTCAGGAGGGAGAAAAAAGAAAAACTTGTAGTGTGTTTGGAGGGGATGATCACATACGTCTGAATGCATGGTAATGACCATAAGCTGTGTTGGTTGCGCCATCCTCATGTTCACCAAACCTCCCTATAATCATCCTGATCCAAAACTTAGACGGGGCGCACCACAAGGAGAAATGTACTATCGCACCTAAAATCCATACATATTCACTTGTAGAGTTGTACACGAGTTGAGCTGGCTCGGTTAGCTCGCTTGACTCGACTTGGAACAACTCGATTTGGCTCGATTCAAATGCTGGCTCTGAACCAAGCCGAGCCTTTTTTCCATGCTCGAAAGGAGTTTCGAGCCTAGCTCGATTTGGTTCGGCTCGTTCGTAGCTCAATTCGGCTTGGCTCGATTTTAATATATATATATATATATATATATATATATATATATATATATATATATATATATATATATATTCATTCTTCTGCCTGAGCGCCCCCTGCCCCCGTTCGGCCGGCCAGGCCAGCTGTCCATCTCTCTCTCTCTCTCTCTCTCTCTGTCATCTGTCCGGCCACCAGGCCCACCACTAGTCCACACAAGCGGGCCACCCCTGCCCCCTGACCGACTGACCCCACCCACAGTCCTCCCTCTCTCTCTCTCTCTCTCTCTCTCTCTCTCTCTCTCTACCTGTGCTGTGTGTGCCCCACCGTTCGACTGGCCGATAGTTCCCGTCCGATCCTCAGCTTGAATTCAGCTCGAAAAGCTCTAGCTTGAACTCGGCTCGAAAGCTCGGTCGAGCTAGCTCGATCATGTCAGTCCAGCTCGAAGGCCGAGCCGAGCCGACACATGAGCCAGGGTGGTCATTGGTTGAGCCTAGCTCGAATAGGGCGGAGCTCTGCTTGACTCAGCTCGATGTACAGCTCTATTCACTTGTTGTGTCCCACGTAGATCTTTGGAGTGGCTTCAATTTAGGCGTGTCCCTTCGTCCTGTTAGGGTGCACCTGATGACTGGGTTGGATCACATACCCAACATGGTGGACCCACATTCTCCACATGGAAGTTTCTATGGTGAGACTTCCCTTCTTCAATGTCTCTCATATGGATGAGGCTGGATTTTGGGGTGTGTGCCTAACATGAGGGGACACCTAGTGGATGGGTTGGATGGCACTCACACATCATGGTGGGCCCCACACAGCTTGAACGTATGGTAATGGGCTGCACAGAGCTTAATCACACGGTAATTACCATATGTCCGAACGCGTGTGATCATTCCGTGTTTGGATGCACTCTCAAATTGAAATGGCAATTACTAGCCTAACAAAGTGGAAATAACCAAATTGCAATTTCCATTGCATTCACATCAATGGTCTGCATTCCAAATCACATCCTGTTGCTTTCAAGCTGGACTTGAAGGAAATTGAGGGCTATGTCCTCATCGTGAATCCTTGGGAACATCATTAATCTTTTCCAGAATCTCGATGGAGCTTAATGTTCACAATTCGATTCACTTGTGCATCCAAACAGTGTCAGAACTGCTAAATTGTGAAAAGTTCCGCCATCATCTGAACTCCTGGCAATTGCCTTATGGCATGCAGGTGTCAGACCGGATACGTGTACCTGTTATACATTTTCATTGTACTTGGTTTTGGATATGCGGGGCTGTATCCCGAACTCAATCAATCCGTGTTTGCATTCATATCTGGACATCATAACCTAACAAATGTTTTTTTTTTATTTCCCTATTATGCTAGAGTTTCCTGCTTCTTCTGTGTTGTTCTTTTACATTTCCTGCAATGCATGTGCTGCCTACCCCTCCTACATTTCCTGCAATCATGTGCTGCCTACTCCTACATTTCCTGCAATCATGTGCTGCCTACTCCTCTCCTCTTACATTTCCTGTAATGCTTGTGCTGCCTACCACTCTCCTGAATATCACATGTTCAAAGTCGAACACCATGACGATCTTGCACCGCTCCTACCCTCTTTAATGTTTTCCCACACGGCATGTTTTTCTTGTTCACAAGAATCACATTTCTCTCATCTTCTTAGTATGTTGCATGGTCATGGATACAAGTATCAGAGTCAGATGTCAGTAAATGTCGGTTTTTCGGACCCCAAGCACAGGATTCATGGATCTGGTGCCAGTATATTTTGTAAGGTTATTAACACGTGTGGAACTTACTCGGCCTATGTATAAATGTTATCAACTGTCTGATGATGGGATGCCTCAAAAATCAGTTCTATACAATCTTTAGGTGGGCCACACCATATAAAACAATGGACATCTACCCAATTACTTCTAAATTCACAGTGGTGGCCCACGTGATGGTGGATCAGCCTTATTTTTGGGGCCTCTCACTTTCTTGACAGGGCAAATCTTCTGGATGGGTTGGATTACATGCACAAACCATAGTGTGTGGCACAAGCCAAGTGGTAGAAAAAGCTTTTTCCACAAATGTTGCAGTGGATCCATGTTATGCTGTAAAGGCCGTTATGTAAAGGTAACGATGGCAACCGTTATGGAAAAAATGACTTGTAACCGCCATTAATGGCTTGTTACGCCCCTTGTAAAGACTGTAATAGTCTTGTAATGGCCTATTACGGGGTGAACACAAGTTTTTTGGATTTTTTTTTCCAACCGTATTGGGTAGATACGAGTATTTTGGATTTTTTCTTTCAATGAAAAAGAGACCGTAACCGTTACGGGGCCGTAATAGCCATTACGACTCACATCGTAAAGGTAAGCCACCATTACCATTACTGAATACTTGAGTGGATCCAGCCTCCAAAAATTTTAATTATTTCTGAAAATAAACATTCTATCCTGATTCTTGTTATGCATGGCCATGAATGGAAATGTTAAGATCAGTGCCCACCTACATACCATGTATGTGCTGCCCATGTACCATAGGTGTGTACATGCATCTATCCTTTGGAATGCTACCCATTTCAGTTTTTTTTTCAAAAGTGATGCGTCACCTGCTTAAAATAATTCATGTAACATAGCCTCGTTTCAATGGAAGAAGGAAATTGCCAAAGATATCTATAACAGTAGCCTACAGGTGAGGAACCTTTGTATTGGGCCATGAGTGGGCCATGTATCAAGGTCAAACTAGTGTAAGCTGTTGGAAATGGACCAGCATCAATGACCTCAAAGAAATCCCTTCTCCTGGAAGGTTTTGATGCAATCATCAAACATCTGAGGGAGAGTCTTGAAGGTGGGGAATCCCAACTGCTTGATCTTTCTTGTGTCCATACTATGTGGGTTGTTGTCTCCTTCTTGTTCACCACACCTACAAAACATTCCACTTCAATCCTACTTTATTCAAACTTAACCCAAGCTAAAGAAGAAAGCACTCTTCAAGAAGAGATATCTGTAAAATCCAAAGCTGGCAAGTGTGGGACATCTGAGCTGTACATAAGTTGGGGCCCTGCATTTATACGCCAAGGCCCAAAGTTCAGGCCGGTTGACTCATTGAACGGTCAGCGGCGCATGTCGGATGTAGTTTTGTCCATTGTTGTCCACCCGATGAGTCAACCAGTCCGATCTTGGGCAATGTGGCATATAAATGGTGGGACCCTCGTGATGGAGTGGCTGGATCTTGTGCATGAACCGTGTCCAATTAACAAACATCAGGGAGAAAATGTAGAAGATGCCTAGAGTCTCACTTGTTTGCAATTGGATAGGATGGATATTTGGCCCTGAGCATCTCGACGATCTCTGACCAATGAGCGACTGAGCTCGAACATATGAGCCTGCCTGTGGCTCCAGTCTCCTCCATGGCCAGTATGTGGGCCGCGATCACATCGTCGATGTGGACAAACCCAACGGTCGTGTTTGGATAGACACTGCTCTCTCCTACAAAAGATGGCATTCAAATGATGTTTGAATGTGGGCAGTTATGTGCATGCTATTTTGATATTTGAATGTATGCAAAAACTGCTGTGTGTTTATGCAAGAATGATATCGATCGGACGGTCCGAAGAAGATGTGCAAAATGGCTGTCCATTGATTCCAATGCTATAGCCCACCTGATGAAAATATGGTTTTCACCCAGGTGATCTTTATGATGCAGACCTCTTATTTTTTTTTTTTTTTTGCACGGTTTGGATGTTATACACAAGTTGGAGAGTATTTCTGACCTTTTACGATGTTGAGGATCAGACGGAGGGTGCTGGTGGGCTCTGGCGCAATCAAGGGGCCCACAACAAAAGATGGGTTCACCACCACGAGATCAATCCCACTCTCCTTTGCTAATTGCCAAGCCTCTCTTTCTCCTATTGTTTTCGCATAGGCATACCACAACTGCATGCAATCACATACGTGAATCAGCGTCCTGTGCAATTGGTTGCATGAAAAACAATCTTTTATGCATGGTGCATCTTACATTGTAGCGCTTGCAGTACTCAATATCGCTCCAATGTGACTCGTTGAGAGGGGAGATTTGTGTCGCATCGTAGCGGTATCTGATCGAAGAACATGAAGATGTGAGCACGACCTGCTTCACGGAATTTGCTTTCGTGCAGGATTTCATCACGTTCGTCGTGCCCTTTATGCATGGGTCAATCAAAGTCACCTGCGAAAGTACATTGTCTAGTGAATTTCCGTCATTGATTTGGATGTATGGATTGCTTTTGTGTATGGGTTGTGCTTATGTCGAGCACATGGCCCGATAGTACCACTAGGTTTCGATCATGTGTGACCTGGCATAAGTCTGGTGGGCCAGGAGCCTGTTGGTTGAAGTATGACCAAGTTCATTGTGTGAGTTCAGGACCCGAGTCTTAGCGCAGCCCAGTCCATGAGCAAAGGAGCCCTGGGCTGGGCCACTCAGTCCTTGAATGTGAAATAAGTTGGGCTAGATATAATCCATCGTCTAGAGCAAGTATGACAACTCGTCGGAGTCAGATGTGACTCATCCGAGTCAACTCAATTCGATCCTGTCAAAATTGAGAATAGAAAGTGAGGGGCTGCACTTGTTCTAGGGTGGACCAACCCTGCCCATTGCCACCGAGTAGCCACAAGTGCCATTTGGTGGAGGCAGTCACGTAAGGATCATCGTGTATGGCACACTTGGACAAGGTGGGCCATGGCATGAGCTAGGCAAGTGCCCAATCAATTGGTGCACCATTAGATTCATGACTCCCACCGTGGTGCATCTTTTCTTTTGCATGTCTTGCTTGCCTGGACGTTGTCGTCGTAAGGAACAAGAACAGGAGATGCTGTATGGAAGACGCCATCCACACCGTCCACTGCCTCGTCAAAGCTCCCATCCACCATTAGATCAGCTTTCAAAACTTTTAGCCTGTCCTGGGCCCCACTCATGCTCCAAAGGAAACTAACCTTTTGGACATCATCTGAAATGGACAAAAGAGAGAGAACAAGATCGAGAATAGTGGTCTACAAGTTATTAATCACACTATCTAAAATTAGATGAGAGAGAGAGAGAGAGAGAGAGAGAGAGAGAGAGAGAGAGAGAGAGTAATGGGTCCAAAGTCATTAATATCTCTATCTCCATACACGTGGCACACAAGGATCGATGGTCTTAATTGATCGTGGTCCGGATCTTGTCCATTGCATTTCTCCCATCTGTGAATCAAGACTGTCCATTTGGCTGGCCCTAGCCATGTTGGTCTCCCGCAGCAAAAGAAATCAAACCAATAAGGGAATTCAAGCGGTCCGTTCTGTGGCCTTCTAACGGCCAGCATAGTAAACGGTCCATCTTCAAAAGGGGAAAGACAACCAACCAGCACAATTTTCGTACCATGGACCCTTCCACTATTTTCAACCAGATGGACGGTGTGGATTTACCTACGGTGTACCCATGTCTACAATTTCAAATTGCAACGAACCAGCACGAGTACATCGAATCAATCTCAAGACCAGAAAAACGTAAAACACGCACCTGGGTCCCGCACCGTGGTCCGAACATGGTAGCCCTTTTCAAGCAAGCCCTTGACTAAGTAGGCTCCTATGAATCCGGTCCCACCTGTTACACAGAACTCTGGCATCTTGTTACGTTGCGTTGTATGTAAATCACAACACCTCCTGTTTTCTCTTCTTCTCACTTGGGTAGGCTTTGGTCCCTTTATCTCCCCTATATAAAGGCAAAGAGGTTAGAACCACGTCTCTAAAGCGGTAGACTACAATGTGCGTTTAGCCCCATTCTGCCAATTTTGTGGCAACTTTATCTACCGTTCATGTGGCATATCTGCACCAATGGAGCCGTCTGCATTGTAGGCCACATTGTGGATGGATCTCATCTAAAAAATACACCCGTTCTGGTGGTTCTAACAATCGGATCTCTACCATTTGATTTGGAGTATTGACCGTTTCTTTGAATATGCTTATGGCCACTAATTGAACGGTTAGATCTTTGGATTGTTCTGATCTTTGTTCTGTGCATCAATCACTTATGGGACCCATGGTTTAGACGATCCTGATTGGTATGGATATGTGATAAGTCTGTGGTAGGTGAGTTGCTACAATTTAGTGGATCCCGGGACGCGAAAAGTACAGTGCAGCCCTTTTATTTAATGGCGGGTTATTAGATACTCTGGCAGCGTATGACGATTGATACGCAGGCGCCTGTGCATGTGGAATACATTAAATCAAACTAAACAACATATTAACTTAAATTAAACGGACTAAATCATGGAACCAACTGTCTTGAAGTCACAGTCCCAAAAGCAGATTTTCTGAACAATCCCAACCTCTGATTTGTGGAGACTTGTTTGATGAAGCAGGATCATTGGATATTTTTCATTTTTAACCGTCTAACAATGTCTACAAATCCAATGGTCAGATGATCAAATATTATTAATTTTTGGATCGTGGTACAACACTTTAATTTTCGTGCCTGAGTATCATCCATCAAACTCTTCCAGAGTATCAAAAACTTTTGTCTTTATCTAATCAGTTTAAGTGGTGTTGCTTAGTGTTTGGTGAGTCACATGACTTGTGGGCCATTTTTTCCGAATAAATGCAATCTTGATGTATCTTAAAAAAAAACTAGTACAAATTGGTGTGAATAAATTAATGGCTGAGATCTGATACTGCTGTGCAAAATAATCGTGTTTGGCCCTTGCTTGAATGTCTTATACGGAATATGTATCTATCCCAAGTCACGCCTATGTGAAAATATGATACCTGACATAAGTGCTGATAGAATGGTGATGTAACTGCTGTAGCATCAAAATCTGCTGTTCCTGGGTAGCGTGAAAACATTTGTTCGGCTTAAAAACTCGAAAAAAGAAAAAAGAGAAAAAAAAGAAAGAAAAAAAGAGCACTTGACTCAACTCAACTCGGCCGAGTTGACTCAATAAAAATTGAGCAAGATTGTTCAGAACTTCTAAGCTCTATGGGTAGGCTTGCAAAGGGGCCGGGTTGGGCCCAACCTTGGACCGAACCTAAATATATTCAAAGGTTCGGGTTTCGATCCGGGTGGTGACCGGGTTGGGCCAACCCAACCCTAGCCCTACCCTACTTGTAAAAGGGTTAACCCTAACCCTAACCTACCCTATATGCTAAACCGGGTCGGGTCGGGTGGGGTTAAGACTATGTTTCTATGGTGTGGTCCACTTAAGATTTGAGTCAGCTTCATTTTTTGGTATCATATCCTAAAATGATCTTTCAAAATATTTGGACGGTGTGGATTTAAGATACACAGTCAGCGGCCAACCACCTTGGTGGATCCCGGATGTCACCTAATCCGCTCCCTGTAAGTGTGAGATGAGCGCAACTTGGGTGAGAGTCGGTGAGACCCGGAACCAGCCATGCGGGTGAGACCCTAACCATGAGGCTTACCTCGATGTATATATTTTAAATCCATGCCGTCTATCTATTTTTTCAGATTATTATAGGACATAGTCCCAAAAAGGAAGCAGATAAAAGCTTTAGGTAGACCACACCACAAAAATCAGTGGTCATTGAACTCCCACCATTAAAAGAGCTAGAGTCCACCCTAATGTTTATTGACCATTCAATCTATTGATAATGCTATATAGATATTTCTAAAATCAATCAACTAGTATAAATGGGGTGGTTCGGGTCGGGTGAGTTTGGCATGTACTCTAAACCGTACTTAAATTAAAAATGGTTCAGCTGCATCTACTCGGGACCGGACCGTTTTGTCAGCCGGATCGGGATGGATTGAGTTTCTACCGGGTCGGGTCGGGCCGGGGGGGTTGGGCAGGTTAATGGGGCATATTTGCAGCCCTATCTATGGGGCAATCATGTTGTATATGAAAAACCCACATGAGTTTGAAAAACCCACATGTGCAAGTGAATTAGATTTGATTAACAGGTTTTATGAATGGTACACAGACCATAGTTGCGCCACACAAAAGCATACACTTGGCATTTATCGCCATCATTTAAAGCCTGTTTGGATACCACCAAATAAGTTACTTTTTCTACTTACAACAGTAGATAAGTAACTTATTTGAGATAAGTTTGGTTTATAATCAATTATAAGTAGCTTTTTTTATTTACGGGTGTTTAATCAATTCAGTTTAGTAAGTAGAAATCAAGATAAGCTACTTAAGACATAAGTAGCTTAAGTAACTTAAGATCCAAACGCTCCCTTGTTGTGATTGGCCCAACTAAGTTGTGAATCTGGAAGACTTTTGGCCAAGGGCCTAAAATCAAAGAAAGAATTTGATGGATATAGAGATTTTGCATACACAACATGGTCGTCTCATAGAGAATGGGTGTTTCAGGATCTGCGAAAAAAGTTGTCGTAAACAGTTATAGTCCCAATCAGGACTGCCATCTATCCTGCTAGCAACATCCAACTGTGTAGGGGATCAAATAGATCAAACCATGAAGACCGCCCCCTTCACCTGACAAAATAGGCTAATATGCTACCTAAGTGGGCCACACTTGTATCTTGAGTGTGTTGGATCAAGAGGGCAACCAGGCCCTCTTCATCCTGACAATTGGTTGTGGAGACCTAAGTAATCTTTACAATAGTTTTCTAATTAAACCCTTTAAAACTATTTTGAATACTAATATTATTATAAATATTAATTTTTTAAATAAGTTTTTAACTGTTTAAATCAAGGATTTAATGCATAGCAGTAGTGTTTCCGTAACATATGAGAGAGAGAGAGAGAGAGAGAGAGAGAGAGAGTCTTTTTTGGTATTGAAGATCGACGGTTGGGCTGGTGGATTAGCTGCTATAATAAAGGCAGTTCTAGCAACCAACTAAGAAACAACAAGAAAACAAAAGAAGAACTCTAAGAAGTCAATGGTGTAGAAGATCATACGGTTGTTGCTGAGTTATTTGTTAGCTACGCATGTGATGTGTGTGCAGGCGTGCCAGAATCGATTTTTGCGGCTCGATTTCAACGGAACAACGATAACCTTGAGCGTCAGGGAAGGTAGATACGTCGTGATTGACCGTATATGACCAAGATCTGTAGAGATCGGTCACCCAACTGGCCACTCACTCAAGTTACTTTGTAAAAATGATCAAGCGATGTTTGGAGGGTGGGGTTTGTCTTCCAGAAAGTGGGTTGCAACTTTACCTTTCAAGCGAAAAGATTTCTCTCGGTGTTACTTTAAAAGGAGTGAAAAAAGAAGAATTAAAAATTGACTGTGTGAACGATTTTTATCTTCTAATATTATCAATAAGAGATGTAAAATGAAAATTTACTGAGTATGAAACTTATTGCTATAGAATGTAATTTCAGAGATTATGCTACCGAAATTGAACAGTGCGATTTATGCTAAGGAAAGTAACAAGAGTTGATTACGCTAAGGAACGTAAATAACAAGACGAAAAATCTAATTAAACTTGCTGAGTGATAATATAATCTTGACTTGATAGATGCCGGAGTACTTTACTCTAAAAAATACAAAGTACTTGAAATGTAAACGTAAATCGATTACACTAAATATTTGGTAATTTGAAAAGATAGATTGGTTTGGTTGGTATTGGACTTCTTTCACTGCTAAGATCCTCATTCTTTTATAGCTTTCTCCTTAAAAATGGAACTATCTGGATGCTCCACTTCTTGACGGTTACGGTAACCGTCTCCCATATTGCATTCCAGACGCTTCTCTTGTTTTTCCTCTTTACACGTCTTGGTAACTGCCTACTCTCAAAATACTTCTTTCCTATCTGGACACGTGTCTTATAACCGCTTTCAAGGCTTCGCTCTACCCATCACTCGGTTGCTATTCACTATATCAACTATTCGGCCGCCTACATTGGTTGAAAAAACTCATCGACCATTGTATCTCAACTGCTGATGCAATCGACCACTTTTCCAAGGATATCAACTCAATCGGCCGCTTTCCTCATTGCAAAACAGTAATCGGCCAAAGAGTTGGCCGATATCATAGTTGCATACGACATCGGTCAACGCAATCTCCTCTATCCTATTTGCATGCGGCATTCGGCCAATTTTGCCGAATGCAAACAGTAATCGGCGGTTCGAATTGGCCATTGTCCTGTTTCTGACAGGTCGGTCAGAAACAGGGTATAACATTTTCCTCCCTATGTCTCTTCGCCTTTGGATAAAAGGTGAAAGCGACATTGATTGTGTTTCTTAATCTTGTTGTTCATCAATACTTGTACCAAAAAATTCAGCGTTTTGGTCAGAAAACACCAAATTCGACCGTCTTGGTCGAAAAATAGCAAAGTCAATTCTTTTGGCTGAAACCGACCGTCTCGATTAGAGAACATCAAATTCGGCTGCCTTGGCCAGAATCGACTATTTTGGTGAAGCTCTTCTACTTCTCTTTCCATCTCATTGGTTTATGATGATTTTGCTTGAAAATTAAAAATAATGGTTAACACCATGTTACAGTCAGACACAACAGGTGCCAATGATCCAAACACAATTTTCAAATTTGAACCTCGCCCGGTCATTAACATCGAAATCAGCCATGGCGATAGAGATTGTCGATCGATCCATTCAGCATACGGCTTATGAAAAACCAGAATAATGGTACGATCAAGAACCTGGCCAACCACTTCTTGGACTAGATGCACTATTTGATCACAATCCAGATTATCCGGTTCAACCACTAGTGGTGGTTTCAACCAGATTTTTAGGAAAACGTAGGGAAAGATGCCCCTTAAGTGTTTCTTGACCAAATTGCTCATCGCGCTCAATATTCGGCAACTCAGTATCTTGTCCGTTAATCGACGCGATATTTCGCTCCTCGTCTAGTGAGGACATTTCTAATACTTTGACTGTGACCTCTAGTTGCCTAAACTCAACGGATGGTGGAGCACTTCGTATATCCTCAATATTTGAAGCATTCGGGTGAAGTGTCGTTTGAGCGACAAGAACCGTCAACCAATTTATGCTCTCAATCAATCTATTGAATCTTTCATTCTGAATTCGAATTGCTCAGCTTGAGCATGTAATAGCTCAGCTTGAGTTCTCTTCTGTTATGAGATCTGTTGCATTCCCATTTGCATAGCACAAAACCAGAATGATATTATTTTGAAAAGGTCATTCCGAGAGGTGAATACCTCGTCCCATTTGCTCATATTCGGTCACTTAAAACAATGCCATACTGGTAAATGAATCGAAATAGGGTCTCACCGGGCGTCCCAAAAAATGTTATTGAGTTATTCGTCGGCCACGTGTGTGATGTGTGTGCGCGGGCGTGCCAAAACCAATTTTTGTGGCTCGATTCCAACCAAACAATGATGACCCCGAATGCCAGGGAAGGCAAATACGACGAGATCGACCGTATATGACCGAGATCTGTAGAGATCGGTTGCCCAACTAGTCACTCGCTCAAGTTGCTTTGTAAAAATGATCAGGCGATGTTTGGAGGGTGGGTTCATCATTTAGAAAGTGGGTTGCAACTATACCTTCCGAGCGAAATGATTTCTCTTGGTGTTACTTTAAAAGGAGTGAAAAAAGAATAATTAATAATCGATCGTGTGGGCGATTTTTACCTTCTAATATCATCAATAAGAGATGTAAAATTGAACTTTAATGATTATGAAACTTACTGTTATGGAATGTAATTTCAGAAATTATGCTGCCAAAATTGAACAGTGCGATTTACGTTAAGGAAAGTAATAAGAGCTGATTACGTTAAGGAACGTAAAAACGAGATGAAGAATCTGGTTAAACTTGCTAAGTGATAATATAATCTTGACTTGATAGATGTTGGAGCACTTACTCTAACAAATACAAAGTACTTAAAATGTAAACATGGATCGATTACACTAAGGATTTGGTAATTTAGAAAGATAGATTGGTTTGGTTGGTGCTGGACCTCTTTCACTGCTGAGATCATCCTTCTTTTATAGCTTTTTTCCTTAAAAATGGAACTATCTGGATGCTCCACTTCTTGACGGTTACGGTAATTGTCTCCCATATAGCATTCTAGAGGCTTCTCTTGTTTTTCCACTTTACATGTCTTGGTAACTGCCTACTATCCAAAGACTTCTTTCCTATCTGGACACGTGTCTTATAACCGCTTACAAGGTTTCGCTCGACCCATCGCTCGGTTGGTATTCACTGTATCAACTACTTGGCCACCTACATTGGGTGAAAAACCTCATCGGCCAATGTATCTCAATTGCTGACGCAATCGGCCACTTTTCCAAGGACGTCAACTCAATCGGCCGCTTTCCTCATTGTAAAACAGCAATCGGCCAAAGCGTTGGCCGACATCATAATTGCATATGGCATCGACCAACACAATCCCCCCTATCCTATTTGTGTACGGCATTCGGCCGATTTTGCTGAATGCAAACAGCAATCGGCCGTTCAAATCGGCCATCGTCTTATTTCTGACAAGTCGGTCAGAAACAAGGTATAACACATACCACCCAAAGTGATTTCTAGTTTTGTTACAATACTCTCTTTGCGATTTCAGTATTATAGACCATCTGAACTCCGTTTTATCATAGGGCTTCGTCGTTACCAATTGTTGTTGTTGAACCACCGATGCTGCATTTGCTATGGCTCCATGAAGAACTCTCTCTCTCTCTCTCTCTCTCTCTCTCTCTCTCTCTCAAGTTTCTTCCTTCTGAATCCGGATTCCTTCTTGATGGCATATAAACATCATGATCAGCTCCAGGAAGGTTTCAATGGTGGACGTTGGTGTTCCCACTGTTTTGTTGGTGTGGCCAACCTGAGTTTTGAATCTTCCTGATTTTTGGAATCTTATCCTTTTTTGTCTTTAAAAACAAATGGACGTAGTGGATTTGTCATGGACATCCATGTGGACCCCACACAGCCCTGGCCACAAAGATATCTATGTGCCCAGGGTCATAGGCAATCCGCTCCTTGTGAATCTCTTCTCACTTTGTCTATTTATTTATTTATTTTTGAGAATTTAATGAAAAATTTCTTTGGAATTTGGATTTTACCAAATAGTGCTTCCACATGTAATGCTTTTATAAAGGAGAAATTACATTATTGCTCTCTTTTATTTATTTATTTTTATTTACAACAAAATGGAGAATCAAGAATTGTGGGGCCCATATGGTATGTGTCTCACATCCAACTTGTTCAACGGATGCACACCAACATTATTATTAGATGAGCTAAAAATACAACAGACTCAATCATAAAGTTGACTAATCCATAAAAAATAATATAAAAGAATTGTAATTCTCTCACACTCAAGGGTTTTCTCTGTATTGTATTATATAACAATTATGTACAGCTGTGTGCATGTTTATAGGAAACATATAAGGAAGTTACAATATAATCATGAGCTTTGCATTGCACCTAGGGCTGTTCAAAAAACTGACCCAACCGATAAAACCAACCGAACCGGACCGAACCAATCGATTTCGATCAGTTTTCGAATCTATTTCGGGTCGGGTCGGTTTTTTAATATAAAAAACCGAGAGTGTCGGTTTGGTTGTCGGTTTTTAAAAATTATAAACCGTTTTCAACCGAACCGAACCGATATATATGTGTGTGTGTGTGTGTGTGTGAGAGAGAGAGAGAGAGAGAGAGAGAGAGAGAGAGAGAGAGAGAGAGAGAGAGAGAGAAGTTGAGGTTGGCCCCACTTCAATATTTACATGAAATCCACTCTAACCAGTAAGGGTGCCACCCCAAGTCAGGCCCAAGACTGAAATATCATCTTTATCTGTAATTCAAGTGGGCAACACCAAGAAAAAGAGTTTGGAGGGTAATGTGGCCTGTACACTATTTCCAATTGTGTGGTCCGCCTGTATCAAAGATGACGCTGGTTTTTCATATTTAGGCCTAAAATTAGGTTAGTCACATGCTAGTTGGAGTGGATTTTTAAAATGCATGATAGTGGGGCCTATTTAAACTACATTATCAATTACCTCATGTCAAGTAAAAGAATTTTACGTAGACACCGACTTTGCAGCATAGTGAGGGTGCGAATTAGGGTAACAGTTTAGTATGTGTTATCCTAACTATGTGGAACCACCTTGATGTATGTTTTGTATATCCATTCCATCCATCTGTTTTCATCTATCGTTTTAGGACATGATTCCAAACCTTGAGAAGATCCAAATCTCAAGTAAACAATACCATTGGAAACAATGGTGAATAACTATTAGAAGCATTTTATGGGCTACAAAAGTTTTAGATTGAGGCCCAAACCGATAAAACTGACAAAACCGAACTGACCCGAGTTTTTCCGGTTCGGTTCGGTTGGTGATGATTCATCGGTTCGGTTTGGTTGTTAAATATTCAAAACCGACTAAGTCGGTTCGGTTGGATATTTTCCCTCAAAACAGAACCGACCGAACCGTGCACAGTCCTAATTGCACCAAATAGGCGTAGGCAAGCTGGCTGTGAGATTTGCGTATGAGCTGGAATATACACTATGACCCTCCCACAAACGAACAAGGTTTCTCAACTAGAGTGAGTTTATTGCGTAGTAACTGATGGCGTTGATGAGACAATCCTTTGGTGAGAATATCTGCAACCTGATTAATGGTGGAAATGTATTTGACGATCAGAGACTTTTGGGCAACACGTTCATGAACAAAATGAAAGTCAATTTCAATGTGTTTGGTTCACCAGTAAAAAATTGAATTTGCTGTCATATATGTGGCACTAATATTGTCGCACCAAATCAAAGGAGCACGAGAGAGAGAGAAAGATACCCAACTCTCGGCAAAGATTTTGAATCCAAGAAAGCTTAGCGGCGGTGAGAGCAAGACATCTATATTCCGATTCAGCACTTGATCAGGACACCATAGCTTGTTTCTGTTGGTTTGTCCCACATCAATTGGGGGGGGGGGAATTTGTCTTCATACATCCTGGGGTTACTCCACCTAATAGGTTAGCCTTTTGGGTGTGACACAACAGTGGTATCAGAGCCTAAGTTATCTTCTCGGTCCATGCCCTAGGCCCATGTGAGTGGGAGGAGGGGGAAGTCTCGTGCATGCTTGTTGCACGCCCCATGTTCCGCTGTGGGGAGGGGGATTGTTGGTTTGTCCCACATCGGTTGGGAGGGGGGCATAATTTTTCTTCATATATCCTGGCTTTACTCCACCTAATAGGTTAGCCTTTTGGATGTGACACAACAGTTCTTTGGTACTCAATGATATAAAATTCTTACCAAGGAAAACACAAAACCCAGAGGTGGATTGTCGATCAACAAGGCAAGCCAACCCAATCAGCGTTAGAAAACGCCGTCAGGCATAGATTCAAACTCTTCCGCAGCATAAGACCATAATGAATGGTTGACTTTAGGTAGCGAAGGATGTGTTTAACAAGACTTAAATGAGTAGAAGTAGGTGAGTGCATAAACTGACATGCTTGATTGACTGTGAAGGAAATATCTGGATGAGTGAGAGCCACATATTGCAGAGCACCAACAAGACTTCGAAACTTAGTTGGATCTGGAAGAGGATCGCCTGCATTTCTCGAGAGTTGTTGTCCACTAGGGCTAAGAGTGGATATGGGCTTAGCATTGGTCATATTTGCTCCAGACAATAAGTCCACAATGTACTTGGTTTGTGAGAGATAGAGATTTGGGCCATGATAGGTAGCTTCAACTTCTAGAAAATAATGGAGTGGGCTCAAATCCTTCGTAGCTAAATGAGAGCCCATTTGCAAAATAATATGCTCCAAGAAATTAAGAGAGCTTCTTGTGAGGATAATGTCATCAACATAGATGAGCATATAGGCCACATGTTGAGAATCTTTGTAAATAAATAGAGATGTGTCTGTGATGGATCTACTAAAGTCCATGGATAATAATAGACTACTAAGACGATGAAACCAGGCTTGTGGAGCCTGTTTCAGCCCATACCAAAATTTGTGGAGGCGACAAACATGGTTGCAATAGCGAGGGGGAATATAGTCAGGGGATTGCTGCATTTAGACTTCCTCATTAAGAAAGCCATGCAAAAAACCATTTTGAACATCCAATTGAAGATTTGCGTAAGAGTTGAAATATACAAGATAGGCAAGTTGGCTGTGAGATTTGTCGTATTAGCTGGAATATATGCTATTATAATATACATCAAGTACCCATCGATATGATGTTTTGTTTGTGTTATCACATATGTGTTGGACGGGTTGGATCTGATACACAAACCACATCGACCCACAAGTAGGGCTGTACATCGAGCCGAGCCGAGTCGAGCCGAGGTGGGCCAAGCTTGGCTTGACTCATTTATGCTCTCCTCGAGTTCGAGCTCGAGCTCGAGCTCACCCTCGAGCTTACCATTGGAGCTTGCCTTGTTTGCTAAAACTTTCGAGGCGAGCTCAAGTCAAGCTAGTGGATCGAGTCGAGGCGAGCTTACCTCGAGTCGAGTCGAGCTTGCTCCCACCTCAATTTATTATATTTTTTGCTACAAAATACAAATTAAAAGTCGACAACATTAAGTTCAAGAAGTCACACATATATAAGGAGAGAATAGTAATAATATTTCTATAGGTGGGACCCCACCATTTAAATGACCTAGCTTTGATCGATTTTTTCTTTGGCCAGGTCACACACGCATGGAATGCAAACCACTAGTAACATTTTCTGAACCATAGATTAACACAGTACATGCATAGTTCACCACATTAATGGACTGCCCTGATTATTGTGTGGACCATCTTCATTATGAGGCTCAGCTGATTCATGGATCAGATGCAACACCTCTCTCATAAAATTGCAATCAATAGCTGCATATGGTGTTTGGTCTTACCATAACCCCTGTTTTGTATATGTGTATGGTGTGTGGTCTCACCGTAGCTCCTGTTTTGTGTAGCATGTAAAACACACAACCACTGTGTGCTCACCATGTTTTGTACTTGAAATTACTCAATCCATCAGGTATGCTCAACAAGGAATGTTCTTATCCGAACAAAATAGTAGGATTAAGAAACCCCCCAATGTGTGAGAGTTTTATATGTCCTAAGCTTAGACCCCAATGTGTGTGTAGGGGAGGGGGGAGAGAGAACCAAGAAATAAGAAGATAATGATTTTTTTTTATAACAAATATCTATATGAAACGAGTCGATTCGAGGTCGAGCCGAGTCGAGCTTCAATCGAGTCGAGTCGAGTTGAGTGACCCATAGGGCAAACTTGACTCGATTTCTGATTCAAGCTCCTAAATGAAGCTTGGCTTGACTTGTTCTACTGAGTTGAGGCAAGCCGAGGCGAGTTTTTTCGAGTCGAGTCGATCGAGTTTCTCGAGCTGACTCGGCTTGTGACCAGCCCTACCCACAAGTCTTGAATTTCACAACTTTTTAAAGAAATAAATGAGGGCATTTTATAATTTCATCCCTCTAAAGGCACCTATACTAATTTATTATCATCCAGGTATTATTTAGTAAAATATAGGTTCCTCGGAAAATTTGCTATGAAAATTCCTTTACTTTCTTGTGGAAAAATTTAGAAATCTCCTGACAGAAGTAACCCGTGACTACTTTTAGCTATAGCCGGTGGTTGTTAGCGGCTCGCTCTTAGCCTCACATTGGGCCCAGCTTAGGTCTAAACAAGCTCAACCATTATCTCCATAGGGGGCTTAGCTCCCATCTGATCAAACTCAAGTTCAGAAGCAAGTCCCAATCCACCACCGGTCCAAGCCTAAACCTAGGCTTGTGGTTGAGTTAGGCCTAGACCTACACCTATGCTAACCCAAGCCCAAGGCGAAGAAGAGTACAAATCAAGCCTAAAACCAAGTTTATCACATTGGGCCCACTTAGATGCCCATTTCTCCATAAAATTTCAACGGGTTGTAACTTTGTCATCTGAATTTGGATTTTCGATTCGTCAGAATTGGAGTGACCATTTGATTTAGAAGCAGGAGATAGAGGGAGTGGATCAAACATTCAATCAACGTTAACATGTTAGTCTTCAAAGCACGTGGGGTCCATCAATACTTAAAGTGACTTTTCTTCAAATTTGATTAGCTTTTTCTTCTAATAAGACTAATAAAATGGATTATACTTCTTTTGCTTATATAGCTCCTATTATTGATATTGTAGATTCTTGTTTATGTAGATGGCATGCTAGATTAAGGTGCATTAGAAAAAATAAGTTTTTGGACTGGCTTCAATTTAGGTGGGTCCCTTTAACCTGCTCGGGCGCACCTGATGACTGGGTTGGATTACATATACACAACACGGTGGACCCACATTCCACATGGAAGTTTCTATATATGGTAGGACTCCCCCTCTTCAATGTCCCCCATATGGATCAAATTAGTTTTGAAAATAAACATTAATCTATCCTGATTCTTGTTATGCATGGCCATGAATTGAAAGGTTTAAGATAAGTGTCCACCTGTATACAATGTCTGTGCCGCCCCATGTACCATAGATGTGTACATGCATCTATCCTTTGGAATGTTACCCATTTCAGGTTTTTGCACAAGGATACATCCCCTGCTTAAAATAATTCATGTAACATAGCCTACTTGTTTCAATGGAAGAAGGAAATTGCCAAAGATCTCTAAAACAGTAACTTACAGGTGAGGGACCTTTGTATTGGGCCATGTATCAAGGTCAAACTAGTGTAAGCTGGTGGAAATGGACCATCATTAATGACCTCAAAGAAATCCCTTGTCCTGGAATGTTTTGATGCAATCATCAAACATCTGAGGGAGAGTCTTGAAGGTGGGGAATCCCAACTGCTTAATCTTGCTTGTGTCCATGCTATGTGGGATGTTGTCTCCTTCTTGTTCACCACACCTACAAAACATTCCACTTCAATCCTACTTTATCCAAACTAACCCAATCTAAAGGAGAAAGCACTCTTCAAGATGTCTGTATAAATTCCAAAGCTGGCATGTGTGGGATATCTGAACTGTACATTAGTTGGGGCCCTGCATTTATATGCACAGACGTACAAAATTCAGGCCAGTTGACTCATTGAGTGGTCGACGATACAGTTGCATGTAGTTTTGTGCATTATTGTCCACTTGATGAATCAACCAATCCGATTCTTGGGTGATGGCATATAAATGGTGGGACCCTCACGATGGAGTGGCTGAATCTTGTGCGCAAACCATGTCCTATTAACAAACATCAAGGAGAAAATAATGTAGAAGATGCGTAGAGTCTCACTTGTTTGGAATTGGGTAGGACGGATATTTGGCCTTGAGCATCTCAACAATCTCCGACCAATGAGCGACTGAGCTCGAACATATGAGCCTGCCTGTGGCTCTAGTCTCCTCCATGGCCAATATGTGGGCCGCGATCACATCTTCGATGTGGACAAACCCAATGGTTATGTTTGGATAGACACTGCTCTCTCCTACAAAAAATATGGCATTCAAATCATGTTTGAATGTGTACAGTTATGTGGTTTTTGAATGAATGCAAAAACTGCAATGTGTACAGTTATGTGATTTTTGATCCAAACTCAAGGTCCACTTGAGTTTTTGATCTGCCTCATTTTTGGGCCCATCTACTAATATGATCCGATAAAACAGATGGATGGGGTGGATTTCTCACAAACATCAGGGTGAGAAGGCAATCCGGGTCCCATACCCAGGTCTTTGCATGTAAAGTTGAAGGTATTTCTGACCTTTTACGATGTCAAGGACCTTGCGGAGGGTGCTGGTGGGCGCTGGTGCAATCAAGGGGCCCACCACATAAGATGGGTTCACAGCCACAAGATCAATCCCACTCTCCTTTGCTAATCGCCAAGCCTCTCTTTCACCCATCGTTTTCGCATATGCATACCACAACTGCATGCAAGCACATGCATGAATCAGCCTCCTATGCAATTGGGTGCATGAAAAACGACCTTTATGTCATTGCATTTTCTCCAAAAGACGCTGCATCTTACCTTGTAGCGTTTCAAGTACTCAATATCGCTCCAATGTGACTCGTTGAGAGGGGATATGTCTGTCGCATCTTCACGGTACCTGATCGTAGAACATGAAGATGTGAGCACGACCCGCTTCACAGAACTCGCTTTCGCGCAGGATCTCATCACGTTCGTGGTGCCTTTTATGCATGGTTCGATCAAATTCGCCTGCCAGAGGACATTGTCTAGTGAATTTCCACCATTGATTTGAATGTATGGATTATTTTTATGTGTCTAGGTTGTGCTTATGGTGGGCCAGGACGTGCCTGTCCGTGAAAGTATGACCAATTTCAACGCATGAGCTCTGGACCTGAGTCTTAGCTCAGCCCAGTCCATAAGCATATGGGAGCTCTGGGCTGGGTATCTCAGTCCACCAATGTGAAATAAGCTGGGTTGGGGCGGCCTAATTGTCAGACCTTTAGACAGATTCAAGCACTGACCAACCTAATTAGCCACCAAACCCAAGACTCTAGAACGGATCTAAACCATGGGTCTCAAGCAAAGTATTGACAACTCGTCTGAGTCAGATGTGGCTCATCCGAGCAACTCAAACTCAGTTGAATTCGATCCGGTTGGGTACTGTAAAAATTGAGAATAGAGTGTGACCATCTTGACATGACTGAGTGAACTCCTACTCAGCCGAGTCTCAACTCAACTCAGAACTGGCCTGACTCAACTGAGTGAACTCCAACTCAATCGAGTCTCAACTCAACTCAGAATTGGCCTTACTCGACTGAGTGAACTCCAACTCAGCCGAGTCTCGACCTCAACTCAGTAGGTCCTGAGGCTTGGGTTGAGGCTCAAAACGGCCTTCACTTGTGCCATTTGGTGGAGGCAGTCACTAGCATAGGGATCATCATGGATGGCACACATGGACAAGGTGGGCCATTGCATGTGCAAGGCAAGTGGCCAATGCATTGGCGCACCAAGAGGTTCATGACTCCTATCATGGTGCGTCATTTCTAATTTTGTTTGTCTCGCTTGCCTGAATGTCGTCGCCGTGAGCCATATTAGCAGGAGATGCTGCGTGAAAGACACCATCCACACCGTCCACCGCGTCGTCAAAGCTCCCATCCACCATTAGATCAGCTTTCAAGACTTTTAACCTATCCTGGGCCCCACTCATGCTCCAAAGGAAACTAACCTTGCGTACATCATCTGAAAAAAAGAGTGTTAGAGAGAGAATAGTGGTCTCCAAGTCATTAATTACTCAATCTAAAAAAGATTAAAAAAGAAGAAGCAAGAATGGTGGTCTAGAAATCATTAATGTCTCTATCCCCATGCACGTGGCACCCACGGACAATATCCGGACCACAATCACTTAAGACCATCAATTAAGATCCTTAAGAACCTAAGGGTTGATGCAGATTATATGCGGCATCTCCATGATGGGTCCCACAAGATGAACGGGCTTCATCACTTGAGCGGAGCAAGCACAATATCTCATGGGCCTTTAAAGGGGCTTAAATGGTTCTCTCATTTGAAAGCACCAAAATTGTTGAATCACATTGTCTTAGATAGAGCTGTACACGAACCGAGAAAGCTCGGTTAACTCACTTGACTCGACTTGGCTCAAAACTTGGTTTAGGTCGAGTTGAGCTGATTTTTGGAGCTCGAAAAAATTTCAAGTCGAGTTTGAGTTTGCTCGAGCTTAATTGGACTTAACTCGGATCCAGACTCGAATTCGACTTGGTTTGCCTCTCCAATCCCTTTCTTGCTGCCGCTCACAAAGTATTTGACAAAATGCCCCATCGAACCATCCATGCCATTTCCTGGACTGCTTTGATCTCAAGCTCGAGGACTGCTCGCAAAGTGTTTAATGAAATGCTCTAGTGATCCCTTCACCATTGTCGCTCTCATCCATGCCTATGACAAATGTTCGACTTCAGAAGGTGCTTGCAAAGTGTTCGACGAAATGCCCCAGTGATTCGTCGATGCCATTTTCTGAACTGTTCTCATCTCAGCTCAAGGACTATTCGCAAAGTGTTCAATGAAATACCCCAGCGAGCCATCGAAAGATCAAGTTCTAACTAGCCCAAGTTGCTGACTAAATCGAGCTAAGCTGTGCCAAGCTCAGTTGGGTTTGACTCGTGTACAACTATAATCCTAGACTTGGGTGTAGGATATGAATATACATCAATAAATATATAATTGTTCGTTTTATTGACAAGGAGAGCTTTAAGAAGTGATGGGCCACCGATTGCGTGGGGCCTACAGTGAACGTGCCTTGTCCTTGAATCAAGGTGGCTCACCAATTATGTGAGCTACATGCGTATTTTGAATGTATACCATTGGTCATCTTTTTCTCTAACCATCTATTTTTATCACATGTGTAACACACAGAGAAAGGATGGACTTGATTTTGTTGGGATTTTCTTTCGCATGTGGAAGTGTCCCACGTGTGAGCCCAAGTGAGGACAGTTTGGTCTTTTGTTAGACCCTTTTATTTTAAGATAAAAGCAAAAATAAAAGGGGGTTTTTTTCAACACATTGAGGGTTTTATTTTGCTCTTTTAGAGAAATATGGGGTTTTGGTGAGGAAGAATGGCTAAGTTCTCTCTACAGCCCCAAATTCAAGCCTCTTAGCCATTTTAAGAGAAGATTCACGAGATAGTGAGATCTCCATTCAAATCTCCGGATTTATAGAAATCATCTCTAAGGGTTGGTTTGTGAGTTTTTCCTTCTTTACAAGCTTGTTGGTAAGAAAGTCTATTTTTCATTCTTGATACTTGCATTCCATTTGTTGGAAGGTGTATTTGTGAATTATCTAAGAGATGATGCTCTCTTCAAGGTTGTTTTGTGATGAAATTGAGATCCAAGAGATGAAGTTCTCTTGAAGATTATAATTCTATTTTAATTATAATGAATTTTGTTGCTGGACCAGTTCCCGTGGTTTCCCCCCTCATTTTAGAGGGTTCTCCAGTTAAAAATTTTGGTGTTTTATTTTGCATCTTACGTATTCGATGAAATACTTGACTAAATTGGTTTTATTATCCTTTATTAAATCTCTCCTACAAGCTAATTTCATTGATTTTTACATGGATTATTTTTTTCTACAGATTTTACTAAAAGGCATGTTCATAGTAGACTACGTCTGATGAGTGATGAATGGTCAGGATCCCAAGGCACCTGTCATGCTGCCATGTGCAGCGGGTCGCTTCTTAGATCTCTCCTTACGAGAATAACCTTAGCATTTCTTCCAATTGTGAATCAACACTGTCCATCTGGTTGGCCCCACCATTGTGGTCTACAGCAGGAAAAAAACCAAGCAAATCAGGGAATTCAAGCGGTCCATTCCTTCGAATGGCCAACACAGTCAACGGTCCATCTTCAAAGGGAGAAGTCAACCAACCCGGCACAATTTTCGTACCATGGACCCTCCCACTACGACCAACCAGATGGACGGTCTGGATTCGCCTGCGGTGTAACCCTGTCAACAATTTCAAGTCGCAACGAACCAGCACCAGTACATCATGTCAATCTCAAGCCCAGAAAAAAACGTAAAACACGCACCTGGGTCGCGCACCGTGGTCCGAACATGGTTGCCCCTTTCTAGCAAGCCCTTGACTAGGTAGGCTCCTATGAAACCGGTCCCACCCGTTACACAGAACTCTGGCATCTTGGTACGTACTGCGTTGTATGTAAACCAAAACACCTCCTGTTTTCTCTTCTTTTCACTCGGGTTTTGGTTTTGTACCCTTTTCCTCCCCTGTACAAAGGCAAAGAGGTTATAACCAAAACTCTAAAAAGCGCTAGACTACGGTGTGCGTTTAGCTCCATTCTGCCAATTGTGTGGCATCTTTATCTACCGTTCACGTGGCATATCCGCACCAATGGAGCCGTCTGCATTGTGGACCACATTGTGGAGGGATCGTATCTCAAAAATTCACCCAGTCCAGTGATTCTAACAGTCGGTTCTCTACCATTGGATTTGGACCAATGACCGTTTCCCTCTATCTACTTGTGGAAACTAATTGAACGGTTAGATCTTAGGATTGTTGTCATCTTTGTGCTGTGCGCCTGTGCGGCAACCACTTATGGGACCCATGGTTTTGACGGTCCCGATTGGTTTGGACGTGTGATAAGTATGTGGTAGGTGAGTTTCTACACTTAAGTCATGGAACCCACTGTCGTGAAGTGAAGTGTCCCAAAATTAGGTTTGCTGAACAATCCCAACCACTGATTCATTGAGACCTGTTTGATGAAGTAGGACCATTGCATATTTTTCATTTTTAACCGTCCAATCAATGTCCACAAATCCAATAATCAGATGATCAAATATTATTAATTTTTGGACCATGATACATTTAAGCTGGGACCATGATTTGGACGGTTTAATATGCGTGCTCGAATATCATCCATCACACTTTTCCGGAGTATCAAAGCTTTTCTCTTTGTCAATAAAATTTAGTGGAGGATTGCGCTGGGTGAGTCACATGACTCGTGGCGCACTTTTTACAAATAAACGGTAGCATGATGTATCTTAAAAAAAGGAGTACAAATTGGTACGAATAAATTAACGGCTGAGATCTGATACTGCTAGGCGGAAGAATCGTGTTTGGCCCTTTATGGTGTCTCATCTGGAGCGGGTATCTATCTAACACACGCCCATGTGAAAGTATGATCACCTGACGTAAGTGCTGATAAAATGGTGATGTAAATGCTGTAGCATCAAAACCTGCTAGTCCTGAGTAGCATGGAAACATTTGCTTAGTTTAAAAACTCGAAAAAAAATTGACTCAACTCGGCCGAGTCAAATCATTCAAGCCTCGAGAAAACTTCTAAGCTCTATGGGGCCCACCATTTTGTACATGAAAAAACCCACTCTGTCCATCCGATGACAACCCTTCACAACACCCACAAAAGATCATACTGCTAAAAGAAATTAAAAAAAGAAAAAGAAAAAAATTTTCAGATGGGTTTAATGAAAGATACACACCATGATGGTTCCACGCAAAAACATAAACGTGGCATCCATTCCAATTGTTCAATGTGGTGTGGCCCAACTAACTAGTGACTCAGGATGATTTTTGGCCCAACGGCTTAAAATCAAAGAAAGAATCTGGTAATCCTTACAATGGTTTTCTAATTAGGCCCTTTAAAATTGTTTTTAATACTAATATTATTACAAATATTAATTTTTTAAATCAAAGATTTAATGTGTACGTATGAGCGTTTCCCAAACACTAGAAAGCCTTCCTTCTTTTGGGTATTGAAGATCCGACCGTTAGGTTGATGGATTAGCTGCTATAAAAAGGGGGTTTTGGTAGCCAATTGAGGAACAAGAAGGAAAAAAGAAGAAGAAAAACTCAAAGAAATCGATGGTGTAGAAGATCATACCACAGAAAGCAATTCCTAGTTTTATCATAGGGCTTTAACAATTGCCGTTTTCCGTCATCAAAGTCAGCCTTTGAAGTGTTGAATTGTCGTTGTTGAACCACCTTTGCTGCCGTTGCTACTGCTCTGCGAAGAAGGAACTTTTCTTCTCAGGTTTCTTACTTTAAGAAAGAACAGTCATAGCAGCTTTGAAATTTTTTCTCAATTGTCTTTCATTCTCGGAAGGCGAGTAGGGTCAAGGCATCTCATGCCCACCCATGTGAAGCTCTTGTCGCTTTAACCTCTTTTTCTTTTTTATTTTTTAATTTTACAAACAATACTTTCGGGTACGTTTTTAGAAAATGTTCTCAAGTAACTACGTCATTAATCGATATTATTATAATTATACTACCCAACTTTTAAAAAGATTTCAAAAAGCTACCTCATTAATTGATATTATTATCATCATACTACCCAACTTTTAAAAAGATTTCAAAAATCTGCCTCATTAATTGACATTATTGTCATTATACTACCCAACTTCTAAAAAGATCTCAAAAAGCTACCTCATTAATTGATATTAATATCATTCCACTACTTTCCCTTACATATTTGTATGGGCTGATTGGGTTGGGAGCAAATGGGTCAGCTGCTTGGCTAGGCTCTACCATGTAAAATCCATCCCTACTAGCATATCCGTCACCTCAGGTTAGGCTAAGGGCCCACAAACTACTCCTATCCATGTGATTGGAAACAGTGCACAGTACAATAATCACCATCCAAGCTCTTTTCCTTAGTATGACCCACCTGAATCACGTACGTGTGGGCCTCACTTTTAAGCTTTAGGCCTAAATTTTGGTGTAGTATTAATGATTAGAGTAGATTTCATATAATTATCATGGTATTGGGTCCTATAAAAATCAAGGGTGGAAGTCTCTCTCAAAATTATTTTCCTTTGGTTTGACCCACATGATTCATAAGTGAGCTGATTATTATTATTATTATTATTTTTTTTTTTAGCTTTAGGCCTAAATTGGGTATATACATGTAATGGTCAGAGTAAATGTCACATCTGAATGGGCGCAGATTTCCTGCCAAAGGCGACAGGAAGTTCCTGGGAACCAAGGTGGGGCCTACAGTGATTTTTTTTTGATAAATCCACCCTGTCCATCCGTTTTGGGAGCTCATTTTAGGACATGAAAACAAAAATTAATCGGATCCAAGACTCAAGTAGGTCGAAAATGTGAGGATTAAACGTCCACAGTTGAAATATTTGTGGAGCCACAGGAGTTTCGAATCAGGATAATATTTGTGTTTCCAGTTCATCACAGTAGTAGTGACGTTATGAACGGTATGGATGTCATAAAAACATCACTGTGGATCCCAAGGAGGTTTCAACGGTAGTAATTTACCTACCTACCTTTTCCTTTACTGAGGCCCACTTGAGTCTTGGATCCGGTTCATTTTTGCTTTCATGTCCTAAAATGAGCTCCCAAAACGGGTGGATCAATGTAGCCCACCTTGGTTCCCAGCGCAGGAACTTCCTCCGCAAGGCTTTCGCAGGAAATCCACGCCCCCATCTGCATTATGGTGGAGTCCGGCCAAACATGCAGAGCAAGTATTTACTAAAAAAAGGGAAAGACATGTACTCTGCTCTTGATTTCAAGAGACCTACTTTGATGTTTAGGTAAGATCCACTCTTAACCATTATATGTTTAGTCTTGTATTAGACCCATAGACAAAAAATCAGGCTTACATGTGATTTCGGTGGTCACACGAAAGGAAATAGTTAGGATAGAGGATCGTCACCCTTGATTTTTACAGGGCCCACTATGATAATTATATAAAATCCACTCCAACATTAGATTCCACCTAAAAAATTAGGCTTATATCCGAAAACTCATTCCACCTGTGATTTATGTGGGCCACACTAATAGAATTGTTTGGAAGGTGAGCCTTTCCCTTTACATGGTTTCCAATCGTAGTCTACATTAATCATAGATGGAGCTGAGTTTTAGGTTCTTAACTTAATATGGGGTGACATGCTTGGTCCGTGTGGATTTTACATAAACCTTGCAGTGGAGACCGGCCTAAGCCACTGGTCTATTCGATCATATCAATTAATAATGTAGCTTTTTAAAAACTTTTTTTTAAAAAGGGGTTGGAATGAAAAATTCCATAATTATGTTTTTTTCTTCTTAGTAAAATTTTATTGAGACAATGTACATGGATGCCCATGCTTTGGTGGAATTCAAAAAAAATTGCTTGCTTTTAAACTCTTTTTAAAAATCCGCTTAAAGTTTCCACCGTTAGCCCAAAAAACACATATTTTGAAATGCCGTTATTATATTTTTTTAAAGACATTTTTACGCTCATGATTCTCCTACTGTATCCAAAAGAAAATTCTCATGATCTATCACATCTGAATGCACCAAGCCCAAAAGTAGGGATAATGCCACACCACTGCCCACCGTTGAAACCTTCCTAGGGTCACACCACCGGATGTACAATGCATACATCAAGGTGGGGCCTACGGTCAAGTCCCACCCACATCACTGGTTCCAAGCGGGACATCGATGGATACCTAACTGTGGGGCCCATTGTCATTCATGTACCTTACATCCACGCCCTCCACACGCTTTTATTTATCATTTTAGGGCATGAACCAAAAAATGAAGCAAATTCAAATCTCAGGTGGACCACATCACAAGAAGCAGTGGTGATTGAATCTCCACCATTAAAAACTTCTTGGGCACTATTGAAATGTTTATTTGCCATCCAACCTTTTGATAAGGCCGCAAAGACCTGGATGAAAGACCCACACAAATTTCAGCTTGATACAAAACTTTTGTGGCCCATAAAAAGTTTTCAATGGTCAATCACCATTGTTTCCTTTGGTATGGTCCACTGAGGTTTGGATTTGCTTCAATTTTGCGGATCATGTCCTAAAGATGAGCTGTCAAAACAGTTGGATGGCGTGGATGTAAAGAATATACATCAAGGTGGGCTGCACAATGAGGGATCCCACCCATCTCGTTGAATCCAATCGGGCGCGACTTGGGTGAGACCCGGAATCAGCAATGTGGCTGGGACCCTGAACCTAGGCCTCACCTGGATGTGTTTGATGTATATATCTATGCTGTCCATCTTCTTTTATGGGCCACAAAAGTTTCGGGTAGCATGGTACAAATAAAGTAGATAAAATTTCGGGTAGACCACACCATAAGAAACACAAGTTAACGATCATAAAAAACCTTTTGTGGGTCACAAAAGTTTTCTATCGACCTGATATTTGTTTTTTTTCCTGTCATCCCTGTCTACGTGACGTTATCAACAGATTGGATGGTAGATACACGTTGTGGTGGACTCTAGGAAGTTTTTAATGGATAGGCATTCAATGAGTACTTCTTCCTGTGGTGTGGTCCAATTAACATTTGCATGTGCTTCATTTTTTGTACTGCGTCCTAAAATAGTCTAAAGAAACAGATGGACGGCATGGATATACAACAAATACATCCAGGTGGGCCCTAGGTTCAACGTCCCACCCACACTGCTGGTTCCGAAATCTCACCCAAGTCGCGCCCCGAATAGGAGTCTGGAGATCCACCGAACGTGCCGCTGGATTTCGGAAACGGATTTCCTCACTGTTTCAATCCTCATGTGGTCCATTCAATCCTCACTGTTTCCTCTGATTTAGCCCACTTAAGTCTTGAGTCCGGCTCATTTTTTTGTTGTCCAATCCTAAAATGAACTCAAAAAACGGATAAACTGGGATTTCTCACAAAAATCAAGGTGGGCCCACCTAATTTCCCTGCGCACGAAGCCTTTATGAAGAAATCAGCGTCAGCTGCTAAGGAGCACTACCTTCCCGCTAGGTTTCAAATGGTGTGGCCCCGTCATGATGCATGTGTGACATTCAACCATCTACTCACTTTTTGAGGTCATTTTAGGGGATGGATCAAAATATGAGGCAGATCCATATTTCAAGTGGACCACACCATAGAAAATCATAAGGGATTGCACGCCTACCCTTAATAAATTCTTAGGGGCCAAACATGTTAGATTATCAAAGGAAATTATAGTGGTCCCTTAATTTAGGTCCACATCACCTAATGAACAAGTTGGATGGAAAAAAAAAGTTACAGTGGGCGGTAGCTTTTTTATAATGGGGGGATTTAATTGTGATAGTTAATTCTTGTTAGATCCACTTGAGATTTGAATCTTTTTTTAATTTTGAGTTCATGCCTTCAAATCATGTTCCACAACGGATGGATGACGTGGATCAAACAAACACATCATTGTAGGGCCCATGTCGTAGTACACCTTCTGAGTGGAATCTGCGGCCCTTGCGCATGAGCAGAAGTTGAAAGAGGGTATAATTGTCTTTTTGAAATATAAAAGACGAAATTACATAACCCCTGTTAGTTAAAGTTAAAAAGAGTGATTTTTTGACCTATTTGAAAACCTTAAGCGGGTTTTAGGAAAGAGTTTAAAAGTATGAGTTTTCTTGAAATTCAACTAAAACATAGGCATTTATACATCATTGTCTCAATTTTATTTTGATTGTCCATTTCTTTAGAAGTCAATTTCTTTTTTTTTTTTTCCCCTTTTCGCAGGTAATTTGTCCATACAAGCCCAACTATTATCTCCACAGCAGGCTTAGCCCATGTCCAATCAAGATCAAGCAAGTCCCAATCCACCACTTGTCCAAGCCCAAGCCTAGGCCTGTGGTTGAGTTAGGCCAAGACCTATATGCCTGTATTAATTCAATCCCAAGTCCAAGCAGAAGTACAAATCAGGCCTAAAACCAAGTCTATAAGCCAAGCCCAAATATGAGATTAGGCCCACTTAGAGGCCCATTTCTCCATAAAATTTCAACGGCTTATAACTTTGTCACTTGAATTTGGATTTTTTATTTGTTAATGTTGAAGCGACCGTCTGATTTAGAAGTTTGAGATAGAGGGAGTAGATCGAACATTCAAGCAATGTTAACACAAATCATCGAAGTATGTGGGGTCTCCCAACAGCAAAATCCACTTTTCGGAAAATTTGATTAGTTTTTTAGTTTTTTTTTTTTTTTTTTTTTTTTTTTTTTTTTTTTTTTTTTAAAGGCTACTAAAGTGGCTTCTACTTCTTTTGCTTATATATATATATATATATATATATATATATATATATATATATATATATATATATATATATATATATATATATATATTGTAGGTTGTTGTTTACTCAATGATGTATACACATGTCATGTTTAGATTAGGTATATTTGAAAAGATGCATGAAAGGATTAATAAATGCGGTTTGATATCTGGTGCGGAGAGAGAGTAGACAAGAAGAAAAGGGTGACAAAAGAGGAGAAGGGTCAGCAGTTCCTCCCTTCGAGGGCTGTAAATGGGCCAGGCCTGTGTTGAGATAGGAGGGCCTGTAGCGGAAGCAAAGCTGAACACAAACAACAAATTGAATTAAACAAGCCACACAATGCAATCATAATGCAAGTAATCACCTACACATAGACAATTCGAATTTAATGTGGAAAAAATCCCCCATGGGTAAAAAACTACGGCACAAAGCGACACCAATCCACTATAATATCAGAATTATAAGAGATGAAACCCAAGACCAAAAACCCAAGCTCACAAGAGAAATCCCAAGCTTACCCAAGAAGAAAACCCTCTTCTTCAAGCTCTTTCTCTCACTGTAGAAGCTCCATCAATCCCCTTTACAACCTTATAAAACCTCTAATCCCGTATTCCCCCTTAAATAGGCAAGAAAACGGATTTACAAACCTCTTGCGTGCAAATCACGCAAGAATCCGCGTCGTACAAGGAGACTGCCGATCGGTCGTCTGACCGGTTGGATACTCCCTACCGACCGGATGGCCTAAAAACCCCACAGCAGCAACACTGCCTGTCTTCACTGTGATCGGCCGGTCGGTGGCCCTGTGCAATTGATTTAAGGTGTCCGTTTTCCAACAAACTCCACCACGACTCGAATCACCATGCACCACCTTGCCACACATAACCTCCACCTCTACTTCGTCATCATTATAGTCTCATCGCTTCTCATGCCCTATCGACCTCATCCTTGCATGTTCACACACCTTTTTACTCTTTCCATGTGGCCATTTTTCTCTTGCTACACATGAGCAACCGTGGATCCCGCTGCCGATCCCGCATGCTCCACCATGAATTGTGTTCCCGATCACCTTGTAAAGATTATCGCACCTCTGTACCTGTGCCTTGATCATGATGCGTGCTCCCTTCACCACTTTACAATACCGATCGCAGCCGATGAGCCTGCACCCTTTCGTCTCAAGTGCACCAAGAGATATCACATTCCTCTTCATCTCAGGGACATGCTTCACAACTTCAATGATCCGTTTGACTCCATCGAACATTCTAATGCGCACCGAACCAATCCCCACCACATTGCGAGCGTAGCCATCGCCCACAAACACCGATCCACCATCATACTCTTTGTATGACATGAATGAACTTCGGTCAGGACATACATGGCATGATGTCCCCTGAATCCAAAAGCCACTCTCCACCAAGAGGCTCTATGCCGGATATAGTCAATACATCACAACCGTCACCACCATCCTTTACGGTATTTGTTCCTTCCCTAGAAGAATCTCTAGATCTCTCCTGCTCTTCTCCCGGGATTCGAACAATCCCTCTTTACATGTCCTTCTTCCCCACAATTCTAGCATCTCATCTTGTGCCTCCACTTGCCTTTTGATTTATATCTCGATGACGGAGATCCTCCACCCCGCTTCAGAATTTCTCCCCCTTATAACTAGTGCCTCATCAGTAGAGGGATCCACGCCGCCGCTTTTTCTTCTCATCGCCTTCGCCTGAAGGGCTGAGATAACGGTTTCTACGCCAATAGTCTGCCCTACCTGCGTACAAAGAGTCCTTGAGCGACTTATATAATTCTAGAAGAGAATTCAATAGGATAAACGCTTGATCCTTATCCTTCATCGGCTCATCTACATCCATCGACTTGCAAATAAACTTATTGAAATTGCTGATGTGGCTCTCAACATCGGCCCCCTCCTTCATCCTCAAATTGTACAACTGAAGCTTCAAGTATATGCGATTTTTAAGAGATTTTTTTGCATAGATATTCTCCAACTTCACCCATGTTGCAGCCGCAGTCTTCTCTTTCATGACGTTATACAGGACCTCATCTGCCAGGCACAACTAGATTGAGACATTGGCCTTTTCATCAATCTTCTTCTACTCTCCTTCTTTCATAGCTTCTGGTCGCTCTCCAAGGAGCGCATCTTGCAATCCTTGCTGATCTAGAAGGCCTTTCATCTTTACCTTCCAAAGTTTAAAATTATTTTTCCCCGAATATTTCTCTATGTCGAACCTCATACCTGATGCCATGCTCTTGTCTCAGATTCGAATTTCTATTACACCCCAACGATCGCTTTGATACCATTTGTTGGGATAGGAGGGCTGGCAGCGGAAACAAAACCGAACACAAACAACAAATTGAATCAAACAAGCCACACAATGCAATCACAATGCATGCAATCACCCACACATAGACAATCTGAATTTAACGTGAAAAAACCCCTCACGGGTAAAAAATCATGGCACAAAGCGACACCAATATACTATAATATCAGAAGTTACAAGAGATGGAACGTAAGACCAAAAACCCAAGCACACAAGAGAAATCCTAAGCTTACCCAAGAAGAAAACCCTCTTCTTCAAGCTCTTTCTCTCACCTAAAAGCTCCCTCAATCCCCTTTGCAACCTTAGAAAACCTCTAATCCCGTATTCCCCCTTAAATAGCAAGAAAATGGATTTATAAACCTCTTGCGCGTAAACCGCACAAGAATCCGCATCGTACAAGGAGACTGCCGACCGGTCGTCCAATCGGTCGGACACCCCTACCTGGCCGATCGGTCCGACCGGTCGGATGGCCTAAAAACTCCACAGCAGCAACGTTGCCTGTCTTCACTGTGATCGGCCGGTCGGTGGCCCTGTGCAATTGATTTGAGGCGTCCGTTTTCCAACAGCTTGGTGTAGGTCTCGACCTGGATTTTGTACTGTTTCGGGCAGGGCCTGTGTAAAATTCTGATTTTTCAGGTCCTAAGCCCGGCCCATTGACACCCCTACTCTCCTTCCCAAAATATGTATAAGTTGCATTAAATATTAGTAGCTATATATTGTTGCATTTTAACTTTTTATATAAAGGGGGGCTCAAGCATGAGAAGAGGTTATCTATAATAGAAATAGCGCAGGTGTAGATGTGGTGAGGATGATCACAGTTTTCCTCACAGGATAATTACCTTGAATTCATAAGGAGTCTCCTCGAATCCATGAGAGGAATAAAAAAATAAGAATAATTTTTAAGAAATTCAAAATAAATTGATTGATTGATAAAAACAAAATTACAATTGTTTAAATAAAGAACTCAAACCTAGATCGGATTTTTAGTCTTATACTTTAACTCAAACAACCTAAAAACGTAACTTACTATAAATACTAAACTTGCTATTTACAGACGACCTTTATTCCTACTAAACTTTGTGTTTTTTGGCAAAAAATAGTAAGTGTCCAATCCGTTCCGAGCACATTATTCTACTAGCTTTTCTAAGCCCTTTTCATGTTGGGCACAACTTCTATAACTCAAAGGATCAAAAGTTATCCTCGAACTAAAACTTACTATTTATAGCAAAAGCGAAAATAAACTAGACTTTCGACTATCAATTTGATGGAATCTCGTAAATTTGGCGTGAGAAACTCGGTGTAGCAGATTGGTTGGCTTAAGTAGCTTCTCCTACTCCAAAATCATATATTAAACATAAAAAAACTCATTTTGATTTGCGAGATACGACCGATTTAAGGTTCTGATGGCCCTGATCGTTTCTGTATTTGATCAGGCTTTCTCTGGTCCATCTTCATCATAAATGCATTAGCGACTCACTCTTTCATCAAGAAAGATTCAAGATAAACCTATTTCGAATATTAACAACTCCACTATAAAAAAAAAAGAGTTTGGCATATGTGAGCATTGTTTGTAAAGAGTATTTTAAAATGGTGTAAAAAAGTCTTCACAAACGATAGAAAATTAGTTTCATGGAGTACAAGACATCTAACTTGTTGTCATAGTTCTAAAGCTCAGTGAGTCAACTTAAAACTCAACTGAGTAAACTTCACTCGAAGAAATTTCAAGCCAAGTTTGTTGGAAACTTAGCCATAAATGTGACTCGATCTAGATTCATCAGGTCCACTAAAAAACTTGACCCACTCGATAGACTTGGTATGAGCGAAAAAAAAAATTATGCATGACAAATATATTCAAACTGAGAATCTTGCCTCACAAAACATAAGGTCGACCAACTTAATTTTTACGTTTTCTTTATATATTTGGTGGTAAAAATGATTTTTAAATATCTATTATACTCCTAATATTTTAAATTTATATATTTAAATATCAAGTCAAGTCACTTTAAGACTCGTTCGAGACAACCCAACCTGATTGAACATTCAAGTGGAGTAGTTGAGTTTTTGGGTTTTTTTTAATTGTAATAGTTGTTTACAATACATTCATATATTCATAGTCCTTTTACTATAAATACTCAATGAAACATGGAATATCATCACCTTTACATATGACCGTAGTAGGATTGCATATGCGACCTATTTAATAAGAAATGAAAAGGTATAAAATCTTCTAAAATATAAAGTCGAAATAGAGATTTAGTAAAGAGAGTTATCATGACTTCAAGCATCCCTTGTGGTGGGAGTGCGTGAAAGTGTGTTGGGTAGGTGTGTATGTGTGTGGGGGTGTGAGTGCGTGTAAAAAGAAAAGGTATAAATTCTGAAAATTAAATGAAGTAGCTGAGAACTTAAATGACTGAATTTTACTACATATAAGTATTGAAAAATCTGTTTAGGAACTTGTATTAGTACCCATCACTGCTTATCAATGCTCATGACTTTACCTTACAAAACTTTCTCTAATGTAGTGCATAGATGGGCCTAGATTTATCTTCACCATTGATTTCAATGTGGCCCACGACCACCGAATTACCTTGGTATTATGGACAAAACTATGTCTATGGTCCTAGTATGGTGAACTCATCATCTAGAGAATTGATGGTCCATTTGAATCTGTTGGGGCGAATGCACAACTTTCAGGATCTCGTAACCCTCAACTATCGTGAATTTTGGGATATGATAATGCAGAAAATACAATCAATAATCAAACACTACGACACACAAGAGTTTTTACGTGAAAAATACTCAAAAGAGGTAAAAACCACAAGAACTCGTCCAGATAAACAAATCCATTATGTAATGAACATTTACATAGCTAGTAACCACGAACAACACACTGCTCAGATCCAATCGATCTTCATTCCAAGGGCAGATAATAACTAAAGAGAATAGATAATGGAGAGATCTCATCGATCCGAGGACTTTGAAGAGGGTAAGGATGAACCGAAGTCGTGGATGTAGTGTGCACGAATCCGAAACTCTCCCTTCGATCTTCCTCTCTCTCTCTCTCTCTCTCTCTCTCTCATCTCTTCTTCTTCTTATTCTTCTTTTTCTTCTTATTCTTCTTATTCTTCTCTCTATCTCTCTTTGAGCGTGGAGTCTCTTGTTTCAATACCCTAATCCTGATTTGCATGTGCTTAAATAACTACTTTAAAGAAATTAGAGCCAAAATAAAAAACTGCGTAATGTAGTCCGTGTGCACTGTCGGTCACCTGACTTGACCCCTGTCGAGCGCCCGATAACGCCAAAAACTGTCCAGAGAGTAAACTGTAGAAAACCTTTTAAGTTTCGATCACCCGATCATCAATCTTTAGGTTGTCTGAATTGGTCTGAAATAGTCCAGAGACCAACTACCACATCCTAGGTAATTTCGGTCGCTCGATAATTCTCGAGCTACACTCTTTCCTCAACTCATGAGTAGGAACACCCATCAGAATCATGTGGACCCGAAAGGGGCTGAGTATTGGTTCCATTGTTATGGCGGTGGAGATGTTAGGAGTCTCCTAGTGAGAGACGAACTCTCTCTCTCTCTCTCTCTCATACGGTGGGTGAAACCTAGTTTCCCTTTAGTTTTTTTTTTAAGTGCTCTCTCACGTGGTGGTCCGTATTATAAGGAGGGCCATATATAGGTAGAGAAAGGGATGCAATTCAGTTAATTTTGAGATATTTCTTTGTTTGGGATTCCTTGTACCGGTGGGAGAGAGGTAAGGCTTGTATTTTATTTATCTTGTTTCTTGTAAAGAAGAAAAAGCTTGCTATCCCGTGGAGTAGATATATTACCGAAACACATAAATCTCTATGCCTCTTGTCTCTTGTTTTGGTTTAGTTTTTTTAGTTTTTTTATTTGGTACTTTTCTTGTGTTTTGGCCTTGGCTACATCGATCATGTGCAGGCGTTTTTCTGCGATACCCATTCGTTCATGCGGATTAGATCAGCAAGTCCATATCATGGTGGGCTCCATACACTTATGATAAAACTCTATGGTTGACCAAAACGCACAAGGACATCCCACTTGACAGCATACCTATATATGTAACATGCAAACTGTCTTACCTGCCCCTTTCTTGTTTCTTGCCTGCTCATTTTAGGGCATGAACCTAAAAATGAAGCAGGTCAAAAGTTGAAGTGGAGCACATTATACGGAAATAGTGGTGATTGAACTCACCATTAAAAACATTTTTTTGGGGGTCACAAAAGTGTTGGATTGAGCGGATAATTGTGTTTTCCCTTGATCTAGGTCTGTGCGACCTTATCAACAAATTGGATGTCAAATATATATTACTAGTGGGTGTCATTATCCCCACTGTCTGGCAAAATGGATGGACGACTTGGATATAAATACATACATCAAGGCAGCTCCACAATGCCCAACACCATTTTCTGTTTCTCTTGCATATTCACTCATTTGCATAGCCTGGCATGTCCATGAAGTCACCATGTAATAGGTGGAAGGTTCATGTGGGCCCTATAAGGAGTTTAAAGTCCTCTAGGATGGAGGAGGATTATGTGTTACCCCGATTATACCTTAGTGGCTGTTACCCTTACCGTCTAGGCCATCTTGATGAATTTGTTATATATCCATGTTGTCTATTTGTTTCTTTAGCCCACACCTGGTGGAAAAAGTGATAAATGACCATTAAAAGCATTTTGTAGGTCGTAAAAGTTTTGGATTGATCTAATTTTTGTATTTTCCCAAATAAACATTACCAATCTGCTTATAGTGGGACCTGGCTAGTTTTTTAATTGCGAGTGTTCAATCATCACTGTTTCCTTTGGTGTAGGTCCATCTGAGATTTGGATCTGCTTAATTTTTTGAAACACGTCCTAAAATGGGCTTGAAAAACTGATGGATTGCGTGCATATACAACACATCATAAAGGCGGACCCCACAATAAGGGTAACACCACTAAGGTGTTACCTAGGTAAAACCTAATATGCTCCCCCTCCAAGATGACACATTGACAACATATGCAGGATACTAGTAGCGCACGATTCCCCTTCTATCATTGATGGTTTGTGTCATGATCAGTGGCCCCACAGGATTGTCTGGAAGCTTCAAAGTCCTCGAAAAATAAGCTCAACACAAGTTTTCTACATGTCTTGTAAAGTACTCCTCTTTGCACCGGCATTTTCTCTGTCGGATCTTGCACCCATTGTTAAAGTGCCTTGATATACATTGATACGCCATCCTCTAACGGCTCGAGCTTTTAGAGAAAGTGGTTGTTTGACATCGGTGTCAGAGTGGAAGGTCCTGTGTTCAAATCCCAGAAGTAGCAAATATGCCACTCATATATATTCTCCCACTAAAAAAAAAAAAAAACACGTATAGCTCTGTTTAGTTATGCCTTTTTCTTTCATGGTTCATAGGTAATCCGTGTTTTGATTAGTGTTATTTTAAAAAAAGCCATGTGATTAGAAGGGGTTATGTTTTGTTATTTTGCTATTAGTTTACAAGATTTAGAATTTGAGTTGGATAGAGATTTCTTTTATTTTTATGGTTATAAGGGGTTGATAGAAACAGTTAAATAGTTTATTGTATTTTAAAAAATTATTTGGCTGATATGGATGTGATTGTGAGATTATAAGTTTCTTGTTCGAGCTGCTTGCAGTGGATTAATTTTTTAGCTTTATATTTCTTAGTGCACAGTGTCGAAATCTACTGGATTATTTCTTGTATATAATTTAGTTATCTGAATGAAATACATGTCCAAGTTTTCACAATGTAGCTAGGCTTAAATTCTTAAATCACAATCAGGGTATTTGAGTCTCTATCAATGTTTATGTAGGTATTAAGGTTATGTTTATTTTCCTTTCTTCTTATAAATCCTCAATTTAGTAATTTGTTGATTTTTTTTTCATCAAGAATTTTTCCCTAACTTTGCCTAAAAAATTGAAAAATAAAAAAAGAATTAAGACCTTTTTTATATTCCAAAAAAATTAGTCTATAAACAAATAAAATTTAATCATTTCCCAATAAATACTATGTTAACTCTCACATTTCCTAAAAAGCATAAAAATTAGGGAATGAATGCCCCACCAAACAAATTAACAAGCCTAAGAGATAGTAGTTACGGCATACAGATAACTTAAACTTTTCAAATATGGGTTTTGATCAAGGTGGCTAGTAAATAAAAAATTACACTTAATTTACTTTAGGGAATTAAAAAAATATCTAACTAATATGGGATATACATTCCAATAACTTTTTCTAAAAAAAGTTTCCAAAAGTTGACTTCATTAATTGATATAATTGTCGTTCCACTATTATCCATCACATTTATTTAACTGTTTGTTGGGTGGGCGAGCAAGCAAATGGGTCGGTTGCTTCAGTAGGCCCCACCATCATGTTTATATAAAATTCACCTCAACCACCAGGTGCGTCACTTCATGTTAGGCCAAGGGCCGAAACATTACCCCCATTCATGATTCAGGTGGACCACATTATTGTCAGTATCATACAGGACAAATATCGCCCCCTAAATTGTTTCCATTGGTATGGCCTACCTAATGCACGGATGGCCCTGATTTTTAGGCCCCAATCCTAAATTTTGGTGTGGCATCTAATGGGTAGACTAGATTTCATATAATCAGTAATGGGGCCTTTAAAAATCAAGAGATCATACATATATATATATATATATATATATATATATATATATATATATATATATATATATATATCTCTCTACTCTCTCTCTCAACTATATTTTTCGTTGTTATGGCCCACTTGAATCACAGGTCAGCCTGATTTTTTTTGTTCTAGGCGTAAACTGAAATTTCATATTATTTTCACAATTCGCCCTGAGGTACATGTCTCTTTCCCAACTATTTTCTTTAGTATGGTCCCACTTGAATTACAAGTCAACTTATTTTTTACTTTGGGCATATGCTGGGGTTATGTATCTAATGGTCCGTGTGGATTTCGCATACACATTACAGTGGCCCTATTAAAAAATCAAATCCTGGCATGCCTCTCCAACTGTAGAGAGATATTATTTAGAAGAAAAAGATGAATGGTATGAAATACCCCTGTTGATTTTGACGGACCTACCATGATTTTTTATGTAAGATCCACTCCCACTATTAGATATTTAGTCTTATATTAGGTTTAGAGACAGAAAAATGGCTAATTTGTGATTCTGGTGAGCCAAACCATTGGAAACAGTTGGGAGAGAGTTATATGGGCCATACTGATGAGAATAATTTGGAAGGTGAAGGTGAGTGTTGCCTTGTACATTATTTCCAATCATGTGGTACCACCAGAGCCATGGATGGCTTTAATGTTTGGCCATTGGACTAGCATGGGGTGATACACTTGGTGGATGGGGGTAGATTTTACATAAACATCACAGTGGGGCCAACTCGAGCCACGGACTCATTTGCTAGCACCGCGGTAACGAAAGCTAGTGGAATGATGATTATGTTAATTAGTGAGGTAACTTTTTGAAAACCATTTTTTAAAGAGGTACGAAACGTAAATTTCATATTAATTAGGTAGTTTTTGTTAGAAATTAATTACAAAAGATCTCTCTATCTTTATCTCGTATGTGGATGCTCAATCTGAGATTTTGATGGATTATAAAGCATATTTCTTATTGATCACTTCTTTAACAACTGCTTCTCTCCTACAAAGCAGACTTGAGTTCATATTTTCTACAATTGCTGTAATTCAACTAGCTCATCCGCAATGCATCCTTTTCATTTGTAGTTCATCTGCTTCATCAGATCTTCAACTGCTTCATCATATTATCAAGTTACTTCCACGATCTTCATGTTGTCATGATCAACTATTACTTCATTAAATAACTTCTTCTTCATTTAAACTTGATCAAGTATGAGGGGGATATGGTTCCTCATGTGTTTTGGATTTGTTGCATTTGATAGGCATGACTCAGTTCCTTTTGTTTGGAGCTTTCCCCGAAGGTATCTGTGTATCCTTTCAATGTGAATACATTTTTTTGGTTAAAAAAAAAAAACTTGATCAAGTGCAGATCGCTGCCCATTTCAGATGTAGGATCGTCTAAATCACTATCCATTCTAGATGATGATCGTGCACAGATATGATTATTCAGAGATCTGATCATTCAAGTAGTTGTCTTCACTCAGCTTCTCTCTGTATCTCTTTATCTTCTTTATCAACTTCTTGTTTTCTTCAACCAAACATTGAATTGTTGATAATCCAAGCGTTGGTCAAATGACGTTCAGATCGTTTTCAAATAAGACCTCAGCTTATTCTTAGATATAATTTCAGTTCACTTTTAGAAATTAATTATTGTCCTTTTTAGAAACCAATCACGACCTATTTCACTAATTGATGATAACATGTTTGCATATAGTTTTAGAGTTAGTTTTACATATCAATTTACGGTAGTTCATTTCTGATTTTTATATGGCATAGGCGATGTTGGATGGGGTCTAACTTTGTATTGAAATGGGGTCATCCAAGGTTGTCATGGAATCAGATTCCAGAATTATTATTGAAGCCATTTTGAATCCCCTTGCATCAATCCCATGGGTAGTCTGGTATTAGCTTGGAGCTCTTTCACTTGAGATCGAACCATCAATTTAAAATTTTGCACACCTTGAGGCAATGAAAGATAGTGGTGGATGGTCTAGCAAAACTCGTGAGTGGTGGGAGACTGAATCTTTGGTTCCGAAGTAGAGATGAGCTTCTGAGAGAAATTCAGGGCTTGATAGGTTCTGGATAATTAACGTAAGACTTATTTGATTTTTATAGCAAATCTCTATATCTGATTGTGCTTTTTTCAGATATGATTATAACAAATCTCTATAAACTGATGATAGCATATTTATATCTGATTATAACGAATCTTTATAAGCCACTTGTTGTCCATCTGATAATGTTAATTGCAATCCCTTTAAATGATTTAACCACTATCTGAAATATTACACATTACTGTTGTCCAGATTATTGAGAATACTGATGTTCAGTTTTGATTCATAGCTACTGAACATTTAATATGGATGTTGTCCATTTGCTATAATAGTTGTCTTAGCTATTAATATGGCTATTGTCTCGTTGACATAGTTGTTATCTTATTAATATAGAAGTTATTCTATTAATATAAAAGTTGTTTTATTGACATAGTCGCTGTCCTATTGATATAGAAGCTGTCCATATTGTGCCATTGTAGCTGTCCTAGTATGCTAAATTACTGATTTATATGCTTGATTGCTGATCTATTTGCTATATTGATGATCTATATGATGTATTGTTGTCTATTGCATTACATATACACTGTTTGTATTGCATATGTACCTATATATCCACACTTAAGTCTTTGTTATACTCTATAAAAGTCTTTATGAGCCAGTCACTATCTATTTATATTCATTAAATTAAAGACCATTGTAGGTGATGAACATTTGCCCATTCAATATCCACTTATTATCCAAATAAATTTAATTTTCACTTAAAGATGATGATTACTTTTAATTTTCTTTGATGGATGAGATTCATCATTCGTTCCTAGCTTCATGGCTACTCATATGGTAATCAAACATCAATTATTACTCGAGATAGTCATTATCTCTCCAATATGACATCCATGATATCTCATCCTTCCACTATACAAAATGACACATTTTCCCACTAAGACACACTATTACACTCCCTACCTTGGAGATACATACGCAGAATATACTTATTCTTTTATCTTGAATGCATTCAACATTATCATGGATTTTATACTGGGGAGGTGATTACCAGAGAAGAGTGCTCACACCTTAATATCTCACCATGTGAGGAGGCCATGGAGTCCAAATTAATGATCGTAAGCCGATCTATGAATTATTTAACAACATCCACAACTTGCATGCATTAATGTTTGTATTGTATTGCACATCATCTATTAGTTTCTCAATATATTTATCACAACTTTTCTTATATTTAATTTATAATTAATGATTGTTTTTTATAATATACTTAAGGGTCTCTGATATACCACAACCTAAAATGTGATAAGAATGTACGATAATAATAAAATTAAGCCTTTTAACTATTTGCACTTTTATATATCTTGTATGAACGTAGTATTATTGTAAGAATGTCTTGTGAATAAATGATAATGAATGTAATTCTCGATGTACTATATACGATCTTAATTCAATATCAATAGTACCAAATACAATAAGTGGACCATCTTAAACCATAAGAATTTGTATTGTAGAAACTATAGCATGTTTATTTAACTGGTAACAAGAAGAATATATATAAGAGATAGGAAGATATTTAGAGATTTAGAGAAATCTTGACATATATAGATATTAATTAAAAAATATTCAAAATCTAAAATATTAGCCTAATATATTTTTACGGTAAAAAACTATAAAAGTTAAGATAATCCAATTATTAAAACTAGTACACCAAAATTCAGTCGGTCCATCTCCCATTCCCAATTTTTTATTTACACATGCCATTTTAAGCAACAAAAGAACACCACATAAAATATAAAATCAAACCCTAATAGTGGAAATGAGGTGTTTGGCATGACAACTTCCCAATTGCTTCATTTGAATTATATCTTATCATCCACTTATACTTTTCGAAGCGTGAACATCGCAAATGTAAAAGAGTCCTGGTTGGACGGGGTGCAAACCCTCAACTAGTTGCTTAAGACCTCATGAGCTAGGATATAACCTTTACTCTCACCTAATAGTCCTGGGTGGATGTAATAGTCCATGCTTTTCTATGGATGCATTACTTGTACATTACATCCGAGCCATCAAAAGGTGGGCCATGTCGCAAATATTACCTAGGATGAAAATAGGATGACCCATTTAGAAGGTGGGCTACATCTTTGAAATCAATGCACTTAGCTTGACTCAACCCACGTATGTGACCGACCTAATGAGTCAATTGTTCTAAATCGCTCCAAGTGATTTTTTGATCGAGTGCCTTTAATCTGGTGTAGTGCAGTTGGGTCGATCGAAGCATGTTATGATGTTCTCATTCAACCAAGGTTTGTTTCGGTTGACCGACAGACTCTATTGATATCTCAATTAATCGAAGGTGCGACCGACGAAATGCGTAAGTTTTAGAAAGTATGTGTTTTGTTTCTTAATCTTGTACAGGGGTATATAAGGGTCTTCTAAACATAATTAGGGTAATGTGAGAAATCTCTGTGTTTGCTTGAATTTTTTTTATTATCTATTGCTTGTTTGATTTCATCTAAGGTTGCTTCCACGCCCAACATGATCTTCATGGCATTGTCTACCCTTTTCATGGCTTGGATGTTCCTATGAAGTGGCACATGAGCATAAAATAAAAATGTTGTATGTTAGTTAAGTTAACATGGATCATTGTACACGTCAAATGGTTGGTACCAAATACAACATTGTGGGCCATCTGAAATAAAATGAAACTACATAGTTTCTTTTTGTGATATCTCCCATCTCTTCTATACATTAGTGGAAAACTGTAATGCATTTATTTCACTGATAACAACAACAATGTATAGAAGTGACGAGAGATATCTAGAGATTTAGAGATGGAAATGATGTGCTTGGCATGTCACCTACTTCCCAGTTGCTTCACTTGGGTCTTTTCACTTTTTGAAGCACGAAGTAGCAAATGCAAAAGAATCTTGGGTGGATTAGGTTCAACGCTACAGTTGGTCTGACCTCATAGTTAGATCGATATACCGTTAGTCCACCTATAGTCTTGGGTTCAACGCTAACAGTTGAGACCTCATGAGTTCGATCGGATATAACCGTTAGTCCCACCTAATAGTCTTGGGTGAACATAATAGTCCATGCTCTTCTGCTGCCACATCACTTTATATCACATCCGAGCCAACAAAAGGTCGTCTGCATCACAAAGATCACCTAGGATGAAAATAGGATAGCCCATTCAAAGTTGGGCTACACCTTTGAAATCAATTCACATAGCCTGACTCAAGCTACGAATGTGATGCACCTGATGAGTGGATTATTTCGAATTACTTCAGGTGATGTTCATGGCATTGTCCACTCTTTCCATGGCTTGATGTTCTTATGAAGTGACGTATGAGTGGAATAAAAATGTGATATGTTAGTTAAATTAACATGCATCATTGTAAGTGTTGAATTGTTGGTACCAAATGCAACACTGCAAACCATCTTAAACTACAAGAAACTACATTGTAGAAACGCCAACATGTTTATTTCACTAATAACAACAATAACATATGGAAGGATGAGAGATTTCTAGAAATTTAGAGAGAGATTGACATATATACATATTAATTAAACAGAAAAATATCCTAATTTATGAAGATTAGTTTAATATATTCTTACAGTCCAAAACTATAAAAATTCAAATAATCTCTTGTTAAAACTAGTACAATACTAGAAATCAATAGACGGGCATATTATTTTAAGCGACAAAAGGACACCACATAGCCAATATTGGAAATGACGTATTTGGAATGGCACCCTCCCAATTGTCCTCAGTTGGGGTTTTTATCTTATCCACTATTTGGTATGGCACCTTCCCAATTGCCTCACTTGGGTTTTATCTTGTCCACTTTCTATTTTACAACGCCTAAACTTGCAAATGCAAAAGAGTCCTGGGTGAAGTGGGTTCAAACCCTCAACTAGTTGTTCAAGACCTCATGAGTTTAGATATAACCGTTGGTCTTGCCTACTTCTAATCTGTCCATTCATAGATGTACTGCTTTAAGAAGTTGAATCATCGAATTATACCTTACTAAGCCGAATGCCTTTGCATGATCTAGGCGTTCATCAGATGGGTCCCAACACCCGTTCTGTAAAAATCAGATAGCCTACATATCCAAACGGTAGCTTTGTCACATTAGTGAATTCCATTTAACCATCCCTCTTTCTCACATGTGGGGTCCACTGGATGACCAAACTGGCATTTTTTTTCAGACCACCTTACATACATGGTGGGGCCCACCTAATGAGTAGCCTTCCCATATCTAGTTATCCGATCTTCTAATTGAAGAGAATAAGTGTCGGAGATGGTTTGTGTTCCAGGCTTCTTAGTACGTGGGGTTCCTCATGTTGCTGCATCTCTGGTGTGAAAGAAGAAGAAGATATAGCCATGGTGAGATCAAGGTTCAAATCAGGCAATGTGCTAGTATCATCGCCAAGGCAACTGGCCGCATCAGACGCTTGATCATTGTCCCCGTGAGATCTCAGCTGTTGATGTGGTTGGCATACTTGGCTCTTCGAACCGAATGATGTGGAATTGTTAGAGCCACCTTTATGTTGTTGGTTTGGCAGGGTGCTGCAGCCCAATCGGTGATTATTGGGATCAATTCCCATATTTATAAGGTTTTTCCTTAAATGGGAATTCCAGTAGTTTTTAACCTCATTGTTTGTACGGCCTGGCAACCTCCCAGCGATCAACGACCATCTGGATCCATCAATCAAACATAACATACATATCAATACATATTTAATACATGATATTTGAGTGCCATTTTCTCATGCATGCACACATGCATATACACATATATACATGCATGCGTGCATGGGTGAAATGTCCATCAACACGTTTTTGAAATGTATGGTAAAAGCTGTCCACCGTGATGTTTGAGCATCATCCAAATCTGTCCATTAGATGGACCAAGCGATAATAGGCATCGATCCAAAATCCAGACTGATCCATGATTGAGGTGGGAGCAGCTGAGGTTGAGTTTAGTGAGGCCTTGCATTCTGGCCTTGTTTATGTGGGTTTGGTTGTTTTCTTGTGTTTATATATATATATATATATATATATATATATATATATATATATATATATGGGGATATTACACCGTAGGTGAGGCTTGTTTCTTTTTGTGGTGCCTGCCCACCGGAACGGTTGTATAGTTTTTTCCATGTACCAACAAAGTTACAGGCAGTGTACTCCAGTCCATTTAGAAAAAGAAAAAATGGGCATATTTATGGGAAATATGGAGATATTGCGGAGGGGTATATGCCTACTATAGAGACTTCTTGATTATTATTATTATTATTTTTTTAACACATGCACTCACACCACAATGAGTACTTGAACTCATAACCACTGGGCAAGAATCGATCATTCGACTTTTGCCACAGCCAAGATTGAAATATGAGGACCATAGCCTATGTGTGTCATCCATCCATCCAAGTAATCTGGTGTGACCTACATGGATAAAGGGACAAACAGGAAATCAAGCCATTCCAAACTTTAGGTGGGCCAAAACAAGTGACTATAAAGGTTTTAGGCATGATTGTACATTTTGCCCTTGTTGTGTCCCACCTAAGCTTCTAATAGGGATGTGTCTTGGAATGTACGGTGCTGAAGAGGAGGCACACCCGATTAGCACTTTGGATCTGCTATACACATCATGGGAGGCCCCCCCCCCCCCCCTCCCCTCAAATCGAACATATGGTGATTTCCATCGTTGGAACGCACGTGATCATTCCTCTGAGAATCACAACTAGTGTCCCGAATATGGTAAAGCTGGATCTTTTGATCAGGATATAACCCATGCGTTGCACCTTGTCAGAAGATCACCGCAATCCTTTACTTGGAATATTTGGGACAGAATCAGCAAGGTGCACCACACTTGCCAACCCTACCATCTTGTTCTTGGAATATTTGGCATAGAATCAGCAACATATGCAGCAACCAACCAACCCCTGGAACCAGTCTCTCTCACGTCCTGCGCAAAGGAAATTCGGTGGCAGATGGATTAGCCAAGCTGGCCAGCCATAGGCACCCTGACAAATTATACAGGAGTTGGCATGATTTTCCTTGACTGATTAGAGGCTCTATAGTTCTAGCTAGATAATATTGCAAGGGTAGATATGATCAGAAAGAAGAAGATGCCTAGGATAGGGGAGGACTGAAATTGTCTGTAGACTACCTGCCCTCATTCTCGCTTTTAATCTTTTGTCCTCCGACCCCTTTGTAAATGGACTACACGATAGGTGGGACTCCATCTTTTTTTGTGGGGGCCAACCCAAATGTACGATGATCTTACAATCTCTTAATAAAATTTTAATTTTCAAAAAAAAAAAAAAAGGTGCAACACATGTATAGACCCCTTCGGATCCAACAGCCGATCTTGATCAAAGCTGGGACCACACGTGAATGTGGGGCCGTTAATCTATTCACTTGAGAATATTGGAGAGAGGATGTATATCTAACCGGTTGCCAAGGAGGGCATGGAGCTTGATTATGAGGTCTTCTTCATCCTCGGCGAAGTTGCCTCTCTTGAGGTCTGGCCTCAGATAGTTTATCCATCTCAGCCTACAGCTTTTACCGCAACGAAGCAATCCTAACAACAATAAAAATCGGCATTAGGGTTTATGTTTCAGTTTTCACTGAGCATTTATGAACTTTGTTGACTCATGACATGCCATTAAAATTCATTTTATCATGGAGTTTAGTTGTGTGGGGGGCCATGTGGTGCGTGTGGCAATATCCAATCTGTCTAATAGGTGTACCCCACCATGATAATGGAAGGCCCCAAAAATCAGGCGATCCAATCATCAGGTAAGCATGCACACCATAGAAACCAATCGACAACCACCCGATAACTTACAAATTATATTTGAGGCCAACTGTGGAGTCTATATGACATCCAAACCGTCCAGTAGGGTTGCCCCATGTTGAAGATCGTCTGAGAAATTACGCAAATGAAATCATCAGGTGGGCCGCACGTGATTTAGGAGGTCATCAGATGGCTCTAATCTAGCGAGCAAGCAAGCTAAATAAGGTCATGAAAGGAAAATTTCCAGGCACCGGACCGTTGTGGGATGGTCATGTATGTGTATATACCGTGCACATGAGTTTTACAGAACCATTGATCACATACATGCATGCATATACACATACGTACATATACCGTGTACATACATACACACATATATTTTAATGACATGTTGTTGAATATGGGTTTATTTTTTATTATGTGCCTTCAGCATGTATGGAGCTTTGCCAAGCCTCTCATGCATTAATGGCTAGAGCACACGCCAGCTGGTTAGTGGACGGACCTGACTATCGGATTGTGGAATTTATATAGTGGTACCCTTCTGATAGATGGCTTGGATATTTGATCAACTGTATGCCACGTTAGCATATGTGATTGGGTGTGCATTAGCTAGCTTGTACATGCGTGTGGGCTTAGCAAAGACTGATAGGGTCATGGCTCATATACATACGTCAAGACATACATTTGAGCGGGGGGGTGGTTGTTACAGGAGCATGCTGACTGGCACCATTACAAATACCTTGGGACTTGAGTTGACTCTCTTGTATTCTTATTTGATGACATTGGAGAGAGAGAGAGAGAGAGAGAGAGAGAGAGAGAGAGAGATGAACCTGCAGCCTCGGGGAGGGATCTCCAGCAACCTTCCCCATGGGCTCGGATGTAATCAATGAGCTTTTGATCTTCTTGCTTAGACCATGCTCCTTTGTTCGTGTCTTGCTTATCACAGCAAGGTTTTCTCATTCTAACAACACCAATAGATACACAGAGAGACACACAGAGAGAGAGAGAGAGAGAGAGAGAGAGAGAGAGAGAGAGAGAGAGAGAGAGAGAGAGAGAGAGAGAGAGAGCACCCGAAGAGCACAAACATGAGGAAGAAAGGGTGAGGAGATAAATAGGGTTTCGAAGCTTGCATAGAGTGAGTTGAATTTGACCGGTGGTTCGCGAGTGTGAGAAAGGTGGTAAGTTGGTTGCCGTTAAGTAGCTGTCCTTTTCTTCGCATCTTCTCTTCCACTATTCACTTGAGACCCGACCCCCTTTTTACAACACTATACGCAGAGCTTTTCTTACTCTGGCGAGTGGGGCCCATCTTTAGGTAATCTAAACCACCGATACGTTGCAACCCATCTTCGGTGGACCTTATCAAAAACATCCTCCTAATATGGTTCCTGTACCCTTTCGATTTGTGTCTTACAAATAGACGGTTCAGAAGAGACGGTCCATATTCAACTGAAAATTTTCCAACTATGGTGAATAGAGTCTTTAAATCATGAAATATATTAAGTAAACGGTCCATCCCCACTGGGATACAATAAATTAATGGATTGGATTACTGAGCTATGGATCGGACTTGTAAGAACTGAAAACTGTGTATACATTTAAAACATGCTCCTTCCTGTATAGTATGTTTCCTCCTCACCAACCCCTGGGGTCCACATGATGAATTTTACAATGATCTGGACTGTCCATATCTTGTATCCTATTTATTATACTATAGGAATATTATCTTGAAATAATTATAATTCTTATTTTTCTTATCCACAGATGAATTTTGAACAATAAAAAATTATCAATGGATCACATTCCTAAATATTGAAGGACAGTATCATCACTAAGATTTGATTATGGGATAATAGATTACTTATGACATTAAATAGAATGTGAATGGTTCAAAATATCGGACCATCTCAGCTTGTGAGGTCCAGCCGGTGGAGACATAAGCTGGATCCTGAGTCAGGACAGAGTAAAAATGAAATGAGGTTGGAGCATCACATGCTTCTGCGTTGACCGATAGCTTAGTTATTTTCTATCTTGCGCTGGACAGCCTACGGTGATAATCCACGTACTGGTTTTTAGGTGCTCTCTCAACTACCTTATTTTGTGGCATTTATGCATGTCAATCTAGGCCGTCGAATGCGTTAGCTCCACTGTAAATGGAGCACATAGCCAGAGCTCTGCAGTGGGATCTTGGCGCTCTGATTGCCCTCTTTGAATCTGGATTGTTGAGCATTTTGGCCATCGATTGGATGGTTGGGATTCTTTATGTATAGTGATTCTTCACCCACGGTATGCCCTACTGTTTGGACAGTCTGGATTGACCTGCATTTATCCCACGCCTACAGAGGATGCCGTATTATTTGGACAGTTTGGATTGACCTGCACTTATCCCACTCCTACAGAATCGTCCGCAGCACGTGCATGCAACAACCAAGCTCTTCGTGTTTTTGCGTATCATCCACTTCGTCTTTCAGGTTCCCGCCCTCATTTCAACGGAAGCGGATTGCGCACTGAGTAACTCCGCACGGAGTAAACTCTGTGGGTCCCACAGTGATTTACTTATTTTATCCACTCCGTCCGTCCATCTTAAGGCCCACAGTGATTTACTTATTTTATCCACTCTGTCCATCCATCTTAACAGAAAATATTAGGTACGGTGCCAAAAAAATAAAGCATATAAAAATCTAAAATGGACAACATCACAAGAAATGTGTGAACTGAATGTCTACCATTGAAAATTTTTTGGAGGACACAGAAGTTTTGAATCAAGCTGATATTTGTGTTTCCCTTCATCCATATCCATGTGATCTTATGGACAGGTTGGATGGCAAATAAACATAACTGTAGGGCCTGGGAAGGTTTCAACGGTGGAAATCATTATTCCCACTGTTTCCCGTGGCATGGTCCACTTGAAATTTGGATATGCTTAAATTTTGGGCTCAACCACTAAAATGTGCTGGAAAAACATATGGACGGAATAGATAAAGCACATACATTCTAGGTGGGCCCAACTGAGTTTACTCTGCACGATAAGAGCGTGCGGAGTTACTCCGCATGCAATCCGATTCCCATTTCAACGTATATCCCAAGAGCCTATCAGATTCTAAGGTGGGTGACCCATGGGAAATGGACAGCCCTAAGATATGCAGGGCCCACCGTAACGTATGTGCCATATCCACTCTGTCTATCCGTTTAATCCGCTCATTTTAAGGCATGACACCATACATGAGGCAAATCCAAAGGTTAAGTGGACCACACAACAGGAAATACTAGGGATAGAATTTCCATCCGTTTAAACCTTCTGGTCCTCACCGTGATGTTTATGTACCATCCTATCCGTTCATAAGGTGACTCTGGTCTGGATGAAGAGAAAACACAAATATCAGTTTGATCCAAAACTTCCATGGAGCCCAGGAAGTTTTCAAGTTTGGGTGTTCAATCATCTGGTCCACTTGAGCTTTTCATTTGGCTCTTATTTGGGCTTATGTGCCTAAACTGAGCTAGCGAAACGGATGGACAGAGGTACAACACAGGACTTACAGGTCTCCGAGCTGGAAGTAATCCGTGTCCGATAGAAAACAATGTATAATCACGGTTAAAACCTCAAAATCAACCTGTCATCCTGAGTTTTGTATCAGGTTGATTTATGCATTTCCTGTCAGTCATCATGATGGATTGCACTGGAGTAACGGGTTAGATGGCACATAGACCAGACTGGGCTGCACAAATAATGTATGATGTGTGTCCAAGTTGTCTTGTCTAGGTGGTAGATCATACTATTCTTTGGTCCAAGGGCCTAACATCTAGAGCTGAACCTAATGGACGGAATGGATGTCACACAAAAGACGATGGGTTTGCACGGGTGTTGCACGCACTGTCGGCAACAGGTGTTGAAAAGGAATTTGGTCCCATCCCAAGTGGCATCAGCACTTAGCACGCGGATTAGCTGAGGCAGGGGTAAGAGCTTAGTGATGCCACCTGATGCATATGTTGTATATCGACGCCGCCCTTGGTTTCTCCAGCTAATTTTAAGGGTATTGTCCTAAAAAGGAGGCAGATCCAAATCTGAGCAGTTGGACCACACTATAAGAAAACGATGGTAATTGAACGCCTACCATTGAAAACTCCCTATGACCATTGCAATGTTCCATTTAAACTGTGTTGTGAATTTCTGATCTTAGTAAATAAATTAATTAGAAAAAATCGAAAATAAGGACAGGCTGAAGCACGGGAAAAACACGCTGTTCTTAAAGAGTAATTCGCCCTTACTCAAATTACTTTGAGACTGCTGATAGGTTGCAGGCGGATTGCTTCCTAGGATTTGACGAGCCTTATATGGTTCTGCGTTCAGTCAGAAACGAATGAACCACTATGGAATTCAATAATTCTATCTGACAGATGATGAAAAGAAAGAGAGAAAAATGAATGGCGGTCTTCTTCTTCTCTTTTGATACGTGCGTTGATTTGCTCAGTCGTGTCTTCATCAGTTACTGGAGGAAGCGGCTTCAAGTTCGGGTCTAAGATATAGAATATCTTCAACGCCATAAGCAAGAACTTTATCTTATCCTGTCATCTGGTGAAATTGGTTCTATTGAACCGGTCCAGACGAATCAGATCCTAGTTCATTAGTTTGATTGATGATACCCTTTCGGTTTCCATATCAGAAAATTACGTTTAAGATTGTTTTGAATTTCTGATCTCAGTAAATAAATTAATTGAAAAAAACAGAAAATAAGGAGAGGCTGACGTGAAAAACATGCTGCCCTTAAAGCGTAATTCGCCCCTACTCAAATTACTTTGAGTCTGCTGATAGGTTGTAGGTGGATTGCTTCCAGGATACGACGAGCCTTATGTGGTTCTGCATTGAGCAAAAAATGAATGAACCACTATGGAACTTAGTAATACTATCTGGCAGATGATGAAAAGAAAGAGAAAAAGGAATAACTGTCTTCTTCTTCTTGCAGTAGTAGACCACTACGCTGGTCTAAGTGGCTTGGTTTGTATCAACTAAACTGAGAGGCTAATAGACTCAGATGGGTGCTGGTTCAGTAGAGATGGTTGTGATTGCAATTTTTATGTTGGAATGAACCAGACCTGTAGGCAAGGGTGGCTGACAGTTTTGGTCCAGAGCCATAATGACACTAGCCGTTTTCTAGCTGTTGTGAGAAACTAGCCGTCTTTTTTTGCAGTTTCTGACTGTTGTGCATGTAGGAGTTACACACATGTATACTGGCTGTTTAGACTCAATGGCTAGTCGTTTCTGACTGTTGGGCTAGCCACATGCAGCTGTTATTGCATGGTCTGGACCGTTACTGCATGAGCAGTTACACAGGTCCCTCTAAATAGCCCTGCAGCTCTCTAGAAAAAGTAGAGAGGTCTCTCTGTCAGACCTCTCACCCACAACACCTTTTCTGTTCCGAACCCAACCACCTGACCTACTACCTAGCCTTGTCGCACCGCGACTTGCACCAGTCTAGCTCCGATCCGCGAGGTCATGACTAATCTGTGATACGATGCGCACGTGCGAAATGCCAAGTGCGCCACTAGCGCCTCTACAGCCACACTGCCTCACATGCCTACACCCTCGCACCTAGCCCGAGCCCGAGCCCGAGCCTGAGCCTGAGCCCATGCCCGATACCGAGATCGAGTTCGAGTCTGAGTCCGAGACCAAGCTCGAGCCCGAGCCTGTGCCCTTGCGCGTGCTCGGTTCCAGTGCGAAGCACTAGAACATGCAAGCCACCATACTCTCTCTCTTCCACCATAAATAAGTAAGGTGCACAACACCCTACTTATAAAGAGGTAAAAAATCTTTCTCCAATCCGACATGGGACAAAAACAAAGTTTGGTTTTCAAAATACTTTTTAACCAAAAAATATATTTTATTTAAAATACTTCAACAATACGCTTTAAGATAATTTGCTGTGTCGAGGACACATCCTAAACACGCTATCTGATCGTCTGTATGATCAATACACCAGAATCGAGTCTGCCAAAGAAATTTGGACCGCTCTCGAGTTCAAATTCAAGGCCAAAGAAGAATGTACGAACAAATATCTCATAGTTAGCTATTTCGACTACACCATGGTAGATAACAAATTGCTTTTAGCCCAAATCGAAGAACTACAGCTAATTGTTAGGAAAATTAGTGCCCTAAAAATTGATATCCCTGAATCTTTCCAAGTCGGGGCTATTATTGCAAAATTGCCCTCGAGTTGGACAGAATACAAGAAGAAACTGTTATATAAAATCGATGACTATTTACTATAACAAATCCAGAAACTTCTCAGAATAGAGGAAGAATCCCGAAACCATGAAAAGAAAAATGAAAATGGGAATTCCTCGTCCAAGGTGCAAGCAGTAGAAAGTACCCAAAATAAGAATCCTGAGAAGAACAGTTCCCTGAAACCTAATAAAGGAAAATTCAAGAAACCACAGAAGAAGAACGAAAAGTTTAAAGGCACTTGCTATGTATGTAGGAAAACAGGGCATTACGCTCGAGTATGCTGACTTCAAAAATCGAAGAATGAGGCAAGTGCAGTTGAAGAAGACATAGTTGCCATGATCACTGAGGTAAACATGATAAAAGGCAAAGTATCTAGTTGGTGGTATTATACAGCTGCCAAGTCCATATAAGCTATGACAGATCAGCCTTTAAAACTTATGAGGACGTGACCAATGGTCAAGAAGTCCAAATGGGTAATTGTAATATACTGAACAAATTTTAGGTGTATAATTTTTTTTATATAGAAAATTAAGATAAAATCTGACCATTTAGTGGATCATATGATACTTGACCATAAATATAGATCAATTTGTTTTATGAAATACTGATCTAAACCATGGATCGTACATTCATGTCATATAAAACGTAAACCTACAGTCGGATCGTCAATTCGAGTGCTATAAATGGTCTGATCGATGGACGGATGACTTAAATCCTCTAAATTGATTATCTTAGAGAACGATCCATCCAATGTGTGCTGATCATCTTGTAAATCGTATTATAACGTTCAAAATGGTATAAGTATGATAATTTTTCCTAAATAGAACTTGAGATGTGAGGCCGGATATATGGATGGCCATAATTTATCGAAGATATTAACCAATCTAGTAATCTGAATTGTGTAAAACTACTTTCATATGATCTATCTTAAGTAGACCCATCATGGTATCTGATTTGATCATATCATATATATACTTAGATCTTTCTAATCATGTGTATGTGAATATTGCATCATCATGACCATCCATTATCTCATCTATCATTCATAGTTGAATATTGCCATTATTTTTCCATGTACATGTACATCATGGTCTATGATTCTGTGTGGTTAGAATTTAATATTTCATAACTATGTGTAACATACAAGGTTGACACATACACAAACATGTATATACTCCCACCCATGATATTGAGAGAGTACCTTTGATAGGTGTGCCCTCATGTCTATGAACGGTAATACATCATATCTCGTTATTCCAGTATCTTTTGAGAGTGAAATAAATTTTAATAGTATGTGCTCACTTTCAAGGAGCAGATAAATATTTTAGATGATGATGACCACCTATGTGGGACCTACTTTGAGAGTGGCACGTGTACGTACTCTAAGCTACACTCTTAAATAAGATTTTTTTCTTAAAATCCCTCTCGTAACCTTTTTCTTAAATCTCTTCCCATTACTTCATGAGAGTACGTACATACATTTACATGTGTTTAACATGTTTTTTTCATGCATGTGTTTAATGCAAGAGGACTTTGTTTCTTCTATATAAAGCAATGCCAAGTCTCTTCTTGTAAGTACTTACACTTTAAACAGAGAGAGAGAGAGAGAGAGAGAGAGAGAGAGAGAGAGAGAGAGAGTTCTGTAAGCTTATCTTCTTATCGAAACCATTTATCAAGTGAGTGCTCTATGACTATATCTCTTAGATATTTTTGATCAAATTCAAGTGGACCCCACAAAGTATAAAATTAAGATGAACCATGAGCTGACCATTAGGCAGCATGAGTGGGCCCCACATGCCGTCACGTAGGCAGTAATATGGTACCCCACACGCTGCCTCACGTGGGCAAACGCATGGGCCCCTTATGCGGACATAATGAATGGCAAGAATGGGCCCCACTCTTTTATAAGGTTTTGTACATGTGGGTTTTTTTTGTTTAGATTTGAATTTTTATTTACTTTATGTATTGTTATCATGTTTAACAATATAAATGAATCAATTAGTTTAGAGATCTTATCATTAGATTTATGGTGGGCTAATATAGAAAAAAACTAACATCTCTCTAAAAAGGGCCCCTCCTTAAGATCTTGTCATTAGAAACATGACAAATGAGTTTTAGATGAAAGATCCATTGTTGACAAGTAATATAGCAGTGGGCCCCATCCAACATTAAAGGCATCCTTAAGTGGGCCCCACTGCATTTATTCGAATGAACTGATGGATCTTATTCAACAAAGTACAGATCTTTATCGAAAGTCTTATAAATCTTTATCTTCGTTTGTTAATCAATGATCAGGTCCAATCCAACCGTTGATCAAGAGTCTAATAAACCAATTAAGGAATTGAATTTGGGGATAATAAGATCCACCTGACCCAGATCTAGATCGAATCATCTGATCAAGGATCAACTAGGGTCGTTGGACCAAAATTGTGAAAAATAAGGAAATGAATGGTTGGATCGGATGGATCTTAACACTTAATTGTTATAAATGTTGATCTTGACCTTAGACCCACTTAAATCATGATCTAAACCCATGATTCTTGAGATATGAGTAAGATTTGAGTAGTGAATGGACCCGATTATTCACTTAAGGTCGCAAGTGGACCATCTTAAAACCAATATGATCTGATATTGATCTTGATTATCAGATCATGAATTAATTCCATCTAAACCATATAAAATGTGTCTAAATCCTTGAATTAGTAATTCAACTAGTCATAACCGTCCATCAAGGGGCGAATTGATCAAAATGGAAGATTAAGTATATATGAACCTAGATCCAACCGACCATATCTTAAATGAACGGTTCAAATTAAAGTTTAACGGTCGGATCGAAAGGATCTCGGGTCTATATGAAAATAAAGCCAAAATAAACGGTTAAGATTGGATAGATCATGAACTAAATGTGAAATATGATTAAACTAAAGGTATGGATCGTTAGCTTGATGATCTAATTGTCAAATCGACGGTCATAATTGTGTATTAACAGATAATAATTGATTATATCATGAAATTAAGTATGAAAGTAACCCTATTCGCATAACATTTAAAAGGGAATCCAACGAGAACGAAAACCGAGAACCTATCAACTAGTCACAGAGGATTGTATCCAAGGAGCTTAAGCAGAATAAAACTTTTGAGTAAGTAATACTACACTACGATGGTATTTCCAGCATGCATTCATTATGCATTCATGAATCTTATGATATAAACTGCCTATTTGATATATGTCATTATCTGAAATATAATGTTGAAGTTGAACACAAGACAACTCGGGGATAGAAATCCCTTAAATTCTCGGGCAGAGTTCCCAACCGGAACCCGAGTTGGTACCAATAGGGCTTCCTCCCAAGGTTGCGGCTCAGGGCTGGAGAAGGAGTATAGTCAGCTCTAGAATAGACTACTCATCGTTGAATGGGTATTGGCAGGCCGAAAGCTGTGCGCAGCCATGGCCCTGGTGATTCCTGAGTATGGAGTTGTTTATATGATAGATGACATATTTTATTGTTATTTTGATAAACATGATATGTATTGAATCATGCAAATTATTATTATTTATTGAGCTTCTAGCTCACAATCTTGTATATTGGAACCATCCAGGAAAAGACATAGTGGAGGCGTCTCTATGAAGATGACTTCGACAAAATAACTGGTGGAGGAGCCAGAAGGAAATAAGAGAATTTAGTCTTTATATCTAAGAAGTTATTTATGTTTTGAGTGATTTAGTTCGGACATAAGCCTTAGTGCCATTTGATACTTTGAGATAATTAATAATTAGTTATATGCTATGATGATGATTAAACTTTTTATTTTAGTGGGTGAATGTATTACTGTTTAATTTTAGCACAATATGATAGCTAATACCTCAAACTCGATACCCGAATTGATGGAATTCGGATATCCAAGGTTGGTGTGTTACAGTTTGGTATCAAAGCCTAGGTTCTGGAAGAACACTGGGCTTAGGGTGATAATTTATATCTCGCGATGACGGACTAGGGCCTGGCCAACCCTAGTGCTAAATCTCGAGACATGACAGTTAGGGAGAACTGTGAAAATATAGAAGGAAGAAAAATAGTATCAGGGTTGAACTCCCTTAGTAATGAAGAACTTAGAACATACTTCTGAACATTCCCTTTACTTTTCGTAGATCAATGGCACCCAAGAGATCAAAGAAGACACCTGCCAATCAAGGAGCTACAGCAGGACCGTCTGCTCCAATGACACAAGCTGCGTCATTTGCTTCAGCCTCAACTGTGCCACCAGTTGGGCCAAACGCAACACTAAGCGATGTAGTCAGAGTCCTTGGGACAATGGCTAACCTTTTCAACAATAGATGCAAGAAAATCAGAGGATTTCGTCCGACCCTGAAGAAGAAGTTGTGGAACATGATAGAACCGGAAGCTTGGTAAAAGAGTTCAAGCGATTGTTTCCCCCAGTATTTAAGGGAGAAATAGATCCAGCTAAAGCATTGGAATGGAAGATGGAATTAGAGAATTTTTTTGATGTTATGAGTTGTAATGAGGAGCAAAAGGTGAAGCTTGCTGTTTTTGTATTACAAGGTGAGGCGTATCTGTGGTGGAAAACTAAAGAGAGGATTACCCCGGCAGGAATAGTCTGGACATGGGAGAAATTCTGTGAGGAATTTGATGAAAAGTACGTCCCGGAGAATGTACAAGAGGAGAAGGAACTAGAATTTCTTCGCCTAGAGCAAGGGAATATGTCTGTAAATGAGTATGAGGAAAAATTCACCGAGCTGATTAAGTTTGCACCAGACTATTTAGTCAATGAGAAGAAGAGAATTCGAAAGTTTGAAAGGGGGCTTCGATCGAGTATTTGAAGATATGTGGTTACGATGCGTCTAACCGTGTATGAAGAAGTGATTGCTAGCGCCCAAGTGGTGGAAAAAGATAACTTGGAATTCTACCAGGGCAAGGACTCGAAGAAGGATTCCAAAGGAAAAGAAAAAGTAGTCTTTGATCCGACCTTGAACTAGGGCAGAAACCCCAAGAATTCAGTAACTAATCCTCCAACACCTCGTTGATTCTCGGAAAAATGTTTCAATTGTGGCAAAGAAGGCCACAAGCCTCAAGATTGTCATTGCCCCAAGCAGCGACAGCACTAACAACACCCGTTCCAACATAAAGGACCTGGAGGGTACCAGCCGCGGATAGGAGGAGGTGGGTCGTTATAACAGCCGAAGCCAGGGAATCAACCTCGATGTGGCAGAAATCAGCAATCACTGCAGAATCAACAGAACAAGAATGTGCAGACTTAAAGTAATTTTAGTAGGGGCGAATTACGCTTTAAGGACAGCGTGTTTTTCACTTGCTTCAACCTGTCCTTATTTTTTTATTTTTTCCAATTAATTTATTTACTGAAATCAGAAATTCACAACAAACTGTTGATAAGGTCACACAGACTTAGATGAAGGGAAACACAAGTAGCAACTTAATGTAAAAGTTTTGTGGCCTCAAGAAGTTTTTAATGGTGAGTATTCAATTCCTACTGTTTGGTTCACCTGAGATTTGGATCTACCTCATTTTTTGAGAACATACCTTGTTAAAATGGATGGACCGCATGGATATACAACACATACATGGAGGTGGGCCCAAGGTCAGTGACATGATAAAAGGGTGAGAGGAGGAAGATTACCATCTTCCTCAAGTAGCAAAGGCCGTGAATCCACAAGGTAGTTTCTTGAATCAACAAGAAAAAAATGAGAAAATTCAAATATTTTATTAAATAACATCTAATGTTCATGATTTTTTCATTATACCATTAACAAAGAAAAAATAAAATCCTAATTCATAATTACCGAAAATAGTAAAATTCTAACCCTACTAAAAGTGTTAATTTAACTAGATTAGAATTTCGATATTTTTAAAAGAAAAAAAAATAAAAAGTCATAAATTAACATTACCGAATGATTCCTAAAATGATTATAATCAATTTCTAAAAAACTAGAAATATAAAAATATGAAACTACAACAAAAATATATCAAAATTACTAAAAATAATATATTTTTTTAAAATTCTATTTTTGAACTATAAGCTTGCGTTTTCTCGTAAAACGGATGGATGTTTTCTTGAGGACCGGTTCGTTCAAGCGACACCCTGTCACCACCACCATCACCACTAGTAGCACCACCACCTTCATCACCACCACCAGTAGCATCACCACCACCCACAGCATCATCACCATCTCCGCCATCACCACCCATGACATCATCACCTCCACCATCGCCACCATCAATAACATCATCACCTCCACCATCACCACCACCATCTCCATCAACACCATCATCATCATCACCACCAACATTGCCAACACCATCATTATCATCATCATTACCATCCTCATCATCACCTCTATCACTCCCTTTTGGAACATTGCCTTCTTTGGGCACCTCATCTATGGGCCCGAGGGGTGGGAACTCCGGCTCCTCCAATGTCACATTTCTCTCCCCATGAGCAACCCAGCTTTCCAGAGTATGCTCAGGTTTTTCGTGGTCGATCACCACATTCAAGGAGGTCTTAAGCCTCTCTGTACTCAGCACAGCAGGCTGATGAAGATTTTTCGATAGATATCCAAGCCCGTCAGCCGAAATAGGAGTAATGATCGGAGGTGTGACAAAGATAGGCTCAGTGAGAAGAAGTTAGTTCCGAACCAGCGTATATTGGTGGGCCCACCACCTCATCCATACAAAAGAAGCCCCATTGCAGTACTTCGTCCCCGGAATGGCAAAAGAACAACCAGTCCTAGTTAACATAAGTTTCCGCCACATCCACTTCCAATGAATGGGCCTGACACCATACGTTCGTTGCTCACGGGTCACTGGTTCCAACGTATTAGGCACCCCTTGGTCGTATCCGAACTGACGGGCTCACTTCGGCTCACTTCACCGTCCTCGGATCCTACGGTCCCATCTGACTGAAAATCGCGCAATGGAGCATACCAAGCATCCCATTGTTCTTATATGCCCCTGTCTGGAGGAGGTGTGTAACGTCCCGTAAATTTTCGTACAGATAATAGCGTACGAATGACCGTATATCTTAGTTATTTAGATTTTCTAATCTCTAATCTAGAAAAGGAAGATTAGTTTAGTCCAAATTGGGCTAGATGGTTACCATTCTGTAAACTTTATGGCCCTTACTCTAAATAGCCTTCTGGAGGGCTACATACGTAAACCATTAATTCCACCTGGGTCATAAAACTAAGAACTAATTTTTATAAGGCCATTTGGGCTAAATGCCCAGCTTCTATATAAATCTCTTGCTGAGATTTCTCCCCAAATCGAATTGGGGATTTAGGTCTGAGAGAGAGAGAGGAAGAGAGAGAAATCGAGAGAAGAAGAAGAAAGGAGATTGAAGATGTCCTTCTTCCTTTCCTCTTAGAGTAGGAGATTGCTCTCGTTTGTCGTTCTCGTCGCTGGAGTGGTTCTTTTTGCGATTGGAGGTAAGAATCGAACCCTACCTTCCAATTCCAAGCTATCTTAGGTTTGAGACAGAAAATCTTATCCTAATCTTGTTTTCTTGTAGGAATAGCTGCTTTTCCTTAACCCTAACCCTAGACCATTGGACGAACGAGAAACCCTAGACCTTAAGGTGCGGGCTATACTTCAAATCTTCTATTTATCATTCCTAGAGGGTATTAGACAATGATTCTTGCAGTCATAGTGTAGGACTTTGGATTTCTATATCTGATTGTTTATCTCAGTATTATTACATTATACAACATGCATGTGTGTTTCATGGCTTTAGTGTTCGATGAAATGGGTCAATGACTCAATTGTTATAACTGATTTGTGAAATTCGTTGAGATGATGGAATTTGTATATGATATGCCTAATTTTATATTATCGCACATGTACTGTTTGTCATGGGTAAAAAGGGGCCAATCGATTAATGTGGATATCCTAGTTGGATTGGATATTCAGGATTGGCTGGTTGACGAGGTGAACTTGATCGATCGACAGTAGACTGGACTACACGGGTCGTCTGTGCCCAATGCCGGTTTAGTCAATGTTCTCCCTATATCAAACGGACACATCCAAAGCTAAGAAATGTTGTGTGGTAGATAGATTGTATTGAATGACTCTTCCAGAATCTGAAATGCTAATGTCATTAGATGTTGTCCAATTTATAATGTATATGTGACACGACCCTACTATATCTCCTTGGGCCGGGCATGGTGGTATGGGACACCGTGTTCGTGCCGTCGGCCTACGCTGTGGCATTGAGCCTCCCCGTAGTGACCATAAGTTATTGTGAGGATGCCAGCCTGTTTTGGGTAAATCTGAAATAGTTGAGGTACTTATTTGAATAGAATGTTCTTGTATTCTAAATGTATTAGAAGTTGGAGAAGGGATTCGTGGGCTACTGGCGATGATAGACAATCGCACCGTCGGGAGCCAGATGGTCCTGTTCAGGACCTACTGTATGACATTAGTAATTCAGCATCACCAATCTTGCTGAATGAAAATTAATATCAATAAAGGCCAAACTAACCATGCATACATGTCATCGGCAATCTCAGTGACTGGCTGACTGTTCGAAAGGCCAGGGCATTCGTGAGAGCCTTCATACTTGCATTATGTGTATATGAGTTATAGTTGGAAGGACTATTGTATCAATTTTGATTCTGTTGTGATTGCCCGGGACATGCATTGTGTGCGAATTCATAACATTCATGCATTAATACAACTATTCTAGGACTCTTGTATATTTTGTTTGTTACATTACCTATGCCTGAATGCTTGATTGATTGTTAAACTTAGAATTATAGCAGCATTGAGTTGATTACTCACCCCCTCAATCCTGGGTGGTGTTTGGAAAAACATCAACCAGACTCTAATGTAGAAACAGGTACTATGGATGATGACGCCCTTCAGAATGAGCTAGAAGACTTTGTAGAAGACGTTAGTTACTTTCAGTTCTCGGATGGCCGAGAATAAGATGCACTGGCATTTTTTTTTTGTTGGTGTTTTGGGGCCATTTGATGGCTAGATGTATAATGGCCCAATTCTCTTGGACTTGGAAATTTGGGGCTTCCTGTTGTGTAGGCCCCCTTCTTTTGGATATTAATGTAACTTTGTAAATGCTGGACCAGGTATGCACTTATCTTTTGTCCTTACTTTAAAGTTTATTTAGTTTTAAACTTGCGACATGATACTATAAATCATAGATGCATTAATCACGCTTCCGCATAAGCATAGTGACACCCGAAATCTCAAGGGTCGAGGTCATGCTCGACTTCTGAAATTTGGGGCGTTACAAGGTGGCACAGCCTTATTGCGAAGAATCTTCCTCTGCATGTCTTTGGACAGTGTCAATATGTGTTCGTAGAAATTGAAGGTCTCCGGAGGGAGGAACCACTGTGGATTTTGATCGGACGGCCTATTAACTTTCTTCGGAGCCGCACGCTTACGTTTAGATGGAGTTAGTAGTGGACCTGAAGGGCCAGCTTGCGAAGGATCACTAGCCATTTTAATCTGCAAAAGCACACAGGAAGTTCAGATGTGGCTCAAAACAAAGAAAAGCGGGCAAAGGTATGCTTAAAACTCTAGTTAAGTTAATCACTGGGATTACATCTTTGGCTTAACACGATCCGAAAATCTTTTTTAAGTGTGCGAGACCCCACACCTCCTCAAAATACTTATCACTTATACGCAGATATGAGATGAAGGTGTAGGGGGCTCATACCTTTCAAAGATCCACGTACGACAAACATTATCAAGTTAACTATCTCAGGGAAGTAATTAGAGAGCAACAAGTCCAAAAAGATAAGCACATGGGCACTCACGCGTCCCAAAAATGATAAATTTCACAAGTCATAATCCAGGTGAGTGAGGTCTCACGCACCCTGAAAATGAATAATCTGACTAAGTTCATTAACTGGGTGCGTGAGGTCCCACGCACCCTTAAAATACATAGAAAACCCATTTGTTGGGTGCGTGGGAGGCAAAACCCTCGTAAAAAGGTGATGAAGGGTGAGTGAGGTCCCACGCACTTCCTTTGAACATTAGATTTCTCCAAGTCACAATATCAGGGTGCGTGAGGTCCTACACACCCTTAAAATATCTGAGATCTACCTAAGTCTGGAATTTTCAGGTGCGTGCGATCCCATGCACCCTGAAAATCAAGAACCGCAGAGTACACATTCTTGGGTGCGTGAGGTCCCACGCACCCCAAAAATTGCATTACCTCGAATAACAAGATGTGTGCGGAATTAATAGGTGCGTTGGAGGTGATTTTTGTGTGAGTTGGCAAAAAATTGGGTGCGTGGAAGGGAGAGCGAGAAGCCAATGAGAAACTGAAAAAATGACGAGAAAACGGCTAAATTTTATATTTATAGCTGGGATCCTAAAAAGTCCGATGCGTCACAGTGGACAATCGTACGTCCATCGCAACGCACCGGAGGGACATTTGTTGGGGTCCCAAAATGTAGTGGCCCTAAAAATAAACAAATTGGTCACGTACCTCCAAAAGAATCCACAAAATACCTTGTAAACGCATGGAAAAGGGAAATTTATAAAAACTCCCTTAGCCAATTTTGGCTGAAATCTCCGGCGGCCCCGCGCATCATCATGATTGGAACCATCCAAAATTAAATCAGTAACTTCATTGTGAATTATAATGAACAATGCATGTGATTTTATTATCAAGCGGGCCCCACAAACCCATCGAAATTCAAAATCCAATTCAGAGCGTTCAAAAGTCCTTCAACGCACCCATAAATTCGGGTACCCACGCACCCGAAAAATCAACAAAATCAGAAACTCATATATGGTTGTATTGGAGTCCCACGCATCCATAAAATCGGGTCCACGCACCAATAAAATCAACAAAATCAGAAACTCATTTATGGATGCATCGGACTCCCACGCACCTATAAATTTGGTTCCCACGCACCTGAAAATTCATCAAAATTAGATAAAGGCTTTAAGAGTGCATTGGTGTCCCACGTACGCCAAAAATGGGTCCATGCATCCGTAAATTCAGCACAATCCAGAAAGTGATTTAGGACTATTTTCAGGTCTCACATGTCCATAAATTCGAGTCCCACACACTCGAAAATATGCCCACGCACCTATAAATTTAGCACATCTTAAAAACTCATTTTATGGTGCATGGAGTCCCACGCAGCGAAAAAAGTAGACATTTTTAGAAACCATTCAGGGGTGCGTTGGACCTTCACGCATCGATTTTAGGGTGCGTGACACATGGCAACCGCTTATTGGCCGGCTTTCGGTGTTTTCGGGTATAAATATCCCGCCCGACTATTCATTTGTACGTTTTTAAAGAGAGAGAGAGAGTTATTATCCCCTGGGTAATTGAGATTCCCACCGGAAACCTTCGCCCGAATCTAGGGCTGCACATCGATTCGATCAATTCAATTTTACATGAAATTGAAATTGGATTGATCCTAAATTTTCAAAATTGAAATTGAAATTGAATTGATCCCATTTTTTTGGAATTGATATAAGATTGAATTGATGAATTTTTTTATTCAATTCGATTTTTCACATATTGCAAATTGAAAACTTATAAGTTTTGTAAGTTTGGATTTTATAGTACCTCAAATAGTAATATTAGTAGAAATACTTTTGAAAACATATGCATAGTAACTAGTCCATACATAATTTTGCAAAATGCCACATACTTGGTGGAAATTTCAAATGTACGTCGAATCTCACTACCGTTTCCTACGGTGTGGTCCACCCGAGGTTTGGATCTCCCTCATTTTTAGGCTCATGCCCGGAAATGAGCTAGAAAATTGGATGGACAATGTGGATAAAACACACAGATCATGCTGAGCCCACAGATCTTTTCCAAGCAAGACACCGTATGGCTGTTGTGTCCTACTTATACAATCTCAGTACTTACACAGTATGGTCAACTATGATGTGTATGTAAGATCTATTCAGACCATTAGACATGTAGTCCCCACCTTAGGCCCAAGGCTGAAAATTAGGATGACCTATGATTTAGGTGGGCTACACCATAGGAAACAGTTGAGATAAAGATGGCCACTCTTAAATTCTTGAAGTCTCTCTCTCTCTCTCTCTCTCTCTATATATATATATATATATATATATAGAGAGAGAGAGAGAGAGAGAGAGAGAGGAATGCTCACCTGCGCACTTCTCTCACGAAAACTAGTGAGCACTTTTTCATGGCTCATCGCACATGACGTGAGCCCAAAATCTGAGCCGTCCACATGATGCAGCACCCCAAAAAACCCCTAGGGCCCATCTTTCAACTTGTTCTAGAACTTTGGTGGGCCATGAAAGCAAGAAACAGTTTCGTCCCTTGATTTGCCTCTTGCTTTCTGTTGCGGCCCACCAGAGTTCTGGATTAGGTTGAAAGATGGGTCTTAAGGATTTTTTGTGGTGCTACATCACATAGACAGCTCAGATTTTGGGCTCACATCATGTGCAATGAGCCATGAAAAAGTGCTCACCAGTGTCTCGTAAGAGAAGTGCCCAGGTGAGTATTCCTCTCTCTCTCTCTCTCTCTCTCTCTATATATATATATATATATATATATATTCAATTCGATACAGATTTGTTCAATTCGATTCGATCAATCAGAACAAAAAATTGAAATTGAATTGAAATTGATTTTAAAAAAAATAAACAAAATTGAATTGAATTGATTTTGGAGAACGATTCGATTCGATTCGATTTGTTCAATTCGATTCGATCGATAAATTGATCATAAATTGAATTGTGTGCAGCCCTACCCGAATCCCATTCCGATCACCGGAAACCCTCGGTCACCGAAATTCCTTTCCGATCACTGGCGTCCCCATCGGAAGCTTACTCCGACCACTACAGGTCCGGATTTAAAAAATTCTTAAGTGTGGGCACGCATTCGTAAAATAACGTATCAGACAAGTGCATCGGACTCTCACGTACCCGAAAAATGGCCCGCGCGTGCATAAATTCGGGTCCCACGCGTTCATAAATTCGACGTGATTCGGACAAGTGTATTGGTGTCCCACTGCATCCGAAAAATGGTCCACGCGTCCGTAAATTTGGGTCCCATGCGTCCATAAATTTGACGTGATTCGGATAAGTGTATTGGTGTCCCACGCACCTGAAAAATGGCCCACGCATCTATAAATTCAACAAAAATCATGATAATTAATTTAAAGGTGCGTTGGAGGCCACGCACCCAAAAATCAGCCAACTTAAAAAAATGTTTACGGGTGTACCGAACTCAATTTTAAGTATTTTTTGTCTTTGTTTGAGCCTATTTTGGATATTTCGAGTGTTCTGGACACAATGGAATGGTCAAACGGCCACTCTGGGATCTCTAAATGAGCAGAATTTCATACCTTTAAGGTTTGACCTGATTTAACACGATGAATGAAATAACACCTCAGAAAGAAACCATCGGGCATCCAAAACTATACAAGTGTATCATTATTCCATATACTGTAAGATATGACCCAATTAGGGTCGAAAGTTAGACAAATGGGATTATGATTATCACAATAAACCATATCAAAGAGTTTTAATTCTCTATAAAACAATTGTTATAAATTGCCACAGCACAACAGTCGATGCCCTACCCATTCAAATGGCATATGTCGGTTAGGCTATTCAGGTACACATAACTGCAATCAGACTTCCCAAGGTCACCTGTCGAAACATGACAGGCGTGAGCCCAGAGTGTCCCTCTCAGTCAGAAACCCTGATAGTCTTAGCCCAGATCTCCAGTCAAAATATGGGACATAGACATCTGACTAATACAAAGATGGTTCAGTCTATAACAAAACAAATACAAGTCTCTATGACCACAAACCCTAAGACCATAGTCCCTACTGACTAATCTTCTGCCTTTTAATCAAGGGTCATTGATCATTCGATATAATTAAGGAGTCATGCCAGATCACGGCTTGGAATGTACAAGATCTCAGAATCTCTGGAATAAAATTCGCCTTGTGACATTTCTTCTTGTGTACCTTTTGTGAATGTTTGCGATTGTCTATGAATGTTTCTATTACTTAGATCCCTAGAACAATAATACACAGAAAATGTCCTCGTAGCATTTTCAGTTCTAACAGTATTATTGTAAGAATGTCTTGTGAACAAATGACAATGAATGTAATTCTAGTGTACTATATACAATCTTAATTCAATATCAATAGTACTAAATACAATATGTGGACCATTATAAACCATAAGAAATTTGCATTGTACAAACTATAACGTGTTTATTTAACTGGTAACAAGAAGAATATATATAAGAGATGGAAGATATTTAGAGATTTAGAGAAATCTTGACATATATAGATATTAATTAAAAAATATTTAAAATTTAAAAAATTAGCCTAATATATTTTTACGGTCCAAAACTATAAAAGTTAAGATAATCCCTTATTAAAACTAGTACACCAAAATTCGCTGGCCCATCTCCCCTTCCCAATTTTTTATTTACGCATGCCATTTTAAGTAACAAAAGAACACCACATAAAATATAAAATCAAACCCAATAGTGGAAATGTGGTGTTTGGCATGTCAACTTCCCAATTGCCTCATTTGGATTCCATCTTATCATCCACTTCTACTTTTTGAAGCGTGAACTCGCAAATGTAAAAGAGTCCTGAGTGGATGGGGTTCAAACCCTCGACTAGTTGCTTAAGACGTCATGAGTTAGGATATAACCTTTACTCTCACCTAATAGTCCTGGGTGGATGTAATAGTTCATGCTTTTCTGTGGACGCATCACGTGTACATTACATCCGAACCATCAAAAGGTGGGCTGCCGAGCCATCAAAAGGTGGGCCATGTCGCAAATATCACCTAGGATGAAAATAGGATGACTCATTTAGAAGGTAGGCTACATCTTTGAAATCAATGCAGTTAGCCTGACTCAACCTAAGTATGTGACTGACCTAATGAGTCAATTGTTCTAAATTTCTCCAAGTGATTTGTTGATCAAGTGCCTTTAATCTGGTTTAGTGGAGTTGGGTCGACCGAAGCACGCTATGATGTTCTCAGTCGACCAAGGTCTGTTTCGGTTGACCAACAGACTCGATTAATATCTCAATTGATTGAATGTGCGACCAACGGAATGCGCAAGTTTTTAGAAAGTATGGGTTTTGTTTCTTAATCTTGTACAGGGGTATATAAGGGTCTTCTAAACACAATTAGGGTAATGTGAGAAAAATCTACACAATTTCTAGAGTTTTACAAAGAGAGAAGCTAGGGTTTCTATATTGTAAGTTCTTCCGTCTCTTGTAATTCATTGTTTATAGTGGATTGATCGTCGCTTTGTGCTGTGGTTTTTGTAAAAATCTTTATGTTTGCTTGAATTTTTTATTATCTATTGCTTGTTTGATTCCGTCTAAGGTTGATTCCACGCCCAACATGATCTTCATGGGCATTGTCTTTTCATGGCTTCGATGTTCCTATGAAGTGGCACATGAGCATAAAATAAAAATGTTGTATGTTAGTTAAGTTAACATGGATCATTGTACATGTCAAATGTTACACTGTGGTCGATCTGAAATAAAATGAAACTACATAGTTTCTTTTTGTGATATCTCCCATCTCTTCTATACATTGCGGAAACTGTAATGTATTTATTTCACTGATAACAACAACAATGTATAGAAGTGACGAGAGATATCTAGAGATTTAGAGATGGAAATGACGTGCTTGGCATGGCACCTACTTCCCAGTTGCTTCACTTGGGTCTTTTTACTTTTGGAAGCACGAAGTAGCAAATGCAAAAGAATCCTAGGTGGACTAGGTTCAAACGCTTAAATAGTTGGTCTGAGACCTCATGAGTTCGATTAAATATAACCGTTAGTCCCACCTAATAGTCTTGGGTGAACATAATAGTCCATGCTCTTCTGCTGCCACATCACTTTACATCACATCCGAGCCATCAAAAGGTCGGCTGCATCACAAAGATCACCTAGGATGAAAATAGGATGGCCCATTCAAAGTTGGGCTACACCTTTGAAATCAATTCACATAGCCTGACTCAAGCTACGAATGTGATGCACCTGACGAGTGGATTATTTCGAATTATTTCAGGTGATCTTCATGGCATTGTCCACCCTTTCCATGGCTTGATGTTCTTATGAAGTGACGCATAAGTGGAATAAAAATGTTATATGTTAGTTAAATTAACATGCATCATTGTCAGTGTTGAATTGTTGGTACCAAATGCAACACTGCAAACCATCTTAAACTACAAGAAACTACATTGTAGAAACTCCAACATGTTTATTTCACTAATAACAACAATTACATATAGAAAGATGAGAGATTTCTTGAAATTTAGACAGAGATTGACATATAGACATATTAATTAAATAGAAAAATATCCTAATTTATGAAGATTAGTTTAATATATTCTTACAGTCCAAAACTATAAAAATTCAAATAATCTCTTATTAAAACTAGTACAATACTAGAAATCAATAGACGGGCATATTATTTTAAGCGACAAAAGGACACCACATAGCCAATATTGGAGATGAGGTATTTGGAATGGCACCCTCCCAATTGCCTCAGTTGGGGTTTTTATCTTATCCACTATTTGGTATGGCACCTTTCCAATTGCCTCACTTGGGTTTTATCTTGTCCACTTTCTATTTTACAACGCTTGAACTCACAAATGTAAAAGAGTCTTGGGTGAACTGGGTTCACCCTCGACTAGTTGCTCAAGACCTCATGAGTTTAGATATAACCGTGGGTCTTGCCTACTTCTAATATGTCCATTCATAGATGTACTGCTTTAAGAAGTTGAATCATCGAATTATACCTTACTAAGCCGAATGCCTTTGCATGATCTAGGCGTTCATTAGATGGGTCCCACCACCCGTTCTGTAAAAATCAGATAGGCTACATATACAAACGGTCGCTTTGTCACAGTAGTGAATTCCATTTAACTGTCCCTCTTTTCTCACATGTGGGGTTCACTGGATGACCAAACTGGCATTTTTTTTCTGACCACCTTACATACATGCGGGGCCCACCTAATGAGTAGCCTTCCCATATCTAGTTATCTGATCATCTAATTAAAGAGAATTAGTGTTGGAGATGGTTTGTGTTCCAGGCTTCTTTGTACGTCGGGTTTCTCATGTTGCTGCATCTCTGGTGTGAAAGAAGAAGAAGATATAGCCATGGTGAGATCAAGGTTCAAATCAGGCAATGTGCCAGTATCATCATCAAGGCAATTGGCCGCATCAGACGCTTGATCATTGTTCCTGTGAAATCTTAGCCGTTGATGTGGTTGGCATACTTGGCTCTTCGAACCGGATGATGTGGAATTGGTAGAGCCACCTTTATGTTGTTGGTTTGGGAGGGTGCTGCAGCCCAATCGGTGATTATTGGGATCAATTCCCATATTTATAAGCTTTCTCCTCAAATGAGAATTCCAGTAGTTTTTAACCTCATTGTCTGTACGGCCCGGCAACCTCCCAGCGATCAATGACCATCTGGATCCATCAATCAAACATAACGTACATATCAATACATACTTAATACATGATTTTTGAGTGCCATTTTCCTATGCATGCACACATGCATATACACATATACATGTGCGCGTGCATGGGTGAAATGTCCATCAACACGTGTTTGAAATGTATGGTATAAGCTATCCACCATGATGTCTGAGTGTCATCCAAATCTGTCCATTAGATGGACCACGCGATAATAGGCATCGATCCACAATCTACACGGATCCATGACTGAGGTGGGAGCAGCTGAAGTTGAGTTTAATGAGGCCTTGCATTCTGGTTTTGTCTTTTGGGGGGGGGGGGGGGGGGGCGGGGCGCCGCATTACACCGCAAGTGAGGCTTATTTCTTTTTGTGGTACCTGCCCACTAGAATGGTTGTATAGTTTTTTCCATGTACCAACAAAGTTACAGGCAGGGTGCTTCCATTTATTTAGAAAAGGAAAAAATGGGGCACATCTTTAGGAAATATGGAGACATTACGGAGGGGTATATGCCTATTATAGAGACTTCTTGGTTATTATTATTTTACACATGCACTAACACCACAATGGGTACTTGAACTCCGACCGCAGTGGCAAGAATCGATCATTCGACTTCTCCCACAACCAAGATTGAAATATGAGAACCATAGCCTATGTGTGTCATCCATCCATCCAAGTAATCCGGTATGACCTACAAGGATAAAGGGACAAACAGGAAATCAAGCCATTCCAAACTTTAGGTGGGCCAAAACAAGTGACTATAAAGGTTTTAGGCATGATTGTACAATTCGCCCTTGTTGTGTCCCACCTAAGCTTCTAATAGGGATGTGTCTTGAAACGTACGGTGCTGATGAGGAGGTACACCAGATTAGCACTTTGGATATGATATACACATCATGGGAGGCCCCCCCAACAAATCGAACATATGGTGATTTCCGTGTGTTGGAACGCACGCGATCATTCCTCTCCATGATCCACCGGTTATGGCGAGAATCACAGGTAGTGCCCTGAATATGGTAAAGCTGGATCTTTTGATCAGGATATAACCCATGCGTTGCACCTTGTCAGAAGATCACCGCAATCCAATAGTGGTCCACGGCCTTCTGATCAGCGTCTCTTCAGGCAAGGTGCACCACACTTGCCAACCCCACCATCCTGTAATTGGAATATTTGGTACAGAATTAGCAACATATGCAGCAACCAACCAACCCTTAGAGCCAGTCTCTCTCACGTCCTGCACAAAGGAAATTCGGTGGCAGATGGATTAGCCAAGCTGGCCGCCATGGGCACCCTGACAAATTATATAGGAGTTGGCATGATCTTCCTTAGACTGATTAGAGGCTCTATAGTTCTAGCTAGATATTATTGCAGGGGTGGATATGATCAGGAAGAAGAAGATGCCTAGGAAAGGGGAGGGCTCAAATTGTCTGTAGACTACCTGCCCCCATTCTCGGTTTTAATCTTTTGTCCTCCGACCCCTTTGTAAATGGACTACACAGTAGGTGGGACTCCATCCTTTTTGTGGGGGCCAACCCAAATGTACGATGATCTTACAATCTCTTAATAAAATTTTAATTTTCCACAAAAAAAAAGGTGCAACACATGCATAGACCCCTTCGGATCCAACAGCCGATCTTGATCGAAGCTGGGACCCCATGTGAATGTGGGGCCGTTAATCAATTCACTTGAGAATATTGGAGAGAGGATATATATCTAACCGGTTGCCAAGGAGGGCATGGAGCTTGATTATGAGGTCTTCTTCATCCTCGGCGAAGTTGCCTCTCTTGAGGTCTGGCCTCAGATAGTTTATCCATCTCAGCCTACAGCTTTTACCACAACGAAGCAATCCTAACCACAACAAAAATCGGCATTAGGGTTTATGTTTCAGCTTTCACTGAGCATTTATGAACTTTGTTGACTCATAACATGCCATTAAAATTCATTTTATCATGGAGTTTAGTTGTGTGGGGGGCCATGTGGTGCGTGTGTGGCAATATCCAATTTGTCTAATACGTGCATCCCACCATGACAATGGAAGGCCCCAAAAATCAGGCGATCCAATCATCAGGTGAGCACACCATAGAAACCAATCGACAACCACCCGATAACTTACAAATTATATTTGGGGCCAATTGTACAGTCTATATGACATCCAAACCGTCCAGTAGGGTTGCCCCATGTTGAAGATCGTCTCAGAAATTACACGAATCAAATCATCAGGTGGGCTGCACGTGATTTAGGAGGTCATCAGAGGATTCCATTATTTTCTATGGTGTGGCCCATTTGATGATTGGATCAGCTCTAATCTAGCGAGCAAGCAAGCTAAATAAGGTCATGAAAGGAAAATTTCCAGGCACCAGACCGTTGTGGGATGGTCATGCATGTGTATATACCGTGTACATGAGTTTTATAGAACCATTGATCACATACATGCATGCATATACACATACGTACATATACCGTGTACATACACACACACATACATTTTTAATGACATGTTGTTGAATATGGCTTTATTTTTTATTATGTGCCTTAACATGTATGGAGCTTTGCCAAGCCTCTCATGCATTAATGGCTAGAGCACACGCCAGCTGGTTAGTGGACGGACCTGACTATCGGATTGTGGAATTTACATAGTGGTTCCCTTCTGATGGATGACTTGGATATTTGATCAACAATATGCCACGTTAGCATATGTGATTGGGTGTGCATTAGCTAGCTTGTACATGCGTGTGGGCTTAGCAAAGACAGATAGGGTCATTGCTCATATACATACGTCAAGACATACATTTATTTATATTCAAAATACAGAAATGGAGAGAGAGAGAGAGAGAGAGAGAGAGAGAGAGAGAGAGAGAGAGAGAGAGAGAGAGAGAGAGAGAGAGAAGGGGGGGTGACGACGGATAGAGTAGCTGTTACAGAGGGAGAAGCTGTTACAGGACCCATACTGGCTGGCACCATTACAAATACCTTGGGACTTAACATGGTTGTATTCTTATTTGATGACATTTGAGGGAGAGAGAGAGAGAGAGAGAGAGAGAGAGAGAGAGAGAGGAACCTGCAGCCTCGGGGAGGGATCTCCAGCAACCTTCCCCATGGGCTCGGATGTACTCAATGAGCTTTTGATCTTCTTGCTTAGACCATGCTCCTTTGTTCTTGTCTTGCTTATCACAGCAAGGTTTTCTCATTCTAACAACACCAATAGATACAGAGAGACAGAGAGAGGGAGAGAGAGAGAGAGAGCACCCGAAGAGCACAAACGAGAGGAAGAAAGGGTGACGAGATAAATAGGGTTTCGAAGCTTGCATAGAATGAGTTGAATTTGACCGGTGGTTCGCAGTGTGAGAAAGGTGGTAAGTTAGTTGCCGTTAAGTACCTGTCCTTTTCTTCACATCTTCTCTTCCTCTATTCACTTGAGACCCGACCCTTTTTACAACACCACACGCGGAGCTTTTCTTACTCTGGCAAGTGGGGCCCATCTTTAGGTAATCTAAACCACTGATACGTTGCAACCCGTCTTCGATGGACCTTATGAAAAACATCCTCCTAATACGGTTCCTGTACCCTTTCGATTTGTGTCTTACAAATAGACGGCTCAGAAGAGAAATAAGCAACAGTCCATATTCAACTGAAAATTTTCCAACTATGGTGAATAGAGTCTTTAAATCATGAAATATATTAAGTAAACGGTCCATCCCCACTGGGATACAATAAATTAATGGATTGGATTACTGAGCTATGGATCCGACTTGTAAGAACTGAAAACTGTGTATACATTTAAAACATGCTCCTTCCTGTATAGTATGTTTCCTCCTCACCAACCCCTGGGGTCCACATGATGAATTTTACAATGATCTGGACTGTCCATATCTTGTATCCTATTTATTATACTATAGGAATATTATCTTGAAATAATTATTTTTCTTATCCATAGATGAATTTTGAACAATAAAAAATTATCAATGGATCACATTCCTAAATATTGAAGGTCAGTATCATTACTGAGATTTGATTATGGGATAATAGATTACTTATGACATTAAATAGAATGTGAATGGTTCAAAATATCGGACCATCTCAGCCTGTGAGGTCCAGCCGGTGGAGACGGACGCTGGATCCTGAGTCAGGACAGAGGAAAAATGAAATGAGGTTGTAGCATCACATGCCCCTGTGTTTGACCGATAGCTTACTTTATTTTCTATCTCTCGCTGGACAGCCTACGGTGATAATCCACGTACTGGTTTTTAGGTGCTCTCTCAGCTACCTTATACGTGGCATTTATGCATGTCAATCTAGGCCGTTCAATGCGTTAGCCCCACTGTAAATGGAGCATATAGCCAGAGCTCTGCAGTGGGATCTTGACTGTCTGATTGCCCTCTTTGAATTTGGATCTTTGAGCATTTTGGCTATCGATTGGATGGTTGGGATTCTTTATGTATAGTGATTCTTCACCCACATTATGCCGTATTATTTAGACAGTCTAGATTGACCAGCATTTATCCCACGCCTGCAGAGGATGCCGTACTATTTGGACGGTCTGGATTGACCTGCATTTATCCCACTCCCTTAGAATCCTCCGCAACACTTGTCGCACGCAGCACGTCCATGCAACAACCAAGCTCTTCATGTTTTTGCGTAACATCCACTCCCTCTTTCAGGTTCCCACCCTCATTTCAACGTACATCCCATAAACTAAGGTAGGTGGGTGACCCTTGGGAAATGGACAATCCTAAGATATGCAGGGCCCACCGTAATGTATGTGCCATATCCACTCTGTTCATCCGTTTAATCCGCTCATTTTAAGGCATGATACCATACATGAGGCAAATCCAAAGGTTGAGTGGACCACACAAAAGGAAATAGTATGGATAGAATTTCCATCGTTGAAAGCTTCCTAGTCGTCACCGTGATGTTTATGTGCCATCCAATCCGCTTATAAGGTGACTCTGACCTGGATGAAGGGAAAACACAAATATCAGCTTGATCCAAAACTTCCTTGGAGCCCAGGAAGTTTTTAAGTTTGGGTGTTCAATCATGTGGTCATTACTTGGGCTTTTCATCTGGCTATTAGTTTCGCTTTTGTCCTAAACTGAGCTGGCGAAACTGATGGACGAAGTTATAACACATAATCATGTTGGACTTACAGAACTCCCAGCTGGAAGTAATTGCGCGCGTCCGGTAGAAAACAGTGTATAATCACAGGTAAAACCTTAAAATCAACCTGTCATCATGAGTTTTGTATCAGGTTGATTTATCCATTTCCTATCGTCATGATAGATTGCGCTGGAGTAACGGGTTAGATGGCACATAGATGAGACTGGGCTAGACAAATAATGTATGATGTGTGTCCAAGTTATCCTGTCATACACATCCACTGTTCCCTGTAGTGTGGCCCATCTAGGTGGTAGATCAGGCTATTCTTTGGTCCAAGGGCCTAACATCTAGAGATGAACCTGATGGACGGAATGGATGTCACACAAAAGACAATGGGTTCACACGGGTGTTGCACGCACTGTTGGCAATAGGTGTTGAAAAGGAATCTGGTCCTATCCCAAGTGGCATCAGCACTTAGCGCGCGGATTAGCGGAGGCAGGGTTAAGAGCTTAGTGATGCCCACCTGATGCATCTGTTGTATATCGACACCGCCCTTGGTTTGTCCTACTAATTTTAGGGTATTGCCCCCAAAAACGAGGCGGATACAAATCTGAGCAGTTGGACCACACTATAAAAAAATGATAGTAATTGAACGCCTACCATTGAAAACTCCCCATGACCACTGCAATGTTCCATCTAAACTGTTGATAGGGTCACATAGACCTAAGTGAAACACAAGTAGCAACTTAATCTAAAAGTTTTGTGGTCACAAGAAGTTTTTAATAGTGAGTATTCAATTCCTACTGTTTGGCTCACCTGATATTTGGATTTGCCTCATTTTTTGAGAACATACCTTGTCAAAATGGATGGACCGCATGGATATACAACACATACATGGAGGTGGGCCCAAGGTCAGTGACACGATAAAAGGGTGTGAGGAGGAAGATTACCATATTCCTCAAGTAGCAAAGGCCTTGAATCCACAAGGTAGTTTCTTGAATCAACAAGAAAAAAAGAAGAAGAAGAAGAAGAGCTAACTCAAATATTTTATTAAATAACATTTAATGTTAATGATTTTTTCATTATACCATTAACAAAGAAAAAATAAAATCCTAATTCATAATTACCGAAAATAGTAAAATTCTAACCCTACTAAAAGTGTTAATTTAACTAGAATAGAACTTCGGTATTTTTAAAAAAGAGAGGGTCATAAATTAACTTTATTGGATGATTCCCCGCATGATTATAACCAATTTCTAAAAAAAAATAGGAAACTACAACAAAAATATATCAAAATTACTAAAAATAATATATTTTTTCTAAATTCTATTTTTGAACTGTAAGCTTGCGTTTTCTCGCAAAACGAATGTACGTTTTCTTGAGGACCAAGTTCGTTCAAGCGACACCCCGTCACCACCATCATCACCACCAGAAGCATCACCACCTTCATCACCACCACCAGTAGCATCACCACCACCCACAGCATCATCACCATCTTCGCCATCACCACTCATGACATCATCACCTCTACCATCGCCACCATCAATAACATCATCACCTCCACCATCACCACCACCATCGCCATCAACATTGCCAACACCATCATCACCACCAACATTGCCAATACCATCATTATCATCATCATTACCATCCTCATCATCACCTCCATCACCCCCTCTTGGAACATTGCCTTCTTCGGGCACCTCATCTATGGGCTCGAGAGGTGGGAACTCTGTCTCCTCCAGTGTCACATTTCTCTCCACGTGAGCGACCTAGCCTTCCAAAGTATGCTCAGGTTTTTCGTGGTCGATCACCACATTCAAGGAGGTCTTAAGCCTCTCTGTACCTGACACAGCAGGTTGATGAAGATTTTCCAATACATATCCAAGCCCGTAAGTCGGAATAAGAGTAATGACCGGAGGTGTGACAAAGATAGGCTCAGTGACAAGAAGTTTGTTCCGAACCAGCGCATATTGGTGGGCCCACCACCTCATCCATCCAAAAGAAGCCCCTATTGCAGTACTTCAACCCTTGAATGGCAAAAGAACAACCAGTCCTAGTCAACATAAGTTGCTGCCACATCCACTTCCAATGAATGGGCCCAACATTGTACGCTCGTTGTTCACGGGTCACTGGTTCCAGCGTCTCAGGCACCCCTTGGTCATATTCGAATTGACGGGCTCACTTCGGCTCACTTCACCGTCCTCGGATCCTATGGTCCCATCTGACCGAAAACAGCGCAATGGAGCATACCAAGCGTCCCATTGTTCTTGTGTGCCCCTATCTGGAGGGGGTGACACAGCCCTATCACAAAGAATCTTCCTCTGCATGTCTTTGGACAGTGTCAATATGCGTTCGTAAAAATTGAAGGTCTCCGGAGGGAGGAACCACTGTGGATTTTGATCAGACAGCCTATTAACTTTCCTTGGAGCCGCATGCTTGCATTTAGACGGAGTCAGCGGTGGACCTGAAGGGCCAGCTTGCGAAGGATCACTAGCCATTTTAATCTACAAAAAGCACACAGGAAGTTCAGATTTGGCTCAAAACAAAGAAAAGCGGGCAAAGCTTTGCTTAAAACCCTAGTTAAGTTAATCACTAGGATTACATCTTTGGCTTAACACGATTAAAAAGTCTTTTTTAAGTGTGCAAGACCCCACACCTCCTCAAAATAGTTATCGTATATACGCATATATGAGATGAAGGTGTAGGGGGCTCACACCCTTCAAAGATTCATGTACGACAAGCATTATCAAGTTAACTATCCCAGGGAAGTAATTGGAGAGCCACAAGTCCAACAAGCTAAGCACATAGGCACTCACGCATCCCAAAAATGATAAATTTCACAAGTCATAATCCAAGTGAGTGAGGTCTCACGCACCCTGAAAATGAATAATCTGACTAAGTCCATTAACTGTGTGTGAGGTCCCACATACCCTTAAAATCATGATTTATTCAAGTCTCACATTTCTGGGTGCGTGAGGTCCCACGCATCCTTAAAATACATAGAAAACCCATTTGTTGGGTGCGTGGAAGACAAAACCCTCCTAAAAAGGTGACGAAGGGTGCGTGAGGTCCCACGCACCCCCTTTAAACTTTAGATTTCTCCAAATCACAATATCAGGGTGTGTGAGGTCCCACACACCCCCTTGTAAACACCAGATTTCACTAAGTCCCACATTTTTTATGCGTGTGGTCCCATGCACCCTTTAAATACATAGAAAATCCATTTGTTGAGTGCGTGGGAGGCAAAACCCTCCAAAATATCCAACGAGGGGTGCTTGTGAGCCCACGTACCCTTAAAATATCTGAGATCCACCTAAGTCTGAAATTTTTGGGTGCGTGCAATCCCACAAACCCTGAAAATCAAGAACTGTAGAGTTCACATTCTTGGGTGCGTGAGGTCCCACACACCCCGAAAATTGCATTACCTCGAGTAACACGGTGTGTGCGGAATTAATGGGTGTGTTGGAGGTGATTTTTGGGTGCGTTCGCGAAAAATTGGGTGCGTGGAAGGGAGATCGAGAAGCCAATGAGAAACGAGAAAATGACGAGAAAATGGCTAACTTCTATATTTATAGTTGGGACCCAGAAAGTCCGATGTGTCACATTGGACGATTGTACGTCCATCACAACGCACCGGAGGGGTGTCTATTGGGGTTCCAAAATGTAGTGGCCCTCAAAACAAACAAAATGGCCACGTACCTCCAAAAGAATCCACAAAATACCCTATAAATGCATGGAAAACAAAGATTTACAAAAAATTTCTTACTTAGCCAATTTTGGATGAAATCTCTAGCGGGCCCCATGCATCATCGTGATCGGAACCGTCTGAAATTAAATCAGTAACTTCTTTATGAATTATGATGAACAGTGCATGTGATTTTATCATCAAGCGGGCCCCACAAACCCATCGAAATTCAAAACCCAATTTCGAGCGTTCAAAAGTCCGTCAACGCACCCATAAATTCGAGTACCCACGCACCCAAAAAATTAACAAAATCAGAAACTCATATATGGTTGTATTGGAGTCCCACGCATCCATAAAATGGGTTCACACACCTATAAAATCAACAAAATCAGAAACTCATTTATGGATGCATCAGACTCCCACGCACCCGAAAATTCATCAAAATTAGCTAAATGCTTTAAGGGTGCATTGGTGTTCCACACACACCAAAAATGGGTCCACGCACCCGTAAATTCAGCACAATCCAGAAAGTGATTTATAGCTATTTTCAGGTCCCACGTGTCCGTAAATTGGGGTCCCACGCACCCGAAAATATGCCCACGCATCTATAAATTCAGCACATCTTAGAAACTCATTTTATGGTGCATGGAGTCCCACGCACCCGAAAAACCAGGGTCCCACGCACCCAAAAAATCAGACATTTTTAGAAACCATTCAGGGGTGTGTTGGACCTCTACGCATCGATTTTAGGGTGCGTTGAGAGTATTTTAGGGGTGCGTGGCACGTGGTAACTGCTCATTGGCTAGCTATCGGTATTTTCTGGTATAAATACCCCGCCTGACTATTCATTTATATGTTTTTAAAGAGAGAGAGAAAGAGAGTTATTATTTCATGGGTAATTGAGATTCCCGCCGGAAACCTTCGTCGGATCCCATTCCGATCACTAGAAACCCTTCTCGGTCACCGAAATCCCTTTTTGATCACCGACGTCCCCCATTGGAAGCTTACTCCGACCACTACAATTTGGATTCCGAAAATTCATAAGTGTGGGCACGCATCTATAAAATAACGTATCGGACAAGTGCATCGGACTCCCATGCACCCGAAAAATGGCCCGCGCGCGCATAAATTTGGGTCTCACGCGTTCATAAATTTGACGTGATTCAGACAAGTGTATTGGTGTCCCACGCATAAAAAAATGGTCCACGCGTCCATAAATTTGGGTCCCACGCGTCCATAAATTCTACGTGATTCGGATAAGTGTATTCGTGTCCCACGCACCCAAAAAATGCCCCACGCATTCATAAATTCAACGAAAATCAGACAATTAATTTAAAGGTGCATTGGAGCCCACGCACCAATAAATTAGGTCCCACGCACCCAAAAATCAGCCGACTTTAAAAAATGTTTACGGGTGTACCGTACTCAATTTTATGTGTTTTCAGGCCTTGTTTGAGCCTATTGTGGATATTTCGAGCGTTCCGAACATAATGGAATGGTCAAACGGCTACTCTTAGATCTCTAAATGAATAGAATTATGTACTTTCAAGGTTTGACCTGATTTAATGCAATGAGTGAAATAACTTCTCGGAAAGAAGCCGCTGGTATCTAGAACTATACAAATGTATCATTATTCACATGTACTATAAGATATGACCCGATTAGGGTTGAAAGCTAGATAAACGGGATTATGATTATCACAATAAACCATATCGAAGAGTTTCAATTCTCTATCAAGCAATTGTTATGAATTGCTACAACATAACAGTCGATGCCCTACCCATTCAAACGGCATCTGTCGGTTGGGCTATTCAGGTACACATAATTGCAATCAGACTTCCCAAGGTCACCTGTCCAAACATGACAAGCGCGAGCCCAGAGACGTCCCACTCAGTCAGAAACCCTAATAGTCTCAGCCCGAATCTCCGGTCAAAACATGGGACATAGATATCTAACTAATACAAAGATGGTTCAGTCCATAACAAAACAAATACAGGTCTCTATGACCACAAACTCTAAGACCATAGTCCCTACTGACTAGTCTTCTGCCTTTTAATTAAGAGTCATCGATCATTTGATGTAATTAAGGGCTCGTGCCAGATCACGACCTAGAATGTACAAGATCTCAGAATCTCTGGAATAAAATTTACCTTCCGACATCTCTTCTTGTGTACCTTTTGTTAATGTTTGCGATTGTCTATGAATGTTTCAATTACTCAAATCCCAGTGCAACAATACACAGAAAATGTCCTCGTAGCATTTTCAGTTCTAACAGTATTATTGTAAGAATGTCTTGTGAACAAATAACAATGAATGTAATTCCCAGTGTACTATATACGATCTTAATTCAATATCAATAGTACTAAATACAATATGTGGACCATCTTAAATAGTAAGAATTTGTATTGTAGAAACTACAACATGTTTATTTAACTGGTACCAAGAAGAATATATATAAGAGATGGAACATATTTAGAGATTTAGAGAAATCTTGACATATATAGATATGAATTAAAAAATATTCAAATTTTAAAAGATTAGCTTAATATATTTTTACAGTACATAACTATAAAAGTTAAGATAATCCCTTATTAAAACTAGTACACTAAAATTCATTGGCCCATCTCACCTTCCCAATTTTTTATTTACGCATGCCATTTTAAGCAACAAAAGAACACCACATAAAATATAAAATCAAACCGGCCCAATAGTGGAAATGAGGTGTTTGGCATGACAACTTCCCAATTGCCTCATTTGGATTCTATCTTATCATCCACTTCTGCTTTTCGAAGCGTGAACTCGCAAATGTAAAAGAGTCTTGGGTGGACGGGGTTCAAACCCTCGACTAGTTCCTTAAGACCTCATGAGTTAGGATATAACCTGTACTCTCACCTAATAGTCCTGGGTGGAGGTAATAGTTTATGCTTTTCTGTGGACGCATCACTTGTACATTACATCCGAACCATAAAAAAGTGGGCCATGTTGCAAATATAACCTAGGATGAAAATAGGATGACCCATTTAGAAGGTGGGCTACATCTTTGAAATCAATGCAATTAGCCTGACTAAACCTACGTATGTGACCGACCTAATGAGTCAATTGTTCTAAATTGCTCCAAGTGATTTGTTGATCAAGTGCCTTTAATCTGGTGTAGTGCATTTGGGTCGACCGAAGCATGCTATGATGTTCTCAGTCGACCAAGGTCTGTTTCAGTTAACCGACAGACTCTGTTGATATCTCAATTGATCAAAGGTGCGACCGACGGAATGCATAACTTTTTAGAAAGTACGGGTTTTGTTTCTTAATCTTGTACATGGGTATATAATGGTCTTCTAAACACAATTAGGGTAATGTGTGAAGAACCTACACAATTTCTAGGATTTTACAAAGTGAGAAGCTAGGGTTTCTATATTGTAAGTTCTTCTGTCTCTTCTAATTCATTATTTATAGTGGATTGATCGTCGCTTTGTGCCATGGTTTTTGTAAAAATATCTGTGTTTGTTTAAAATTTTCATTCTCTATTACTTGTTTGATTCCGTCTAAGGTTGCTTCCACGCCCAACATGATCTTCATGAGCATTGTCCACCCTTTTCATGGCTTCGATGTTCCTATGAAGTGGCACATGAGCATAAAATAAAAATGTTGTATGTTAGTTAAGTTAACATGGAGCATTGTACATGTCAAATGGTTGGTACTAAATACAACACTGTGGGCCATCTGAAATAAAATGAAACTACATACTACATAGTTTCTTTTTGTGATATATCCCATCTCTTCTATACATTGCAGAAATTGTAATGTATTTATTTCACTGATAACAACAACAATGTATAGAAGGGAAGAGAGATATCTAGAGATTTAGAGATGGAAATGACGTGTTTGGCATGGCGCCTACTTCCCAGTTGCTTGGGTCTTTCTACCTTTTGAAGCACGAAGTAGCAAATGCAAAAGAATCTTGGGTGGACTAGGTTCAAACACTTGACCAGTTGCTCTGAGACCTCATGAGTTCGATCAGATATAACCATTAGTCCCACCTAATAGTCTTGGGTGAACATGATAGTCCATGCTCTTCTGCTGCCACATCACTTTACATCACAACCGAGCCATCAAAAGGTCAACTGCATCACAAAGATCACTTAGGATGAAAATAGGATGGCCCATTCAAAGTTGGGCTACACCTTTGAAATCAATTCACATAGCCTGACTCAAGCTACGAATGTGATGCGCCTGATGAGTGGATTATTTCGAATTACTTCAGGTGATCTTCATGGCATTGTCCACCCTTTCCATGGCTTGATGTTCTTATGAAGTGACGCATAAGTGGAATAAAAATGTTATATGTTAGTTAAATTAACATGCATCATTGTAAGCGTTGAATTGTTGGTACCAAATGCAACACTGCAAACCATCTTCAACTACAAGAAACTACATTGTAGAAAGTCCAACATGTTTATTTCACTAATAACAACAATTACATATAGAAAGATGAGAGATTTCTTGAAATTTAGACAGAGATTAACACATAGACATATTAATTAAACAGAAAAATATCCTAATTTATGAAGATTAGCTTAATATATTCTTACAGTCCAAAACTATAAAAATTCAAATAATCTCTTATTAAAACTAGTACAATACTAGAATTCAATAGTCGGGCATATTATTTTAAGTGACAAAAGGACACCACATACAACATAGAATCAAACCCAATATTGGAGATGAGGTATTTGGAATGGCACCCTCCCAATTACCTCAGTTGGGGTTTTTATCTTATCCACTATTTGGTATGGCACCTTCCCAATTGCCTCACTTGGGTTTTATCTTGTCCACTTTCTATTTTTCAACGCCTGAGCTTGCAAATGTAAAAGAGTCTTGGGTGAACTGGGTTCAAACCCTCAACTAGTTGCTCAAGACCTTATGAGTTTGGATATAACCGTTGGTCTTGCCTGCTTCTAATCTGTCCATTCATTGATGTACTACTTTAAGAAGTTGAATCATCGAATTATACCTTACTAAGCCGAATGCCTTTGCATGATCTAGGCGTTCATTAGATGGGTCCCACCACTTGTTATGTAAAAATCAGATAGGCTACATATGCAAACGGTAGCTTTGTCACATTAGTGAATTCCATTTAACTGTCCCTCTTTTCTCAAATGTGGGATCCACTGGATGACTAAACTGGCATTTTTTTTTCAGCCAACATTACATACATGTGGTGCCCTACTAATGAGTAGCCTTCCCATATCTAGTTATCCCATCATCTAATTAAAGAGAATTAGTGTTGGAGATGGTTTGTGTTCCAGGCTTCTTAGTACGTCAGGTTCCTCACGATGCTGCATCTCTGGTGTGAAAGAAGAAGAAGATATAGCCATGGTGAGGTCAAAGTTCAAATCAGGCAATGTGCCAGTATCATTGTCAAGGCAACTGGCCGCATCATACGCTTGATCATTGTCCCTGTGAGATCTCAGCGGTTGATGTGGTTGGCATACTTGGCTCTTCGAACCGGATGATGTGGAATTGTTAGAGCCACCTTTATGTTGTTGGTTTGGCAGGGTGCTGCAGCCCAATCGGTGATTATTGGGATCAATTCTCATATTTATAAGCTTTCTCCTCAAATGGGAATTCCAGTAGTTTTTAACCTCATTGTCTGTACGGCCCGGCAACCTCCCAGCGATCAATGACCATCTGGACCCATCAATCAAACATAGCATACATATCAATACATATTTAATATATGATATTTGAGTGCCATCTTCTCAAGCATGCACACGTGCATTGCATATACACATATAATATACATGCACGTGCATGGGTGAAATGTCCATCAACATGTGTTTAAAATGTATGGTAAAAGCTGTCCACCGTGATGTTTGAGTGTCTCCAAATCTGTCCATTAGATGCACCATGCGATGATAATGTGTGTGTGTGCGCGCGCGCGGGCATGGGGGGGGGGACTGTTGCTCCCGTCTATTTAGAGAAAGAAAAAATGGGCACATCTATGAGAAATATGGAGACATTGGGGAGGGGTATATGAACTCATGACCTCGGTGGCAAGAATCTTGAATATTATTATTATTATTATTTTTTACACATGCACTCACACCATAATGGGAAACTCATGACCGCGGTGGCAAGAATCGATCATTCGACTTCTCCCACAACCAAGATTGAAATACGAGGACCATAGCCTATGCGTGTCATCCATCCATCCAAGTAATCTGGTGTGACCAACAAGGATAAAGGGACAAACAAGAAATCAAGCCATTCCAAACTTTAGGTGGGCCAAAACAAGTGACTATAAAGGTTGCCCCCCCCCCCCCCCCCCCCCCCCCCAAATTGAACATATGGTGATTTCCATAAGTTGAAACGCACGTGATCATTCCTCTCCATGATCCACCGGTTATGGCGAGAATCACAGCTAGTGTCCCGAATACGGTAAAGCTGGGTCTTTTGATCAGGATATAACCCATGCGTTGCACCTTGTCAGAAGATTACCGCACGGCCTTCTGATCAGCGTCTCTTCAGGCAAGGTGCACCACACTTGCCAACCCTACCATCTTGTAATTGGAATATTTGGTACAGAATCAGCAACATATGCAGCAACCAACCAACCCTTAGAACCAGTCTCTCTAACGTTCTGCGCAAAGGAAATTCGGTGGCAGATGGATTAGCCAAGCTAGCCAGCCATGGGCACCCTGACAAATTATATAGGAGTGGGCATGATCTTCTTAAACTGATTAGAGGCTCTATAGTTCTAGCTAGATAATATTGCATGGGTGGATATGATAAGGAAGAAGAAGATGCCTAGTAAAGGGGAGGGCTAAAATTGTCTATAGACTACCTGCCCTCATTCTCGGTTTTAATCTTTTGTCCTCCGACCCCTTTGTAAATGGACTACACGATAGGTGGGACTCCATCTTTTTTGTGGGGGCCAACCCAAATGTACGATGAACTTACAATCTCTTAATAAAATTTTAATTTTCCACAAAAAAAAAAAAAAAGGTGCAACACATGCATAGACCCCTTCGAATCCAACAGCCGATCTTGATCGAAGTTGGGACCACACGTGAATGTGGGGCCGTTAATCTATTCACTTGAGAATATTGGAGAGAGGATATATGTCTAACCGGTTGCCAAGGAGGGCATGGAGCTTGATTATGAGGTCTTCTTCATCCTCGGCGAAGTTGCCTCTCTTGAGGTCTGGCCTCAGATAGTTTATCCATCTCAGCCTACAGCTTTTACCACAACGTAGCAATCCTAACCACAACAAAAATCGGCATTAGGGTTTATGTTTCAGCTTTCACTGAGCATTTATGAACTTTGTTGACTCATAACATGCCATTAAAATTCATTTTATCATGGAGTTTGGTTGTGTGGCCGGGGGCAATATCCAATCTGTCTAATAGGTGCACCCCACCATGACAATGGAAGGCCCCAAAAATCAGAGCAATCCAATCATCAGGCGAGCACACCATAGAAACCAATCGACAACACCCGATAACTTACAAATTATATTTGGGGCCAACTGTGGAGTCTATATGACATCCAACTCGTCCAGTAGGGTTGCCCCATGTTGAAGATCGTCTCAGAAATTACACGAATCAAATCATCAGGTGGGCCGCACGTGATTTAGGAGGTCATCAGAGTATTCCATTATTTTCTATGGTGTGGCCCATTTGATGACTGGATCAGCCCTAATCTAGCTAGCAAGCAAGCTAAATAAGGTCATGAAAGGAAAATTTCCAAGCACCAGACCGTTGTGGGATGGTCATGTATGTGCATATATCGTGTACATGAGTTTTATAGAACCATTGATCACATACATACATGCATATACACATACGTACATATACCGTGTACATACATACACACGTATATTTTAATGACATGTTGTTGAATATGGGTTTATTTTTTATTATGGGCCTTAACATGTATGGAGCTTTGCCAAGCCTCTCACGCATTAATGGCTAGAGCACACTCCAGCTGGTTAGTGGACGGTCCTGACTATCGGATTGTGGAATTTACATAGTGGTACCCTTCTTGATGGATGGCTTGGATATTTGATCAACTGTATGCCAAGTTAGCATATGTGATTGGGTGTGCATTAGCTAGCTTGTACATGCATGTGGGCTTAGCAAAGACAGATAGGGTCATTGCTCATAGACATACGTCAACGCTGGCACCATTACAAATACCTTGGGACTTAACATGGTTGATGTCCTCATGCATGTTTATTTGAGTTGTCTCTCTTGTATTCTTATTTGGTGACATTGGAGGGAACGAGAGAGAGAGAGAGAGAGAGAGAAGAGAGAGGAACCTGCAGCCTCAGGGAGGGATCTCCAGCAACCTTCCCCATGGGCTCGGATGTAATCAATGAGCTTTTGATCTTCTTGCTTAGACCATGCTCCTTTGTTCTTGTCTTGCTTATCACGGCAAGGTTTTCTCATTCTAACACCAATAGATACAGAGAGAGAGAGAGAGAGAGAGAGAGAGAGAGAGAGAGAGAGAGCCCGAAGAGCACAAACGAAAGAAAGGGTGAGGAGACAAATAGGATTTCGAAGCTTGCATAGAGTGAGTTGAATTTGACCGGTGGTTCGCGAGTGTGAGAAAGGTGGTAAGTTGGTTGCCGTTAAGTACCTGTCCTCTTCATCGCATCTTCTCTTCCTCTATTCAATTGAGCCCCGACCCCCTTTTTACAACATTATACGCGTAGCTTTTCTTAGTCTGGCAAGTGGGGCCCATCTTTAGGTAATCTAAACCACTGGTACGTTGCAACCCGTCTTCGGTGGACCTTATCAAAAACATCCTCCTAATACGGTTCCTATTCCCTTTCGATTTGTGTCTTACAAATAGACGGTTCAGAAGAGAAATAAGCATCGGTCCATATTCAACTGAAAATTTTCCAACCATGGTGAATAGGGTCTTTAAATCATGAAATATATTAAGTAAACGGTCCATCCCCACTGGGATACAATAAATTAATGGATTGGATTACTGAGCTATGGATCCGACTTGTAAGAACTGAAAACCGCGTATACATTTAAAGCATGCTCCTTCCTGTATAGTATGTTTCCTCCTCACCAACCCCTGGGTCCGCATGATGAATTTTAGAATGATCTGGACCGTCCATATCTTGTATCCTATTTATTAGAGTATACTATAGGAACATTATCTTGAAATAATTATTTTTCTTATCCATATTTATAGATGAATTTGGAATAATAAAAAATTATCAATGGATCATTGTATACACCCCAGCTAAAATGAACCTAAATCGTTCTTTGAGATTCAGTATGACTTTAGTAAAATCGTCTCCTATCAATTTAAAAATCCAAACGAACCAAGCAGGGAGCGACATCGGCACATCTCAAAGACAACCAATGGACCCGATCGGCCAACGCCAAAGTCAGTAACGATTCGGTCACGACCATACAACCAAACTCTAGAACCCCGAAAAACTCTGTACATGGCAATCAATGTGTAAAAGAAGGATAAAACAAACTCTCTTTATCTAAGAAACACTCTATTTTATCACTCAATCTCTCTGGGTAATCTTGTGTTTCACATCTTCAAGATTAAAGAAAGTGTGGTCGTTCTTGTATACAAAGTGGTCATTACAGTACAGAGAACGAATCTTGACCGAATAAGGCGATTTATGGTTCATTGGAAAGGTGATCAAATAATCTTCCTAACGACCTTAAGTTTCCCCCCGATCCGAGCTAGGATGAGGAAGATCTGGCCCATTTACTAAAATTGTACATTTCCTAGTGACCAAAACCGTAAAACCTTTGGTCACACTTTTTACTAGTCAAACGGGATCCGGTTGAAATGATTTCACTCCCATTAAAAAGCTTATCAGATGATCTTTCCAATGAACCCATAATTATGGAAAACAGTCAATCAATCAAATTACAAATGATCGATTTTTATACATCAAATGGTCGTACTTTCATTAAGCCAAACGAAGTCCGATCGAAATGATTCTAGTCTTGTTAAAAAGCTTATCTAATTATCTTTCCAACAAGACTAAAATCACTGAAAACAAACAAATAATAAACAAAATATAAGCATTTGAACAGTTTATAGAAAAAATAAAAACTAATATATTAAAAGTAATCATTATGTTATTATATATAAATATAAATAAAAAATATAAAAAAAGTAGTCATTACACCTCTTTTTTATAAAAGTCATCCTGAGTTATATATATATATATATATATATATATATATATATATATATATATATATATATATATATATATATATATATAATATTACATTACTCATACATACGTAAAATCAACATTGCATGAGCCGCAGAATGCACTATGCAACAAGCGGGCCCCAGTTATACGGTAGGAAATGAGGCATCCACAACCCAACCCGATGAAAATCATGACTACCTTAATATTTACGGCTGCCCAACATTTATATAAGTCGCTTAATCACTATTCAAACGGGTAGAGAGGAAAAAGTAACAAGCCAGAGAGCAAACAGAGGGTAACGAGCCAGGGACAGTTGAGAGGTACTTCGTGAGAATAGAGAGTTGAAAAAAAAAAAGAGTTAGAAATTTAGAGAAAGTAAGGAAAAAATACATATAGAAATCGAGGGTAGGAGTTCTAGTGAAAGCGTTGGCCGAGGTACTTCAGAGCTTCTCGACATGCCAATATGTTACCCGATATAGGGGACAAAAAAGCCTATTACAGAAGTCATCGAAGCTGAAAAATTTCTACTCCTATTCAAATCGCATTCCACTCCACGCATTCCACTCCACACATTCTGTCTCACTTTGCATTATTCTCTCTCTTCCATTTTTTTTTTACTTTATTTGCCTACCCAGGATCTTAAATCCTAAAAAGCAAGGCTAGTGTACACTCCATCTTATTTACTGTATTTTTATTTTGTATGCCTACCCGGGGCCACTTGGCTCTGTGATGTAAGGCTAAATAGTTCTTTTTTATTTTTGCATGCCCGGCCCTCACGGGTTATGCGAAGCAAGGTCAAATACAAAATGCTGAAATTCTACTGAATTCTCAAAAATTGCAAAATCCTATAAAATAGAGAGCGCACATTGTGCGGCTGGAAAAATATGCTTGATCTCTTCCTTTTTCGTCACCGAGGCCCTTACTCAGAATCTACGGTCGCAGATTAACCACGGGAGTCATTCGAGTTGGGGAATTGTGAGATTCTCTGACCCCTTAACAATTCCTACGGTTTCTAGCCGGCCATAGATTTTAAGCTTTATTTGGCTAGTGGTGACTTCGAATCAAATTCATTTTTACCGATAAATTGACACCGAAGCCGAGAAAGTGAAGGCACCACTATGCTTGCGTATGGGGGAGGGGTGTTCACAAAATGGTGACTCCATTAGGGAATCGCTAGCCACTAACCAAGGCCCAACTTGAAACACAAGATTTTACAATTTTTGGGGATTTTAGAAATTCAACACATTTACTTTCCTGCACTCCAGTGAACACTGGTCTTATTTACTTTCTGTATCATGCTTTTTAACATTCCAGTGAATATTGGTACCCCATAACATACTAACTCGCTAACAGTCCAGTACAAACTGGTCCTTTTACTTTCCTGCGAGCATCCTGCATTCCAGTGCAAACTAGTCCATTTAATTTCCTGCGAGCATCTTACATTCCAGTGTAAACTGGTCCTTTTACTTTCCTACGAGCATCTTGCATTCCAGTGCAAACTGGTCTATTTTACTTTCCTACGAGCATCCTGCATTCCAGTGTCGACTGGTCCTGTTATACTATTATCGCAACTCCAGTACCCACTGTCCCTTATGTCGTTCTGTATTCTAGTTTACACTAGTCTGCTTAATTCCTTGCCTATATAACTTATTACTCTAGTGTGCACTGGTCCATTTCTTGCTTTCCTGTTACTTAAATCTTGCACTAGACCCTTCATTGTAACAAAAAAAAAGGATAAAAAATATATTCTGCAACCATTGCACCTAGAAATCGATTGCAGGTTCGTCACCCTGCACGGTCAACACATACTTATTGGAGTATCATTCGAACTTACGCACAAGTAGCAATGTCAAACTAGGGTGACAATCCTCCAAATCCGTAAGATTTGCCAAGACTACAAGACTCTCAGCCGGCCACGTCCACTCCTTCAACAGCCGAACTCGCTCGTAGTTTGAGCAGGTTACAAGAAATGTTAAACCGTATCAACGCGAGAATCGCACCGTTCTTGCAGAACATTCGACGGCCGAGCATCCAAGTAGGTTTCTCAGAACCGACCGTTAACCAATTCTAGTCTATTCCCCCTAATGGGAACCGAGTCCATTTTCGCAACCCACTGGTCACAGCTATTCAGACACCAGTATACCCTCCCCTGAGGGGAGATCACAACCGGTACTGGAGGAGGGCCAGCTTCCAGTCCATTTTTCTCCCCTTAATGGGAGTCAACCATCAGCGCAACCAGCATTTCAACCAGTATTTCAATCGGCGCAGTCAAATCAATCTCAGTCTAATTAGTTACAGCAGCCTCCCCCTAGCAAAAAACTGTTTCATTCTCAACACGGTCGGTCACAGCAGTCATCTGCTGCCCATACATACCATGTCCACCAAGCTCGCACCCCGGGGGTGACCACATTTCCATTCACATATCCCCCCACACACCAAATTCCACCAATAGACAAGCTCATGAACCTTGAAGAGGTCGATCACTATGAGGAGGAGGCTAACCGTATGCCTCAGATGACACAAATTCCTTTTGCCCAACCCACATAACTTGACCGACTTCGAGAACATTTCGAGGAACAGTTAAGGGCCATGCGAAATGAGCTTTAAAAGCAACATGGGGTGAACTCCCATCCACCAAGTTTAGGGATCTTTGTCCCTTCCCCGATGCCAGGATACCTGTAAATTTTGAAGTACCTAAGTTTCAACGGTACGATGGCACAGGATGCTCAACTGCACATTTAAAGGCATTCCGTGGTGAACTCGATGCCGTAGCAGGGGACGATGGAGCGTTGATCCGTTTGTTCCAAAAATCCTTGAGGGGTGATGCTTTAGATTGGTACACGTCTCTCGACTACCATAAAATCAGAACCTGGGAACAACTATCCCAAGCATTCATTGATTGCTTCACGTACAATCTAAATGCAGTACCCCAAAGATCGGACTTAACTACCCTCAGGCAAAGAAACGATGAAACATTGTCGGCCTATGTTGGGCGATTGAGGGCTATGGCTGCACGAATGAAAATGCCAATTGATGAAGAGGAACAGATTTTGATGATTATTCAGTCGGCCAACCCGAGCATATCTGGATATCTAATTTCGTACCCCTACGCCAATTTCGCTCAGTTGATTTAGGCTGGGGAACAAGTGGAAACTGGTATAAGAACGAGCAAAATTGCACCCTGGCGCCATTAGTCAACTTTCGTTCAAAAAGCTAAACCCGAAGAGAAGGCCAGGAGGTACGAAATTAGAAACAGAGATATAACCGCTTCTCGCCCAACAGAGACCAAGAATGTGGTCGCTTCAGCACAACGGGCACCAAATGCTCCTCAGCAGGAACAACAACCACCACAGTAGCAGTCCAGGTGGAACCTGTGATACACAAACTAGAACAGGCAAAAAGGTGAGGCATCAACACCTAGGCAATTGACTCCTTTGGCCCAATCATACGTTGATATCTTGGCCGCACTCATCCAGAGGTAGCTCTTAACACCTCTCCAGCGTAGCCTGTCGCCCAATCCATTACCTATAAACTGCAAAGAAAATGAGTATTGCGCATTCCATTAGGGGCGAGGGCATACTTCTCTTTGAAACACGCAATCCAAACCCTGATTGACGAAAACAGGATTATGGTCTCACCCCTGAAACCATTGCTGTTAACAACCACAACATACTCCAAAACCCCCTACCATAGCATGAACCTGGTCTAAGTACCTCCACCACACCTACAGTCAATGTTATCCAGGGAGACTATCCCCATGTTTGCCAAGTAAGCTCAGCCCCTAGTTACAGTCAGGAGCTTCCACCACTCATCTTGCAAGGGGCACCAACTCCTCCATTGATCCTCCAAGGAAAGGTTCCTGAGCCGCACTCCATCCCTGCCTACCACATGCCACCAACAAGGTACCAACCCTTGGTCATACAAGGAAGAATCCCCGCACCATTTCCAACCTGCAGTTACAGCCATCAAGAAGCTCACCAACCAGTGGTCCTTATAGGGAGGGCCCCAGAGAACTCCATCACCAATCAAGTCACATACCATCCACCCACCTTCACACAGGAAGGACGTTCCTCCTTGTTCTCCATGTCACACAGATCAGATGTGTCTAACCAGACACCCCAGGTAAGTTTTCCAACACGTCCACCTCTGGCACTCCAAGGGGCACTTCCAACCCCTCTACCAAGCACCACGAGTCACATCACTCACTCTCCACCACCTCCAGTATCTCAGCTCCCTCTGGTTCTCCAAGGAAGGGTGGAGCCAATCTTAAACAACAAGGTAGTTCCATGGCATTGCCCAAAATGATTTGAGGTGGGACATATGTAACCAAATGGAAGGTGCTTCTGAAGAGAAGTAATCGAAGGAGACCCCAAGGGTCCTTTGGCTGGGGCAACACCCAAGACTGATGCCACATATGACATAGCAACCCAGCTCAAGTCCATCCCGGCACAGATATCCATTTGGGAGCTCCTTCACACATCGTAAGCACACTAAGAGATTTTTGTAAAAACCCTAAATGATGCGCACATCTCTCGAGAAGCACGACTTGAAATGGTCACACACATAATAGGTCAGCTCCTCGCACCCCGAGCAATCACTTTTTCAGATGATGAGCTACCTCCAAAAGGATGAGACCATGCAAGGTCAATAAACATAATTGTATGTTACAAAGACTGCAGTATCCCACTTGTTTTAATTGACAACGGTTCAAGTTTAAATGTTTGTCCACTTCGGGCTGCGTTGTATTTAGGACTAGATCCATCTATGTTCAGGCCAAGTAATATGAACGTGAGAGCATTTGACAACTCCCGTAGACAAGCTCAGGGAGAGGTTAACATTGAATTACAGATCAGTCCAGACACATCAATCATTACTTTTCATGTCTTAAACATTCCATCTTTGTTCAACCTCCTCCTTGAGCGCCCCTGGCTACACAAGGTTGGGGCTGTACCATCCACTCTCCACCAGAGAGTTAAGTACATTAATTCTTGGGGACAAAGTGCTCTCCGTCATAGCAGATCCTGAACAGCTCTTCCCTGCAGAAACAAATCATTCAGGGGAGCCTGATATCCCAGTCATTGACGTTTGGCACCCAAGGAGAGACAATAGCTTTCAGTTTAAGGCAGTGAATCACGTACGAACAATTTGCCCTCCAGAATCAAGTAATGTCTTCACTCTAGTCGAACATCAGATCTTAAAATACAGGCTCGAACATCAAGATACCGCCAAGGTAATTGAGGTTTGAGAAAATGTAGGAAGGATAAGATTGGGATACGAGTCTCCCCTACAGCAAGAACCAGAAAAGCTAGATCCTGGGAGAGAAGCTAGATCCTGGGAGAGGATGGAAAGGAGGAGAGATAGGTCGTCCCCTCCCTCTCACACCCATCTAGTTCATCAGTGCTAGAGTCATCAATCCAGATCAAAATTCGGATTAGTCTACTCGATCATAGTCATATTTCCACACTCGCAGCGTCGCCCAAGCAACATCTGGGCAAGGGGCAAGAGTTGTCCCACCTTGATTGGACCACAACAGTGGTCTCACCGGAACTACAACAGCCAGAAGAACTCCACGACTCCGGGAATGAAGCAGAAAAGTCCGATGAATCTGACGCTGAGTCAGAACCCAACCCCCGCTACATCATGATGATCGGACATAACAAAATAGGTCAGTCCACTGTTTCCTCAAGCCCTGCCTTCAGAAAAAAAAAAAAAAAAGCCATGTAAATAGCCATTGGAACCCTGAGCAAGGTCGGGAAGGGCATTGGTTTGCGACACCCACTTGCTCAGTGTTCAACAAATCCAAAATCCAAAAAAATCTAAAAAACCTTCAAAAACAAAAAGCAACAGAAAATCTTCAAAAACAAAAACAACAGAAATTTAAAAAAAGCCAAAAACATCAGAAAATGTTCAAAACACCAAAAAATCAAAAAAAGTTTCAAAAACCACATGCAATAAAGTACCAGACTTATCTGAAGAGCTGCGTGAAGACGAAGCCGACATCTATGACTTTGACATAGAATTAGACTTCGAACTCATGGGTTTGAAAGAAGTCAAGGATGAGGGAAATGATGATCCAACTCCCGAACTTAAGGACATCCTCAAGAAGTTTGATTCAAAAACCAACGTTACACTTGGCAATTTCGAAGTAGTCAATCTCAGAACTCCCGATGATCCTCGGGAAGTACACATCGGAAAGACCTTGTCCCCTGACAATAGGCAAAAGATGATCGAGTTCTTGAAACCGTGGCTATCAAACTTTACCTTTTCGTACGAAAACATGCCTGGGCTCGATGAAGACTTGGTCATGTATTATTTACCTACCAAGCCTGAAATCAGCCACTTAAACAAAAGCTAAGAAGAATGCGACCTGAATGGATCCTGAAGATACGAGAAGAAGTAATCAAGCAGTACAACGCAGGCTTCCTGGTAGTATCCAACTACCCAGAGTGGCTTGCCAACATCGTTCCCGTCCCCAAGAAAGATGGAAAGGTGCGAATGTGCATCGACTTCTGGGACCTCAACAAAGCCAGCCCTAAAGACGACTTCTCGCTGCCCCACATCGACACCCTGGTCGACAGCACGGCAGGACATAAAATCTTCTCTTCCATGGATGGCTTCTCTGGCTACAACCAAATCAAAATGGACGAGGAAGATCGTGAAAAGACATCTATCATTATGCCATGGGGGACCTTCTCCTACCGAGTCATACCGTTCAGGTTGAAGAACGTTGGAGCAACATATCAGTGAGCCATGACTGCCCTATTCCATGACATGATGAACAAGGAACTCGAAGTGTATGTGGATGATATGATCATCAAGTCTCAAAGCATCGAGGGGCACTTCAAAGACCTCAAAAAACTCTTCGACCGGTTGGAAAATTTCAAACTCCATCTCAACCCACAGAAGTGTGTCTTTAGCGCAACCGGGGGCAAATTACTTGGTTTCATCGTCAGCGAAGACGGTATTCGAGTCGACGAATCAAAGACCAAAGCAATCCTCGAAATGCCGTCTCCCAAAATCGAGAAAGAAATACGAGGTTTCTTAGGTCGGATTCAGTACATCAATCGCTTCATTGCCCAGCTCACGCCCATATGTGAGCCTATATTCAAGCTACTCCAAAAGAACACGCTGAAAGAATGGAATGAGGACTGTCAAGAGGCATTCGACATAATCAAGAAGTACTTGCTAGATCCACCAGTGCTAGTCCCACGAACACCTGGACGACCATTACTGCTCTACATTTCAGTAGCCGCAAACGCTATCCGGTGTGTCCTTGGCCAACATGATGACATAGGAAGAAAGGAGCAAGCAATTTACTATCTTAGCCGTCGATTCACCGAATACGAGTCTTAATACTCGCCAATCGAAAAAACATGTCTCGCTCTCGTATGGGCCACTCAACGCTTAACGCCAATACATGATCACTTATCCAATCCTCCTGCTCACATAAATGGACCCGTTGAAGTACTTGTTCGAGAAACCGACTCTGATTGGGAGAATCTCAAAGTGGAAATTGTTGCTTTCTGAATTTGACATCACCTATGTCACGCAGAAAGCAATCAAGGGGCAAGCATTGGTCAATCACCTCGTAGCTCACTCTTTGCCCGATTATCAGCCGTTGAAGACGTTGTTCCCTAACGAGGACATCCTATTCCTCGAGGGCGAAGAAGGGCCAGAAGCAGATGAGTGGACATTATACTTCGATGGAGCAGCTAATGCCAAAGGAAGTGGAGTAGGGGCTACTCTCCAGATGACGTCCCAATTCTCATCTCAAGGAGACTGTCGTTCAAATGCACGAACAATATTGCTGAATACGAAGCATGTATTGTCGGTCTGAAAGAAGCGATCATCTTAAGAGTAAAGAAGCTGAGGGTCGTCGACGATTCTCATCTCATCATTAATCAGACCAACAGTGACTGAAAAACGAAGGACGAAAAACTGATCCCTTACCACATTTATCTTGAAAATCTTGTCAAAGAATTTCACCAAGTCACCTTCAAATACATGTCATGTGCCAAGAATCAATTTGCGGACGCTCTGGCTACACTGGCATCCATGCTAGAAATGCCTAAAGGAGCAGCTCAATGGGAGCTCACGGTCAAGCTTCAAGAAGACCCAGCGTTTTGCCTGCAAATTGAAAAAGTTGAAGCTATACCCTACAAGCAACCTTAGTACACTGATATCAAGAAATACCTGGAAGATCGTGTATACCTGAAAAGTGGCACATCAACGGATCGTCTCACGATTCAACAGCTAGCCACACAATTCACTATTAATGGCGGTGTTCTATATAAACGGTTGCAACGATGTGTGGATGAGACAGAAGCTGAGAAAATCATGTCAGAAGTCCACGAAGGGACTTTCAGCCTGCACATGAATGGACACATGATGGCTAAGAAGATCCTAGAGCTAGGATTTTATTGTCTGACCATGGAGATGGATTGTTGCCAACACGTCAGGACTTGCTTCAAATGTCAGGAGCATGCGAACCGGATCCACGCACCTGGTTCTGAATTATACAACCTGACAACACCATGGCCCTTCTTAATGTGGGGAATTGACATCATCGGCAAAATCAACCCCAAAGCTTCTAACGGCCACGAGTACATACTGGTGGCAGTCGATTACTTCACCAAATGGGTGGAAGACGCATCATACACCACCATAACGGCTTGCCCAAGTAGTGCGATTTCTGAAGAACAACATTATCAGTCATTATGGAGTCCCACATGCCATCATAACAGATAATGGGACGCCCTTCGTAAACCGAAAAGTGGACCAGTTTCTTGAACAATTTAAAGTCAAGAGGCATCGATCAAGCCCCTATTGACCACAGATGAATGGAGGGGTTGAGGCTGCTAACAAGACGCTCATTCGCATCCTCGAAAAGATGGTGAAAACATATCACAACTGGTCAAAGAAGCTTCCATATGCACTCTGGGCTTATCGAACATCCGTATGCACAGCAACGGGTGCCACTTCATGCGAGCTTACATATGGAATGGAGGTTGTCCTGCCAGTCGAGATTGAAATTCCCTCGCTACGCATACTCTTGGAAAGTGAAGTTGAAGATGGAGAATGGTTACAAGCTCACTACGACCAGTTACACTTGGCAGACTAAAAACGCATGTGAGCGTTATGTCATTAACAGACTTACTAGAAGAGGATCACATGAGCGTACAACAAACGGGTCCGCACAAGAACATTCAGAGTAGGTGACATGGTAATGAAGAAGATCTTACCTCCTCACCTGCCCGATCCCAAGGGCAAATTCAAGCTCACATGGGAAGGCCCGTTAGTCGTTCGAGAAGTACTCTCAGTAAGCACACTCCACCTCACCAGTATGGAGGTTAAAGATCTCCCTGAGTCGATCAATGTCGACCACGTCAAGGTACACCATGGGTAGATGGAAGGCCTAAGGAATGCAAGTCGTCTGAGGTAAGATCCTACATCTCCCTGTTTGTTTGCCCTCAACAAAAACACACAAAAAAAGAGAGAGAAAAAACGTATGTACAAAAATGAGTGAAACCGCCCAAATTCTAAAAAACTATAAGGGCGTAGCAGAAAAAAAAAAAAAAAGAAGAAGAAGAAGAAGAAGAAAAGAAGAAGAAGAAAAAACTGAGGGCAAACCCCATCAACCACTATTATCCCCAAAAAATACCAACCTTAGGTCACGCATCCTGAAACCTCCCTTTACCCTAGAAGCTACCAAAAATAGGCGATGAAGGGATTCCCACAAAAAAAAAAAAAAAAAAAAAAAACGAAAAAAAGAGAAGGTGTGTCCAAAGCAAAAAGGGCAAGGTGAAAACCCGCAAGGGCGCCTTGAGTAAAAACAACAGGCATACAGCGGACCTGGTGAAAACCCGAAAAGGGTGCCAGGGGCAAAAAGGCAAAGCTGCCAAGGGGCAGGCAAGAACAAATCCCCGGGACATGGTGAAAACCTGAAAGGGCATCATGGGCAAAAATGACGGGCAAAAACCGGACGTAGCGAAAACCTGCAAAGGCGTTACGGGTAAAATTGGTGAATAAATAAAAAAACAAAAAGAATGAGAGAAAGGAATGTATGCAGGAGTAGGGAATCTCGACCTCAGGCATGAGTTCGTCTTTCAAAGGTAAGGTGTGAAAACCGCGGTGTTTGCAGAACTGAAAGTCTCGTCAAACTCAGAACAAGGTCTCCGATGCGTATTTTTGACAAACTTGAAAACCCTCAGAAACCAGCTCGAAACTCGTTAAGTACGAACAATGGAAAGGTAAGTGTCTGATCCTGTCATCCGACACCAAAATACAAACCATGCTCATAAAGATTAAGGCTGGCACAAAAAAATGTTTTACTTTCATTCTTTGGATTTTCGCGCACGCACTTATTTCCTTAAAAAAAAATAAATAAATAAATAAAAGGTTGGGTACACATGTACATAAATAAACCACATCTCAGCACAAAGCACACACCACCATTTTCGAAGTTTAATTAATTTTTAGGTGTTTACCATGTGGGTCTAATGGATCAAAGCTCTTGGAAAAATGGACCCCCAAACTGTCAACTAACCCCATTGACCTAGGCAATGGCATAATCTTTCTTTCTGTCTCTCCCTCATTTTGCAGGTTCTCTCTGTCCATGGAAAAATCATCTGGCTCTCTCAAATAAAATTCTCTCAACGCATATGCCTTACGCTAAGGACCTCACGTACCTAAACGCCTCACCCTTCACGATCATCATAAGGCCCGCCAGGTCAGGTATTCAGAAACTCATTATGAAAGTCTGTCGTCCTATTCGTGTTGAACACACTGTAATAGACAACCTTGATTGGAAGTTGCTGTTGAAACCGGCAGACATTCCCTATTTCCTAGAAGTCATGAAGGGGATTAAGGCAACTGGGAGGTGAAAGCGCATCCTCATGGTATTATGAGCAATGTAAGACCAAAACTGAATTGATCACAAGAAATGTGAGGATGTTTTCCATCCTGTGATTGAAGGAGTCTGTTAGATGATATGTGGTCTATGTGCATTGCACCAAAGGAATAGGCAACTTTGTGGGTGTTAGTTGTAAACCCACGATCAGTTCATTCGAAGACGTAAAACTACGACACTTAATTGTGTGTGCTTGTCTTGCTGACGGGAAATGAATTAGGTACCTTATGAGCAGCGAAAGTTGAGAGTGAATGGAAATTCCATGTTTTTCTCTGTAAGGAACCTCAAAATGGGATGATAGACTAGATCACTTAAAAATCGTGATCTCGACCGTGCCATTAATCAGATCTCGACCGTCCAAAGCTTTGATCGAGGCAATGTGACAGTTAGATGACGGATCGGATCCTCCAAACTACATCGATCAACCTTGATCTTGACCATCTAAATTTTGATCACAATAAAGTAGATGTCGGATGATGGATCAGGTCCGTCTCATCTCATCACCATAATCCGATCTTGACGGTTCAAAGCTTTGATTGAGGTGATTGAACGTTGGATGATGGATCGGATCGAATAAATCACATTAATCAACCCTGATCTTGACTGGCCAAATTTTAATTGAAACATATTGGATGTCGGACTGATAGATCAGGCCCATTTCATTTCATCAATCAAATCTGATCTCGACCGTCCAACGCTCTAGTCGGGGCAATTGGACGTTGGATGACGGATTGGATCTACCCCAAGGCCTCATGCAAAAAAATTGAAGGCCAAAATAAAAATTGCCTAACAACGCCCACCCGCAAGATCAAGCGGAAATTTTAAAATAAATGGCCTAGAAAAAATCGTTTCAAAAAAAAATCTTAAAATCTAAAAAATCTCTGGCAGAGTTCTACTCTTCTTAAAAAAATGTGTTTATAATAAAAAAAACCCATGAAACTATGTTCTATGGGTGGGGATCTCTTGAAGAAAAAATCCAAAAAATTGAAAAAAAATCCTATGCGCCCAGCATCCAAGGCACTAGGGGGTCTTCTATACCTCCCGGTGGGTGCCAACGCTACACCAATAATTGATTTTGGGTTTTTTTCTGACTTGTCGGTATTCTCCGAGATCATAAGTGGAACATGGGATGACCGACCTGAACTTTCAGTGTCACTCCGATCGTCTCGGAATGCGAATTGAATATGTTTGAGTTAGCATAACCGTACTTCAAGTAGTGGAAAAGTCTATTACAACAATAGTGCCAAAGTTGAAAAGTTGAATAGTGAAGAAATAACTCAGAGTGACTCTAGTACGGGACACCTGTCAGCCTAACACATTGTAATGCGGGAGATTCGTAAAGCCGCAAAAAGTGCAGGCAACTGCCCATTACAATTATTAGTCTTATAGGCGATCCTAGGGGATCGTGCAGCATCGATAATTACTCTTTCATATCAAAGTGCATTAGGTGGATCCCCGTAAGGCGGCAAAAAGTGCAGGGGCACTAACCACCCAAAATCCAGACTTGCAACCACCCTCGATGCAAATTGCTGATCACAACATGAAAAGGTTGTGATTTGATGCCCCGTAAAGCCGTGAAACGTGCGGGGACAAATCACAACGTTTTCTTCAACCCTCGAGAGACACCTCAATTACTCCTTAGCTAACCAAGTCTTTCAACAATGGCACTCCGGTGGGAATAGATTAGACTACGTCTATATCTAACTTGGAAGGTGGGGTGTCCACTCGCTTTGACAATCGGTTGCTCGCAACCTCTGCCAAAGAGGGGCATCTGTAGACACCCCACCTAAAACGAACATAAACCGTTCTTTGAGATTTAGTATGACTTCAGCAAAATCATCTCCTATCAGTTTAAAAATCTAAACGGACCAAGCAAAGAGCGACATTAACACGTCCCGAAGACAACCAATGGACCCGATCGGCCAACGCCAAAGTCAGTAACGATTCGGTCACGACCGTACAACCAAACTCCAAAATCTAGAAAAACTCTCTGTACGTGGCAATCAATGTGCGAAAAAAGGATAAAACAAACTCTTTCTATTTAAGGAACACTTTATTTTGTCACTTAGTCTCTTTGGGTAATCTTGTTTTTCACATCTTCAAGATTAAAGAAAGTACGGTCGTTCTTGTACACAAAGTGGCCATAACAGTACAAAAAACGAATCTTGACCGAGTAAGGTGATTTATGGTTCATTGGAAAGGTGATCAAATAATCTTCCTAACGACCTTAAGTTTCCCCCAATCCGAGTTAGGATGAGGAAGATCTGGCCCGTTTCCTAAAATTGTACATTTTTAAGCGACCAAAACTGTAAAACCTTTGGTCACACTTTTTACTAGTCAAACGGGATCCAGTTGAAATGATTTCAGTCCCATTGAAAAGCTCATCAGTATCTTTCCAATGAACCCATAATCATCGAAAGCGGACGATCGATCAAATTGCAAATGACCGATTTTCATACATCAAATGGTTGTACTTTCATTAAACCAAACGAAGTCCAATCGAAGTGATTCTAGTCTTGTGAAGAAGCTTATCTGATTATCTTTCCAACAAGACTAAAATCACCGAAAACGGATGAATAATAAACAAGATACAAGCATTTAAACTATTTAAAAAAAAAAAACAAAAACTAATATATTATAAATAATCATTATGTTATTATATATACCATCCTCTTTTTCATAAAAATCATCATGTCTTTATATATATATATATATATATATATATATATATATATATATATATATATATATATATATATATATATATATATATAATCATTACTTTTGTATATACGTAAAATCAACAATGCATGAGCCGCATAATTCACTGTGCAACAAGCGGGCCCCAATTATAGTGTAGGAAATGAGATACCCACAATGTAATCCGATGAAAATTACAAAATTACAGCGGCCCTAAGATTTGCGACTGCCCAATGTCTATATAAGTTACTTGATCACCATTTAAACTGGCAGAGAGGAAAAAGTAACAAGCCAGAGAGCAAACAGAGGGTAACGAGCCAGGGACAGGTGAGAGGTTCGTGAGAACAGAGAGTAGAAAAAAAAAAGACTTAGAAATTTAGAGAAAGTAAGGAAAAAATCCAGATAGACATCGAGGGTGGGAGTTCTAGTGAAATCGTTGGCCGAGGTATTTCAGGGCTTCCCAATATGTCAATATGTTGCCCGATATAGGAGACAAAAAAGCCTATTACAGAGGTCATCCAAGCTGAGAAATTTTCTACTCCTATTCAAATCGCATTCCACTCCACACATTCCAAGCACATCAATTGCATCCACATGTTCTTTTTGTCTCACTTTGCATTATTATCTCTCTTCCATTTTTCTTTTACATTATTTGCCTGCCCAAGATCTTAAATTCTAAGAAGCAAGGCTAGCGTACACTTCATTTTATTTACTGCATTTTTATTTTGTATGCCTACCTGGGGCCACTTGGCTCTGTGATGTAAGGCTAAATAGTTTTTTTTTTATTTTTGCATGCTCGGCCCTCACGGGTTATGCGAAGCAAGGTCAAATACAAAATGCCAAAATTCTACTGAATTCTCAAAAGTTACCAAATCTTATAAAGTAGAAATCGCACATTATGCAGGCGAATAAGGGTGCTTAATCTCTTCCTTTTTCGTCACCGAGGCCCTTACTCCGAATCCATGGTCGTAGATTAACCACGAAAATCATTCGAGTTGGGGAATCATGAGATTCTCCGACCCCTTAACAGATCCTACGGTTTCTAGTCGGCTGTAGATTTTAAGCTTTGTTTGGCTAATGGCGACTTCGAATCAAATTCATTTTTGCCGATAAATCGATATCGAAACTGAGAAAGTGAAGGCACCACCATGCTTACATATTTGGGGGGGGGGGGGGGGGGGGGGGGCGGGGGGCGCGTTCACAATCACACTCCTAAATATCAAAGGTCAGAATCATCACTGAGATTTGATCATGGGATAATAGATTACTCATGAAATTAACTGGAATGTGGTTGGTTCAAAATATCGGACCATCTCAGCTTGTGGGGGCTAGCCGGTGGAGACATGGGACAGAGGAAAAAGGAGATGAGGTTGGAGCATCACATGCTTCTGCGTTGGCCGATAGCTTATGTTATTTTTCATCTCGCGCTGGACAGCCTACACTACGGTGATAATCCACGTACCGGTTTTTAGGTGCCCTCTCAACTACCTTATACGTGGCATTTATGCATGTCAATCTAGGCCGTCCAATGCATTAGCCCCACTGTGGATGGAGCATTTAGCCAAAGCTCTGCAGTAGGATCTTGGCGGTCTGATTGCGCTCTTTGAATCTAGATTGTTGAGCATTTTGGCCATCAATTGGATGGTTGGGATTCTTTATATATAGTGATTGTTCACCCAGGCTATGCCGTACTATTTGGACAGTTTGGATTGACCAGCTTTTATCCCCTGCAGAGGATGCCGTACTATTTGGACAGTCTAGATTGACCTGCATTTAACCCACGCCTCTAGAATCCTCTGCGACACTTGTCGTCCCAGCACGTGCATGCAACAACAAGCTCGTCATGTTTTTGCGTAACATCCACTCCGTCTTTCAGGTTTCCATGCTCATTTAAACGTACATCCCAGGAACCAATCAGATTCTAAACTAAGGTGGGTGACCCTTGGGAAATGGACAGCCCTAAGATATGCAGGGCCCACCGTAATGTATGTGCCATATCCACTCCGTCCATCCGTTTGATCCGCTCATTTTAAGGCATGACACCATACATGAGGCAAATCCAAAGGTTAAGTGGACCACACAACAGGAAATAGTAGGGATAGAATTTCCACCGTTTAAACCTTCTAGTCCTCACCATGATGTTTATGTGCCATCCAATCCGTTCATAAGGTGACTCTGACCTGGATGAAGGGGAAACACAAATATCTGCTTGATCCAAAACTTCCATGGAGCCCAAGAAGTTTTCAAGTTTGGGTGTTCAATCATGTGGTCCAGTACCTGAGCTTTTCATCTGGCTCTTATTTGAGCTTATGTCCTAAACTGAGCTCGCGAAACGGATGGACAGAGCTACAACACATACTCATGGTGGACTTACAGAGCTCCCAGCTGGAAGTAATCCGCGTCTAATAGAAAACAATGTATAATCTCGGTTAAAACCTCAAAATCAACCTGTCATCATGAGTTTTTTATCAGGTTGATTTATCCATTTCTTGTCATCATGATGGATTGCACTGGAGTAACGGGTTAGATGGCACGTAGACGAGACTGGGTGCACAAATAATGTATGATGCGTATCCAAGTTGTCCTATCTAGGTGGTAGATCATACTATTCTTTGATCCAAGGGCCTAACATTTAGCTCTGAACCTAATGGCTGGAATGGATGTCACACAAAAGATGATGGGTTTGCACGGGTGTTGCATGCACTGTCGGCAACAATCCTATCCCAAGTGGCATTAGCACTTAGCGCGTGGATTAGCTGGGGCTAGGGTAAGAGCTTAGTGATGCCCACCTAATGCATGTGTTGTATATCGACGTCGTCCTTGCTTTTTCCAGCTAATTTTAGGGTATTGTCCCAAAAACGAGGCAGATCCAAATCTGAGGAGTTGGACCACACTATAAAAAAATGGTGGTAATTGAACGTCTACCATTGAAAACTCCTTATGACCACTACAATGTTCCATCTAAACTGTGTTGTGAATTTCTGATCTCAGTGAATAAATTAATTGGAAAAAATCGACAATAAAGACAGGCTGAAGCACATGAAAAATACGTTGTTCTTAAAGAGTAATTCGCCCCTACTCAAATCACTTTGAGACTGCTATAAGTTGCATGCGGATTGCTTTCAGGATAATTATTTTTCTTATCTATATTTATAGATGAATTTAGAACAATAAAAAATTATCAATGGATCACATTCCTAAATATTGAAGGCCAAAATCATCACTGAGATTTGATTATGGGATAATAGATTATGGGATAATAGATTATGGGATAATAGATTACTTATGAGATTCAATAGAATGTGAATGGTTCAAAATATGGACCATCTCAGCTTGTGAGGTCCAGCCAGTGGAGACAAACGCTGGATCCTGAGTCAGGAGAAAGGAAAAATGAAATGAGGTTGGAGCATCACATGCTTCTGTGATGAACGCTAGCTTACGTTATTTTCTATCTCGTGCTGGACAGCCTATGGTGATAATCCACATACCGGTTTTTAGGTGCTCTCTCAACTACCTTATACATGGCATTTATGCATGTCAATCTAAGCCGTCCAATGCGTTAGCCCCACTGTAAATGGAGCATATAGCCAGAGCTCTGCAGTGGGATCTTGGCTGTCTGATTGCCCTCTTTGAATCTGGATTGTTGAGCATTTTGGCCATTGATTGAATGGTTGGGATTCTTTATGTATAGTGATTCTTCACCCACACTATTTGGACAGTCTGGATTGAGCAGCATTTATCCCACGCCTGCAGAGGATGACGTACTATTTGGACAGTTTGGATTTACCTGCATTTATCGAGAGCGTATTAGGTGAGACCCCGGCCTCACCCAAAATGGTGCGGCCCTTACCGTGGGTTACCGTGGGGCCCACCTTGATGTATGTATTATGTATCCACGCCGTCCATCTATTTTTCCAGATCCTTTTAGGGGTTTATAACGAAAAGGAAGCAGATGCAATCATCAGGTGGACCATAAAATAGGAAACAGTGGTAATTGACCATTCATGGGCCACAGAAGTTTTGGATGAATCTGATATTTATTTTTTCCCTTCATCCAGGCTCATGCGACCTTATCAACAGATTGGATGGTAAATAAACACTACAGAAACGTGAAGGTGAGTCTTAAGAAGTTTTTAATGGCAGGATGGTCAATCACCACTGTTTCTTATGGTATGGTCCACCTGATAATTTTTTCTGCTTCAATTTTGGGATAATGCCCTACGATAATCTCAAAAAACGGATGGACGGAGTGGATACATAATACTTACATCAATATGGACCCCACGGTAATCCCACGGTAAGGGCCGTGCCGTCTTGGGTGAGGCCGGGGTCTCACCTAACCCGCTCTCGCATTTATCCCACTCCTTTAGAATCCTCTGCAACACTTGTCGTACGCAGCACGTGCATGCAACAACCAAGCGCTTCATGTTTTTGCGTAACATCCACTCCGGCTTTCAGTTCCCACCCTCATTTCAACGTACATCCCAAGAACCAATCGGATTCTAAACTAAGGTGGGTGACCCTTGGAAAATGGACAGCCCTAAGATATGTAGGGCCCACCATAATGTATGTGCCATATCCACTCCGTACATCCAATCTGCTCATTTTAAGGCATGACACTATACATGAGGCAAATCCAAAGGTTAAGTGGACTACACAACAGGAAATAGTAGGGATAATATTTCCACTGTTGAAACCTTCCTAGTCGTCACCGTGATGTTTATGTGCCATCCAATCTGTTCATAAGGTGACTCTGACCTGGATGAAGGGAAAACACAAATATCAGCTTGATCCAAAACTTCCATGGAGCCAATAAGTTTTCAAGTTTGGGTGTTCAATCATGTGGTCCAGTACTTGAGCTTTTCATCTTGCTCTTATTTGGGCCTATGTCTTAAATTGAGCTTGGGAAACTGATGAACAGAGGTACAACACATCGTCATGTTGGCCTTACAGAGCTCCCAGCTGTAATCCACGCCCGATAGAAAACAGTGTATAATCGGAGGTAAAACCTTGAAATCAACCTGTCATCATGAGTTTTGTATCAGGTTGACTTATCCATTTCCTGTCATGATGATGGATTGCACTGGAGTAACGTCTTAGATGGCACATCGACGAGACTGAGCTGCACAAATACTGTATGATGTGTCCAAGCAGTCCTGTCATACACACCCACTGTTCCCTATAGTGTGGCCGATGTAGGTGGTCGATCAGACTAATATTCTTTGGTCCAAGGGCCTAACATCTAGAGCTGAACCTGATGGACAGAATGGATGTCACACAAAAGACGATGGGTTCGCACGGGTGTTGCACGCACTGTCAGCAACAGGTGTTGAAAAGGAAACTGGTCCTACCCCAAGTGGCATCAGCACTTAGCGCCCGGATTAGCTGAGGCTGGGGTAAGAGCTTAGTGATGCCCACCTGATGCATGTGTTGTATATCGATGCTGCCCTTGGTTTTTCCAGCTAATTTTAGGGTATTGTCCCCAAAACGAGGCAGATCCAAATCTAAGCAAGTGGACCACACTAAAAAAAATGGTGGTAGTTGAACGCCCACCATTGAAAACTCCCTATGACCACTGCAATGTTCCATCTAAACTGTTGATAAGGTCACACACACCTGGATGAAGGGAAACACAAGTAGCAACTTAATCAAGAAGCTTTTAATGGTGGGTATTCAACTCCTACTGTTTGGTTAACCTGAGATTTTTATCTGCCTCATTTTTTGGGAACATACCTTGTCAAAATGGATGGACTGCATGGATATACAACACATACATGGAGGTGGGCCCAAGGTTAATGACACGATAAAAGGGTGTGAGGAGGAAGATTACCATCTTCCTCAAGTAGCAAAGGCCTTGAATCCACAAGGTAGTTTCTTGAATTAACAAGAAAAAAAAAATGAGAAAACTCAAATAATTTATTAAATAACATCTAATGTTCATGATTTTTTCATTATACCATTAACAAAGAAAAAATAAAATCCTAATTCACAATTACCAAAAATAGTAAAATTCTAACCTTATTAAAAGTGTTAATTTAACTAGAATGGAACTTCGGTATTTTTAAAAAAAAAAGAGTCATAAATTAACTTTACTGGATGATTCCCACATGATTATAATCAATTTCTAAAAAATAGAAATATAAAAATACGAAACTACAACAAAAATATATCAAAATTACTAAAAATAATATATTTTTTAAATTCTATTTTTGAACTATAAGCTTGCGTTTTCTCGCAAAACAGATGGACGTGACCCACCATGTAGATTTGTTGATCCCGAATGGTCTCTTACAATAAAGATTGTTAGGTTGTGCGTCTGGTGACAATACCTGGATTAAAAGTTATGGCCAATTTATGGTTCACATGTCAAATGGCAATTTCTTCAAACAGGACACACTAGCTGCCCAGTTACATCACGCCCTACATAGGACTGGGCCCAAATCTAATGGACTACTTTCAGATTCATTTGGTCTTCTTTTAGTCTAATCATGCAAGGAATATATTTGTGCCATGTCCTACATCAGTCAAGCCTCATTTACTAAGATATTAACTTGCGCACAATTTCAATGAGGTGGTAGTAATAGCTTAGTTTAGTGGGTGAGGCCTTGAGCCCCCGACTCACTCCGAAATATGTGTTTTATAAACCTATAAATAATTGGGTCTCTAGGGTCTCATGTCCAACTGGTTAGACCAAAGTCTACTTAGTGAAACCTATAATTAGGTGCTTTTGACATCCAACCTCGGAATAAGTTTGCCTTAAGGTAAGGATCACCTAGTGGAAAAATCAGCATTTCCACTCATCAAATGAGCCAGCCACAGCATAGAAAATAGTGTGTAGCCATCGATAAATAGCAAAATACAAGTGTCATTCACTTGATTAGTGGATAGGGCTAATTTTTTCATTAAGTGTTCTTTATGGTAGGGTCAATGTATTGAATGGGTAGGAGGTCACATACACATATATATAATAAGTTGGATGTTATCTGTGGGTAGGCCATTACCTTTGATCTAAAGACCTTCATCACTAAATAATACAACTAATTTTAAAAGAGTTTTATGCCTCAAGATTTTATGAGAGATTAAATGAGATTTTTAAGATAGACAAGGGTATTTGTGAAACTTTAAAAACCTGCATATATCTACAAATTGAATACTCCATGTAAGTAAACTACTTGGTTTTACCCACTTCTTCCTCCCTTTATATGCCCAAGTAGCATGCTCTCACATTGGGCATCTTTTCCCTCCATTTTTCTCTCACCTCCAAAAATCTCTCCCTTCGTGTGTTGCACAAGCCCCCCACAATAATAATAATAAAAAGAGAGTTTGAGAATGTAGCTTAATGACAAATCATAGTTCAAGAACTCCACTCAATGTGTAACCATGCGGTTGGGTCGAAAGCTCAACTAAGCCTTTAACCAGAACTCGGTATTTTAATATTATATAAATCTTTTATTATGAATTGCATTTAAAATACTAGAGACAAATGAAGTAATTCAAAAACTCCTCAAGTAAAATCAATGGAGCATCTTTTTTTCCAAAGGGCCTGTTGCCAGATTAGTCTAGGGCTATTTCGGCACGATATTTAGATGCAGAATGCTCCAGGGATGTCCCTAACAAGTAGGCTCCAGCGGTGGTAGGATAATGTAGCAATGGTGGATTCTTTCTACCTCCTGAGAAGGATAGTCCCATCCATGATCCTTTGGGAGATTTGGATTGCTAGGAATGACGCTCGATTCAACAATAACCCGATGTGCCCGTGTAAAGTTATTCAACAAGTTCAAAGATGGATTATATGTGGGTCCTACCCTAAAGATTTAAAGAGAATTGGGCCCTGTCAGAGCAGAATTGCTTAGATCGGAGGGTTTCTAAGGGAGAATTCCATACCAGCAAAGTTGGAAGGTGGTTAGGTGGAAGAGACCATAGGTAGGTTGGGTGAAATTGGACGTAGATGGTTCTTCTAAAAGGAATCTGGGTCCTTCTGGAGGAGGGGGAGTCTGTAGAAGCTGTAATGGGGAGTTGATATTTGCTTTCTCCTCGGGGTATGGTCTCGGATCTAACTCCTGGGCTGAGATTAAAGCAGTGGTAGACGGGTTAACTTGGGGCGCAGGTTTGGGCATCTCAAGAGTGGAAGTGGCGAGCGACTCTAGCATTGTAGTTGATTGTCTGACTAAGGAGTGGAGCATCCCTTGGGCCATGTGGTACTGGCGTGCTAGAGTTGATAAACTCCGTAGGGGCATGGAAGTCAAGATAGAGCATACTCCGAGGGAGGCCAACTCAGTGGCAGATGGCTTCGCAAAGTGGGGGAGTGCCTACCAGGCCTGTCGGGTTTTTAGATCGTTAGGTGACCTTCCCCAGGTCATCAGGGGTCTCCTTTTTCTAGATAAGGTGGGCTTGGGGAATCTCAGGAAGGGTTGAGGGGTGTTTGTGTAGCTACATGATAGGTGGGTCCCCTATTTTGATGGGGGCCTGCCCGAAAACTTTGTATTCTGTCTTGTGCTTTAATGAAGATAAATTAGTTCCTTAAAAAAAGTAATTAAAAAACTAAGCACAACTGTTCATTAATTGCGGAGTGATGGTGACATATTCTTAGTTTGAAGATAAGGTAGCCTCTTTAATTCATATATTAAGCATTTTTAAAATTTTAAAATAAAACTCGCCTTTTTTTAAATTTAAAACAAAATCCCACTATTGATTGGTCTTGTCAAGCTTGATCAAGTCATGCCACCAAAGAATTTCCACAAGATTGGGCTTGAAGTCAAACTAATTAGCACACAAGGTGAGATTCATCATTATTAAGGCTGTGTAGACACCCCACCTTCGGCTACACTGTTGGTAGAGGTAGCTGGTTGAACGGAGGACCATACCCCCAAATCCCAAGTCCAAACTCAGCCAAACTCACCCTTGTAAGCCCCATTCCATAGCCCAGTTCAAGCCTGAACCCAGTCAACCCAGTCCTAAACACCACCCTGAAAAACCCCCCATAAAAAAGTCCAGTAAAAAAATCCCAAAAAAAGTCAAACTCACTGAGTCAACTCGCTGAGTTAACCCGCTGAGTCAACCCGTCGAGTCAACCCGTCGAGTCAAAACACCGAGTCAACCCGTCGAGTCAACCCGTCGAGTCAAACCACCAAGTCGACCCGCTGAGTCAACTCACTGAGTCGACCAGCGAGTCCAACAGCAGCCCCGAGGGAACGGCCGTACTCGCTGGAAACCGAGGAGCGGCCGTACGGGCGGCCCATGGCAGGCCGCCCGGAAAAAATTACGAGAGCTGCCACTCTCTGCTGCTATAAATACCCCCTCCCCTTCTCATTTCAAACATCCATTCGAAGCCCTTCGAGTCCAGAGAGAGTCCATCCTTTCGAGTGCCCTTAGCCCATTTTTCCACCAAGGAGAGCCCGAGTGAGGAGAGCCTAGCCCTGGTCCAGCCCAGCCTGACCACTGGTCCAAGCCTCCCAAGCCATCCAAGTCTTGATCCAACCACTCGAAGCCAACCCTTGCGACACCTCCGTCCATCCAGCTACTCTTTTTCCAGCATCATCTCATTTGCATCTAGCATAAGTGCAACATTTACTTTTCTTCCAACCCCCCTGCTTCACTACTAGCACCTCGATCCGTCAAGTACACATGCATATGTCTTTATATTAAGCACCTGTCAATTCGAGCGTATGCTCTGAGCTTGCCCGTTGTTGGAACCTGCCCATCAGAAACTCTTACTGTTCAGACCTGCATTCATGCTTCACCATAAAACACCTTGATCATTCAAGCACACTGCATACGTCTTATATTAAGCACCTGTCAGTTCGAGCGTACGCTCTGGGCTTGCCCGTTGTTGGAACCTGCCCATCAGAAACTCTTACTGTTCAGACCCGCATTCATGCATCATGTCATCCATGAGAATATACGAGGATTAAACTAGACTTTCAAGTATTCCATCGATTCTGTGAAGTAGAGACCGTACTTCGGTACGGGCAGTGTGTGGGGTGCTTAACCTCTTCCCACCCTGTAACCGTGATCCCTTACCTTGAATCTCTGACCGCAGATCAACAGGAGTCATTTTAGAGGAAGGAATCTTCGGATTCTCTTCCCTAACGTTTCTACAGGGTCTAGCCGACTGTAGATTCGAAGTAATTGGCTAGTGGCGACTCTGGTCTTATATAAACTCACTTAAACATATCCAGCTTAACACGACTATCAAACAAAGCCCTCGAGAACGAGGCAAGCCAGTGGCGCAAACGGCGATTTCGCACTCACGCACCTCTTCTTCTTCTTCTTCCGAAGGGAAAGGGAGAACGACGTCGTGTGGGAGCGCGGAAAAATCGACGAGGGTCCACAGAATGGCGACTCTGCTGGGGACAAGCTAGTCCCACTAGTCGTGATCCGACTTGAAAAACAGAATCCTTCATATACTTGAAAGTCACTAATCCTCATATAATCTCATCTGCATAGCATTCTACCCAAACCCAAACAAAAAAATATAGAAAATTCCAAAACAAAAAAAATAGAAAATCCCAAAACCCAAAAAGAGTAGAGTACAGTCTTCACCATTGCGCCTCCTCGGGCTCAACGTACGCGGAGACAACTTCCCTTCCGCAGCATAATCCGCACTCGGGCTCAGCAAGCCATGTCCGACCACGAAGAAGAAACTCATCACTTCCCTGCTCTCGAAATGACTGAAGCGCAACCTCCAGCGCAACAGCCCGTTGACAATACGCCAATCATACAAGAATTGGCACAAGGAATGAGAGCAATGCAAGAAATGCTCTTGCAATTCATGCAAGCACAAACCACCGCAGCAGCCAACAATCAGGTTGGCCCAGTTCAGCAATCTCAACAACCATGCCGGATCCCTCCGGCCTCCAGTTCAAATCAAGCACAACCATCGGAGTCTGCCCAAGACTACCGACAGCAGCCTCTTCAGCCCTTTGCTATGGGGCATCCTTCTCAATACCTTCCTGCAACAAGGGGACCATCTCAGAGCATCCCAGTCGCAGGGACTTCCAGTCAGCTTCCAGTCAATCTTGCAAACAACAATCTTAGTAGATCTCAGCATGCCCCCGCCGATGGGACACCTTTTCAATTTCAGCACATCCCCGCCGATGGAATTTCAATTCAATTTCCAGCAACAGGGACAGCACTGGCGAATGCCCACAATGGGGGTCAGTGTCAAACCCACATCAATCAGCGGACAGTGGCGAATACCCAACAAGGGGGTCACTTCCCAACATCTCAGCCTCCTGCAAACAGGAGCACTTTTCAATTCCAGCACATCCCCGCCGATGGGATTCCAATTAATTTTCAGCAATCTTCAATTTAGCAAAATCCAGTTAATTTTCAGCAATCTTCAATTCAGCAAAATCCAGTCAATTTCCAGCAAGTTCCAGTTCAACCTTCAGTACAGTCTCCAGTTCAGTTACCATCATTTCAAGCACAAGTTCATCAGAATCCAGTTCAGTCATCAAATCAACTTCAGCAACCCGCGGTTGCTTGTCAGCAAGCCCATAGGGTCGAAGACATCGACCACTATGCCGAAGAAGAACGTGCCTTACTCCAGGAGGCACCAGTCGCTCGAACAGATCACTCAGGACTGGACGAGTTGCGGGAGCAGTTCCAGATCTTGCAAAATCAGCTTCAGCGACAACAAGGAATCGACTTACCTTCGACCAAGTTCAGAGACTTGTGTCCTTTCCCAGATGCTCAAGTACCTCAAAACTTTGAGGTTCCGAAATTCAAGAGATACAATGGCAGCGGTTGTCCCACAGCACATCTCAAGGCTTTCTGCGGGGAGTTGAGTGCAATCGCAGGAAATGAAGGGGCCCTTATTCGTTTGTTCCAAAAATCTCTGAAGGGCGATGCCCTAGATTGGTACACTTCATTGGACTGCCACCGCATCAGAACATGGGAACAGCTTTCCCAGGCTTTCGTCGACAGATTCGCATACAATCTCAACATGGCACCCAGAAGAGCCGACCTCGCAGCACTCAGGCAAAGAAGTGATGAAACACTATCAGTTTATGTGGAACGTTGGCGAGCTATGGCAGCCAGAATGCGGACACCCATCGACAATGAAGAACAAATCTCCATGATTGTTCATTCAACATATCCAGGCATATCTGGATATCTCATCTCGCATCCATATGCGAATTTCTCACAATTGATCCGTGGTGGAGAGCAAGTCGAAGCAGGGATCCAGGCCGGGACGATCTCCCCATGGCCTCATCAAGCCACTCCAGTCAAGAGGAACAGAGTGGAAGGAAGACCTATCGGGCACGGGAATGGAAATCGCAGTGGCTCTCCTCCCCGCCCAACAGAGGTAAACAACATCAACACCGCTGCTCAAGGAAATCAACCTGCTCCCCCACAGGGACGTCAACGGTATCAGCAGAATCAAGTTCAGCATCAGCCTCAGCGATATCAGCCACAACCGAATCCTCAGCCACAGCCACCTCGACAACAGCAGCAGTTCAGAGGAAACGGCCAATACTCATACCAGAACAGGCAGAATTACAGGGAGTTCAGGAAGTTCACTCCACTCAGTCAACCACTTAGTCAAATCATGACTACGCTGGTACAAAAGCAGTTACTCACTCTGATGACACCTAGGCCTCCGCCTCATCCTCTGCCTCCAAACTACCGAGAAAATGAGTACTGTGCCTACCATCAAGGACGTGGCCACGCCACTGATCGCTGCTATACTTTGAAAAATGCTATACAAGACCTAATTGATGACCGCAAGATCGTCATCTCGGTCCCTGGAACTTCTCCAGCAGCTTCCACCAACATCCTTCAGAATCCTCTGCCTCAACATCCGACGGACCCCAGTTCATCTCGTGGCCCTGCAGTCAATAGTATAGAAGAAGGGGATCATCTCGATCGCTTCTTCTCCCCCATCCAATCCATTCACACCTACACTTATGAGCCAACAAATCCTCCTCCAGTCTTGCAAGGGGCAAGTCCCTTTCTTCCTTCAATCTCCGAGCCAGTAGTGCTTGAAGGAGCACCTCCATACGATATACCAGTTGTTCAAGGGGCACCTTACAACCATTCAAGCTGGGAACCAGTCGTCCTGGAAAGAGCACAATCATACATCAAGCCCACATACGAACCTGTCATCTTGCAAGGGGCAACTCAAGAACAATCCAATCCGCAATGGAAGGATTATACTCATCAGCAGCAAAAGCCCGTTGTCTTGGAAGGAGCTCTTCCAGTTGAGCCAGTCATATTGCAAGGGGCAAATCCCGGAGGCGTGTCAATCACGCTACGGCAGCTCGGACGAACAGAGAAACCTCCTGCCATATCAAGAGGACCAGTATTCATTCCATGGGAGCCTCCTGCCCCAGGAACAGTTAAGCCAGGACCACGACCTTATGTGGTCTATGAAGACAAGCCTCGATATTACCCCTTCAGCACAGGCAACAATGTAGTTCTCAAGGCAAAAGCTCCATACCAGGAAGATCTGGTACCCACAACAGCACCGTTGCAAGAACCGGTGGTCCTAAAAGGCAAAAGGGAGGAAAACTACAAACAAGTTCCATGGCACTATCCAGAATGTGCGGAAGTGGGGAACATGAATCCCAACGGGCGTTGCATCCGAAGAGATAATCAAAACAGAGGAGATCCCAAAGGCGTCCTCTCAGGCCTCGGCAGCAAAAATGAAGCCGCATACGATGTGGCGACTCAGCTCAAGTCAATCCCTGCACAAATCTCAGTATGGGAGCTACTCTGCACATCTCGCATACACCGAGAAATGTTTGCCAAAACCTTGAACGATGCTCATGTCTCCTCCGATACGGCACCAGAAATGATAGCTTTGATGATTGGACAACTCCTGGCTCCACGCGCCATCACCTTCACAGATAATGAGTTACCACCAGAGGGACGTGATCATGGGCGATCCCTCAACATAGCCTTACGATACAAAGACCTCTGTGTTCCGCTGGTCCTTATCGATAATGGCTCAAGCTTAAATGTCTGCCCACTCAAGACTGCAGAACGTCTGGGAATCAGTCCTTCTTCATTCCGACCCAGCACCATATGTGTCAGAGCATTCGACAACACCCGCCGATCAGTGGAAGGGGAGGTCGACATAGAGGTACAGATAGGTCCGGAAGTCTCCACCATCACATTCCAAGTCCTGGATATATCAGCCTCTTTCAACATGTTGCTCGGACGACCGTGGCTGCACAAGATTGGAGCTGTACCATCAACCTTACATCAACGGGTGAAGTACATCTGTGGAAATCAAGTGATCTCTATCCACGCAGAGAAGGAGCTCATCATTCCTTCTAATGCTGCTGCCACTGAACCAGACATCCCGGTCATCGATATCCAACACTCTGAAGAAGACATCCCATTTCACAGTTTCGAATTCGAGACTGTGAACTCTATCGCTAATCCAGAACCGATAAGGGTGGACCGTGTCTTTTCACCGGCAGAGCGTCTGAGCCTCAAATACCGAATGAAGAATCACTTCAAGTCCAGAAAGGTACCGCTGGTATATAACCAACGCAAATGGGGACTCAGATACAAGGCAACCTTCATGGACAAAAGAAGGAAGAAATTTCGGTGCTCACCCATCCAGTTCGTCAAGCCAGGAGAACCTTGCAAAGATCCAGGAGGGAATCAACCGACTGCACTACACAAAGGCCTCCCGATGAGCCTAGTTTGGGCCACGTGGCCCCCCATTCGATGGGATCAGATTCTCGAACCATCTAAGCCTCCAGAAGAAGAAGAAAAGGATGAAGACGAAGAAGGAGGTCAAATGCAGCAGCTTCAGGACCAGGTTACTCTGACACCTGCTCCCAACCAGGGGCACAACTTGCCCACTTCTCTCAACCAGGGGCACAACCTGCCCACTTCAATCAGCAAGGGGCACGACTTGCCCATCTTAGCACCAATTAGCAAGGGGCATGACTTGCCCATCTCTGCAAAGTCAACTTCTTCAATCATCAGCCAGGGGCAGAAGCAGCCCATCCATTGGACCAAGAAAGGGAAGTGGCCAGCCCTAGATTGGTCTGATGTCCAGATTCCAGACTTGTGTCTCACTGTAGAACCAGACGAACTGCAATGCGAAGTAAGTGATCCGGGAGGGACTGAGTACGACTCAGATCTCGAACCCGACCAGCGAGAAATCATGGTCATTGGGCCAGACCATGATTCTTCGCCCAAAGCATCAACCCCCACCTCTCCAGGGGAGGAAGTGTGGGGTCCTGAATGGTCATCTGTTCCCCTCACTTTTGAATCAGCCAAAGAGCCATCTGAGGGCTCTGGCTTCCAAAAAAAAATGCCTGTTTAAGCAGCGACCGAAACTTTGGAACAAGTTGGGATCAATCATGGTCTGTAATGCCCGCTTGTTCAAAGTCCCATGAATTTCGAAAATCCAAAAAAATCAAAAACTTTCAAAAACCAAAAACATCTATCATTTCAATTTCAGAAAAATCTCAAAAACCAAAAAATATTTCTTTTCCTGCATTCAATAGTGTGCCAAGTTCGTCTAAAGAGTCGCATGAGTTTAAAGTCGAATCATACGATTTTGACATCGAATTAGACTTCGAGCTCATGGGTCTGGACGAAGCTCGGGATGAGGAAGATGATGATCCAGCTCCCGAACTAGAGGATCTCCTCAAAAAGTTCGAATCTAAAGCCAATGTTGTAGCCGATGATTTCGAGATAGTAAACTTGGGGACGCCTGAGATCCCTAGGGAAGTACGCATTGGAAAATCGTTGCCACTTGAGATGAAACAGAAAATGATAGAGTTCCTAGCTCCAAGATTGTCCAACTTCGCGTTCTCATATGAAGACATGCCGGGGCTCGATGAAGAGCTCGTTGTACACCATCTGCCAACCAAGGCAGATATGAAGCCAGTGAAGCAGAAACTCCGAAGAATGAAGCCAGAATGGGCTCTGAAAGTCTGAGATGAAGTCATCAAGCAGTACAACGCGGGATTCTTGGTAGTCTCCAACTACCCTGAATGGCTCGCCAACATCGTACCAGTACCAAAGAAGGACGGCAAGGTTCGAATGTGCATCGACTTCCGAGATCTCAACAAAGCCAGTCCTAAAGATGACTTCACTTTGCCACATATCGACACTCTGGTAGACAACACCGCTGGATACAAGATCTTCTCATTCATGGACGGGTTCTCAGGTTACAATCAGATTAAGATGGCCGTCGAAGATCGTGAGAAGACAGCATTTATCACTCCCTGGGGAACCTTCTGTTACAGGGTGATGCCGTTCGGTCTGAAGAACGCAGGAGCAACATATCAGCGAGCAATGACAGCATTATTCCACGACATGATGAACAAGGAGCTCGAAGTATATGTGGACGACATGATCGTCAAATCTCGCACAATTGAAGGACACTTTGAAGATCTGAAGAAGTTATTCAACAGATTAGAAAAGTACAAGCTCCGCCTTAACCCTCAGAAATGTGTCTTCGGTGCAATGGGAGGTAAGCTCCTCGGCTTTATGGTGAGCGAGGATGGCATCAGGGTCGACGAGACCAAAACCAGAGCAATCATCGAGATGCCCCCTCCTCGCCCTAGTCTGGGCCACTCAGCGACTCCGTCAATACATGATTGCATTCCCTATTCTCCTTCTCGCTCACATGGATCCGCTCAAATACCTGTTCGAGAAACCGGCACTCACTGGGAGAATAGCTAAATGGCAGCTACTCTTGTCTGAGTTCGACATCACCTATGTCACTCAAAAGGCAATCAAGGGACAGGCCCTTGCCGATCATCTTGCGGCTCACTCTCTCCTGGACTATCAGCCGCTCAAGACATTCTTCCCTGATGAAGATCTCTTGCTCATTGAAGAGGAAGAAAAGAAGAAAAAAGATGAGTGGACGTTATTCTTCGACGGCGCAGCAAATTCTAAAGGGAGTGGTATTGGAGCAATCCTCTACTCTCCAGATGATGTCCCTATTCCTATCTTGAGGCGCATCGCATTCGAATGCACCAACAACATGGCAGAGTATGAAGCATGCATCGCTGGCTTAAGGGAAGCCATAATCTTGGGCGTCAAGAAGCTACGAGTGTTTGGAGACTCACAGCTTATCATCAATCAGACCAATGGCGAATGGAAAACCAAGGACGAGAAGCTGATACCATATCATGTGTATCTTGACAATCTGATCGAAGAATTCAAGGAAATCACCTTCTCATACATGCCCAGAGCCAAGAACCAGTTTGCAGATGCTCTCGCCACACTTGCATCAATGCTCGAGATACCAAAAGGAGCTTCAGAATGGGAGCTCACAGTCGAAATTCAAGAAGAACCTGCTTTTTGCCTGCAAATAGAAGAAGCCGAAGTTGTCCCTGACAAACCCTGGTATGCCGACATCAAGCAATATCTCGAAACCCAGGAGTATCCAGAGTCAGCAACAGCAACAGATCGCCGAACCATTCAGCGTTTGGCCGGCCAGTTCACCATCAGTGGCGAAGTTCTCTACAAGCGATCCTATAATCACATCCTCCTCCGATGCGTCGATGAAACAGAAGCTGCAAAGATCATGAAAGAAATACACGAAGGAATCTGTGGCCCTCACATGAATGGGCACATGATGGCAAAGAAGATTCTACGACTCGGTTATTATTGGCTTACCATGGAAACAGACTGTTGCCAGCACGTCAGAAAATGCTTCAAGTGTCAGGAGCATGCAAATCAAATCCATGCCCCATCATCAGAGTTATACAGCCTGACCACCCCCTGGCCCTTCTCCATGTGGGGGCTCGACATCATCGGCAAGATCAGTCCCAAAGCATCAAATGGTCATGAGTACATACTTGTGGCAGTCGACTACTTCACCAAGTGGGTAGAGGCAGCCTCCTACACCACGATTACAGCATCTCAAGTGATCAAGTTCATGAAGAACAACATCATATGCCGATATGGAATCCCTAATGCTATCATCACAGATAATGGGACCCCGTTCGTCAACAAGAAGATGGATGACTTCCTCAGCAAGTTCAAGATCCAACGTCATCGATCAAGCCCCTACCGTCCCCAGATGAATGGTGGGGTAGAAGCCGCAAACAAGACAATCGTCAGGATACTCGAGAAGATGGTCGTGACCTATCGAGATTGGTCAGATATGCTCCCATATGCACTTTGGGCCTATCGAACGTCTGTACGGTCTGCTACGGGCGTTACTCCTTTCGAGCTTACCTATGGAATGGAGGCAGTTCTACCAGTCGAAGTGGAAATACCATCACTACGGGTGTTACTAGAAAGCGGAATTGAAGAAGGAGAATGGCAACGGGCCAGATTCGATCAGTTGCAGCTAGCAGATGAAAAGCGCATGCGTGCACTAAGTCATTCACAGTGTTATCAGAAAAGGATCGCTCGGGCTTACAACAAGAGAGTCCGAAAAAGAAGTTTCAAGGTAGGCGACATGGTCATGAAGAAGATTCTACCGTCACACCTTCCAGATCCCAGAGGAAAGTTCAAACCCTCGTGGGACGGGCCACTGATCGTCAGAGAAGTACTTCCCGGAGGCGCCCTCAGACTCACCAGCATGAGAGGGGTGGATCTTCCTGAGCCAACCAACGCCGACAACGTGAAGATCTTTCACGGGTAAGTTATTTTGACCTTATCAAAGGTTACTTTAATAGAGCTGAAGTCAAGGGGTCAAAGCTAAGATCTCTGAGAAATCATTTCCGTCCACCAATAAGTGTTTCAAATAAGGAGATTCAAAAAGAGAAAAATACAAAAAAAAAGGGGGATTCAAAAGGAAAAGACAAAAAAAAAGAAGAGAAAAGGAATACAAAAGAAAAAAAAGAGAGAAAAAAAGAGAAAGAAAAAGGGAAGCCAAAGAAAGGCACTCAAGAAAAAAAAATCAATCCAAGAAACACAGTCATCCATCCATTCATCTCAGAGGGGTCTTTAGCAAAGACCGACAGCTCTATTATCGTAACTCAGGATAAGGGCTGAAAGACTGCCATCGGCCGGCAACGACGGATTCCCGACCTCTAGCCGCCGCAGTTATCCAGAAACCCAGAAAAAAAAAAAGAAGAGAAAAAAAAAAAAAGAAAAAGAAAATGTGTGCCTAAACAAAGAGGGCGGAGTGAAAACCCGAAAGGGCGCTCCGAGTAAAAACAGTGGGCATACAGCGGACTCGGTGAAAACCCGAAAGGGCGCTAAGGTAAAAACAGCACAGCTGCCAAGGGGCAGGCAAGACCAAATACCCGAGACGTGGTGAAAACCCGAAAGGGCGCCACGGGCAAAAATGACGGGAAAAAGCCGGCTGTGGTGAAAACTCGAAAGAGCACTGCAGGCAAAAATGGCTCAAAATGATAAAAAAGAAAAAATAAAAGTGCAGGTACCAAGAAAGCAGACGATCCAGATCAGTTCAAGCAGTTACAGTTCAAGAACAAGAAGAAGTGCAGTCAGGAGCGAAAAGCTCTACAAACTCTGACAATCTCAAGAAGCAACAGTTTCTACACCTCTAGGGAACCAAAGGATCATGCAAGTTAATCTCGAGACATCGGTCAAAGCATTGGCCGAGCCCCAGTTCTGATTCCTATATCCCGACACAAAGTCCAGAAACACTCACAAGACAACTCACGTCACAGTAGATTTTCAAACAATTTTCTTCTTTTTTCATTAAAAGCATCATGTTTCTTTTACATATCATATCATCCTTTTTCAAAAATACAACAAAATACAAAAAATTTCATCATCATCAATCATATACGCAAAAAATCAGTGTGCAGGTGGCCAACATAATCAATCTCTACCCTCCTCCTCGGCCACATCAGGTAAGTCCTCTGACTCATAAAAGGATAGCCTCGCTCTCAACCTGCTCACCTCCATACGCAGGTAATGCGTCTCATCGCGCTCAAGGGTACGGATCGCTGTCTCCTCATCAGACAATCTCTGATCGGCAGCCAATCTCCTCGACATCATCTCACAATGATACCGAAGTGCGGAGATCTCTGACAGCAGATGACCATGAGTGGCCAAGAGGAAGCCAGGATCGATAAACGGGCGCTCCTCAAAAGGTTCATATGAACCAGATGAAGAGTCAGCATCTCCAAGAATATCCTGCTCATCCTCATCAGCAGTCTGGTGCCAACAAGGGATACGTCGATACAAAGACTGCTCAGTAACCCAGTACTGATATGGGGCGGTCGCCATCGAAAAAGTCCGCAGCTCAAATCCCAACAAATCAGCTGTCAAATAGCTGCCGCAGGAACCGGATGGGATGGTAAGAAAAGTAGGATCGAAAGCCTACCAACATCAGAGGATGGCGGTGTGCATCGCAAAGCACTGGAGGAAGTGAAAGCCAAGATGACTCCTAACGAACATTCCAGTCACAAAACTCAGCAAACATCCTGCGATACAAGGGCTCGCTCATCCTAGCCGTATGCGGAAGGAACTCCATGATATAACGCATGATGTCAGAGCTAGGGATGCCAGGAAGAGGTACAGGAACGGTCAGAGAAAGACGCTCCCATAGCCAGACCTGATCACAGAAAGCAAGAAGTTCAGCTAGAGCAAAACAATTCCTAGCAAAGCAAGAAGAAAAAAAAGATGTAGAAAAGATACCTGAAGAAATGCACAGTAGCCGCGAAGGACACGAGTGCGGCCCAAGGCGCAGTCGGTCAGCCCATCGAATAGCTCGGCCAAGATGAGAGAAATGATCCCCTGCCGACGGACAGCTCGGCTCATCACCTCAAAAAGCAAAGGAGTCTGGGATCTGCGCCATCCCGAGAACAGCACCAGCAATCAAGCAGAACATCAGTGCGTTCCGAGCAAAGGTAGAACCGGCCGTACTCTGAGGACCCGAAAAAAGATCATACAGCAGGTCCAAAGAAAACACCACAGCATCCTGGCCACCGGCTGCAGGCCGAACAAGATAGGGGATCCCAAACCAGTTCTGCGGTGTAGCAGTCTTCGGCGATGTCTTCGGCGAGAAGTACTGAGTATAATCCAAGGGTAAGCCTGTCAAGCGTGCAAGCTCCTCCAAAGAAGGCCCCATCTCTATATCGTTGAACGCAAACAAGTTCAACGAAGGGACCCAGTCAATCAAGGCAGCTCCGAGCATCCTCTAGTCAATATCAACTCTGGCCATATGGATCAGACTGCCGAAGCCATAAGACTCTAACTCCCGAATCTCATAAGCCGACAAGCTGTCAAGCCAAGCCAGCAGTCGTGGCGAGCAAGAAGAACGAGGAAGCAGCTGACAAGTCCTCACTGGAACCCCCTCCAGAACAAAAGGCCCAGAAATCGAGGACAGCTCATCAAGGATCGGAAGGTCAACGGGCGAAGGAGAAGGAAAAGCTGGAACCTCTGCAGACTCGGCAGCCCCTGACCTGCCCTCAGTAACGGCTATGTCTGATATAGTCGCATCACTGTCTGAAACTGTCATAATCTCAGCCGCATGAGAAGACTCGCCCACCTCGTGAACAGAGTGCGTAAAGGGCCAATGACCAAAAGAAGGACAATGCTCCCAACCAAAAAAAACCATCAGTGAAGATCACACCGCACATCGTGGCATCCTGACCAACCTGACCGTCAAAGAATACATCTGAACCATCCAAAGGGGTCCCGGCAACCCCGATCAAAGAATCAACGATCAGATCTGGGCCTGCGGCCCCCTCCAACAGAAAATCATGTATCCAGTCATCATCCTGGCCGATCAAGGGGATCATCGAGGCATCTACACCGTCCATCATCAAGGGGACATCATCAATGATCACATCAAGTCCACCCAAACAAGTGTGCCGCACATCTCGGCCCTCATCCAGAGCATCCAAACCGTCAAAGGTACCATCTGAGCCATCCATACCATCCAGACATGAGATCAGCCCATCTATGTCCCTCATAGTCCCATCATCACCATCCATCACGTCATCCATGGGACCCACACTCAAGGGATGCATAGCCTCACCTATGTCCCATCCCATCATCCCATTTATACCATCCATTCCTCCCATAATGAAGGTCCCATTCAAATCTGAAAATCCAGCCATCCCACCATTAATGGACCCATTCAAAGCTCCACCAACCACCAAGCTTAAGTCTTCATCAATGCCCCCTCTTAATGCCCCATCTATCCCATCCATTAAAAGCATCTCCCCATTATCAAAGCTCAGTTGAAGATCTGAAGTGTGGGACCCACCTTGGACAGCCCCCACAGCCCATAAATCCCCACTATCCATGGCCCAAGAAAGCACAAGGCAAGATGAGGACAAGATGATGATGAAAGAGGAGACAAAGAGAAGATTCATTGTTGGAATCGAACCTGAACGTACACAGCAGGTGGGGACAGCAGCAACAGGGACCAGAGAATGTCCGAGCACGAGCCAGCCCAGGCCGCTCAAGAGACGAGCTCTGGGCGGCCTGCCCTGGGCCGCCCGTACGGACACAGATTCCCTCTCTCCGCGGGATTGGCTCCAGGGTTCTTGGTAGGTGAGTCTGACAGTCCACGTCAGCAGATGGCGCTCCGTAGGCCGCCCAAGGCTCCGGTCCACTCCAAATTTCAACTGAAGATGTTCAAGATCACACAAAAGGTGCCCCACTGGTCCAATCACGAAGCAATGTGACCGGAATAGGGCTGATCAAGCCAAAGAGAAGGAAAGGTGATCAAGTGGGGGCCACAAGCAATCCAAGTCATTCAAAGACTAGATCATCATGATCTAAACCATTGAAGAACCTATATGAGCCGTCAAACAACAAGATCAAGGGTTTGATCATCACAAGAAGGGCCAGAATCCAAGATCTAATCATCAAGTGGGCCCACAAAGCCAAATCAAGCGATCAGAGACGTTCAAGCCATCATCCACACCATGAGAAGCATTCCTAGCCTCACAAATCATCAAAAGAGGTGCCCCAAAGTAAAGCTAAGGTCTCAAGTGGGCCCACAGGACCAAATCCATCAATCTGAACCATTCAAGGGCCAAATCATCTAGATCCAAACCATTGGAAAGCTTACACAAGTCATGGAGTGGCAAGATCAAAAGCCCAATCATCAAAAGAAGGGCTAAAATCCAAGATCCAATCATCAAGTGGGCCCCGCAGGGCCTAAACAAGCAATCTAAACCGTTCAAGTCATTGTCCGTGCAGTCGAGAAATCACAAATCATGAAGGAATGAGTCAAGAGTCAAAGCATACAGACATCACCAAGGAATTTGGGAGAAATTAAAGCCTATATATTCATCCAAAAGAGCTTGATACAAAAGGAGACAAAAATAAAAATACAAGGCCATATAAAGCAGAGCCAGCTACAAGTCACCAACATAATCATCATCGCCCCTCCTCGCGTCCCGCTCCCGACGATAAAGATCCATCAAAGGAGCAGTCACTGAACCTCTAGCATACCTGCGACGGCCACCTGGAACATAAAGCGAAGGAAGCAAAGGCCCCTGGCCAAATAGCAGATACCACTCGTCATAATCACGATCCGGGATCGTGAAACGGAAGCCAGGCTGGCCCACCAGAGCCTCAACTCTCTCATCAGCTGGCATCCGAGCAGCTGGAGGAGGTGCAGAACAGGGGACCCGAGCCACCCCAGTGACTTGCCGAAGCAATCTCTCTCCCAAGTACCATTGGAAGGACTCAGCGTCAGAAAGCATAATGCGGAGACATGAAGCATCGTATGCCTCCACGCGCTGGGGTGTGTAGTAAAGAGGGAAACTAGCGTACGGCATCCGGGCAAACTGCAGCAGAAGAGGTTACCACGATCAGTTACAAGTACAGCACAAGGACAAAGACAAGCAAGATACTTACATCCTCAACTGTCAGCCCGTCTATATCAGCACGCCAATTGTCCCCGGGAACTCGAGAGTTCCGCTGACGATTCTATTGATGCCAGTACATGTGGCGATACTGAGAGGGCTCAATGTCATCTCGCATCCTCGGCGCAAGATGCGGAAAATGGTCATAAAAGCAGGTCTGGATGAAAGTACATTTAATGATCAGAGAGAGAAAGGAGGCAAATGGCTCCAAGGAGGATGAAAGAAGAGGTACCTCAACGACAGGCCAGAAGCCTGTGAAGGACTGGCTATGCCGACAGGTCTTGTCCAGACCTTGAAAGAGACGGGTCAGGATGGCCCCATTCCAGTTATAGGGGTGATGAAGGTCCTCGACTAAACGAAGAAATTTAGGATCAACTCTCTCATTCGCATGGCAAAAAAGAAAGGATCCAAAAGCATAAGTGATCATGGCCCGCGCCTTGTGGAGGGCCTCTCGCTCGGTGGTAGGGACGACGGAAGCAAAGTTGTTGTAAAACCATCGCATCTTCACTTGATGGCCTTGGAATTCACCCTCAGGAGGGACGTCACCGACAAGCCGCAGCCAATCAGTGGAAGAGAGGGGAGCTAAAGAGCTAACTTGAGGGACAATTGTCCCATGAAACGGGAAACCTATCTGCATGTAAATGTCCAAAGGGGTTATTCCCCACTCCCCACAAGGGAGCTGAAAGGTGTGGGTCTCATCCCGCCACCTCTCACAAAGGGCCGCAAGCATCATGCGGTTGGCGTCGTTATTATGGAAGCGTAGGGTGAGGAGGCCAACAAAAGGAGTACCATCTAGTACTCGCTCAAGCAAGGGCTGTGGCTCTTTCATCCAATTGTCCCAGCGATCCCTGGTACCTCGACCCTTGATAGCAGGAAGAGGTTGATGCTCCATAGCTAGGAAACACATGTGGTCCCCTCGGCGGACAATGAAAGCAGGATCATCCTCGTCAACCACTTGGTGGCCCCTGGTACCATCCGCCATGGAATCCTACAAGCTTGGCAAGGTAAGTCCCTATCCTTTACCCATTAAAATCCAAATTCTTATCCAAGAAACCCATGGGATTGGACTCACATTCAAATGCAAAATCTAAAGTCCAACCCCATGTGTCACTTAGGATATGTGTTGGGCCCATTGGAAAAAGTAAGGCCCACCTTAAAGAAGGTGGCATGGTATGCCTTAAGTATGAAAAGTCCATCATCCAAGGACACATTTTGGACAACAAATGCATTCAAGTGCCATGAGATCAACTAAGGATAAGAGTCCTACTTCACATGAGAAGTTCCTCTTCAAAGTCCACATGTGGCCAAGGATGCACCCACTTTTATGCCAAGGTCATGATTCTCACTTAGGATGTCTCCATCTTTTTACACATATGCATGGACAAGTGGGGGATAGAAAGGAAGCGGGCCCCCAAGAGCAACCCAAATGCCTCATTTCAATGGATTGGAGAGAGCACATAGCCCACTTGAAGAACATGAGGACCCATTCATGGGTTAACCATGGGCAACCTTATGTGCCTCATCTTGATGAAAATTTTGACCACGAAAATGCAACAAGGAGGTCTACCCACAAACATATGAATCAAAGAAGCTAGGGGTAGAAAGTCGATGCACATAGCCCATATGAAGAATCAAAGTTGAAAATACTCATGAAAAGGCAAGTTTGGGCAACTTATGTGCACCAACTTTTTCACCAAAAGGAAGACCATTTGAGCACAAGAGGGCATGGCTTGATAAGTCACCCAACCATCATGAAAATGGGTAAGAATGGTACACATAGCCCACTTGAAGATCAAAATCCAAAATGTCCCAAAGCATGGGTACAAAAATGGGCAACTTATGGGTACCATTCTTTCTCACAAATGGAAGAAGAAATCACTCATATTTGAATGATGATGGATGATCCACCAAGCCCCCATAGAAAAGTTCAAGGAGCTATGGTTGTATGGATAGCTCACTTGAGAATCATCCATTTGAGGTTGATAACATCTAAGAGAAACTCTTGAGAACCACATTCCTACCACAAGGAAAACCATTTGAACTTAGTGAGATTGTGGGAACAACTCACTCATGGGACTTGTAGATGGTCAAGTAGCTCAAGTCCTCCATCCATTAAAGAAAAGAGCATGAAAAGAAAAAAAAAACCACATGGACAAAGTGTAGTGGGGCACACATGGTCCAAAAAAGTGTCCAAATTCCAAAGAAGGCCTAAAAGCCCATCCACATGAAAAACTTCAAGGAGCCCACTACACTTTGTACAAGGAGGTACATCATATGGAAGAGTTGGGCCACTTGTCCATAAAGGCCCAACTAGGAAAACTAGCCCACTTGAGATCCAAAATGAAGAATGGGCTAGTCATCTTGGTCCATACATATGTGATAAAAGATGGGGTCACCCAAAGTAAGCCCCATGAGCCCAAAACTTGAGATGGGCCCTACCATGCCCATGGGCCCAAATTTGCAAAAGAAAAGGGAAAAGAAATAGAAAGCTCCAAAAAAAAAATGACAAGGGTAAGAAAGCATGAGGGAGCCCAAAATGAAGCATTGGGCCCATCAAATACACCAAGAGCCATGACTTCACTTTGAGCCCATTTGATACACATGAAAAGAGGCCCAACTCCCATGAAAAAGATAGAGTATTTTGCCATGCACACTTGATGACATGGCAAAATTACTCTTTACATGCACATGGGGGAGTGTGAAAAAGGAAAAAATGATGAAGTGGAGAGCTTGCAATGTCCTTCTCCATGCACCACCTTTGAAAGAGACTTGAGATCTAGGAAAAGATCAAGAATGCTTGGGCCCACCTTCACACCCCTTTGAATAGCTACATGAAAAAGAAAAAGGACCATGAGAAGAGACAATGAAGATGGAAAAGGACAAGAAAGAGAAAGGAAGTGGTCCATACCTTTACCACCCACCAAAGAAGGACCACCTTGCTGTCCCAAGACCTCTCTAAGGCCCACCACTTGAGAAGAGCAAAAGGCCACCAAAGAAGAGAGAGAAAACTTGAAAAAGAGAGAGTATGAGAGAAAGAAGAGAGAGATTGCACGTTTGAGGGGGGGAGGGTGCCCCATGTTATATAGAAAAGGGGAGGGCACCCTTTTACCCAGCCCCCTGAAGAGACCAGGAGGCACAGACCGGGCGGGCGGCCCATGGGAGGCCGTCCTAGCCTCCACCTAAGTGAGGTGACTTCTCACCTCCTCTCCTTGGGAAGAACTCCTCCTTGGGAAGGGTGGTTGCAAGTGAATCTTGTACCTTCATGTAAGAATGAAATGATGGAAGAGAATGGTGAGAAAAAGAGGAAATCTCACCAAAATCTCATCTCATGAGAAATGGGTGAGAAATTGGGTGGATGATGTGGAAAAGTTCCATGGAATTTTCAAGAAAAAGAAAGAAAAAGATTGACTTGGTCAAACAATGATCTCAACCATCCAAAAGCTATGACCTGATGATCCGAACCATTCCAAAGAGAATTCCCGTAGTCTCCAATCTGGATTGCTGCTCTTTTGTACATAGTGTTTGGGTCCGAAGACCTTAAACTACGTCGGGATCAAGATCCCGAGGGATTTTTAATAAAAATGGGTATCGATCTCGACCATCAAAATCAGAATCGATGACCCAGAATATTTCTCAAAAAAGAAAACCAAAAAATGCCTTTCCTCTTTTAAAGTTTTGGGTCCGAAGACCTTAAACTACGTCAGGATCAACGTCCCGAGAGATTTTTAATAAAAACCAGCATCAATCCCAGCCTTTCAGGCCAAGATCTGATGATCTGGATCATTTCAAAAAAACAAAAAATGTGTTTGCCCCCCCCTTTTACTAAGTCTGGGTCCGAAGACCTTAAACTACGTCGGGATCAACATCCCGAGAGATTTTCAATAAAAGCCGGCGTCGGTCTTGTTTGCTCACATCAAGATCAATGACTCCGGACATTTTCAAAAATCATAAAAATATATTACCAGCCCCGCTTTTAAAGTTTTGGTCCGAAGACCTTAAACTACGTCGGGATCGTCATCCCGAGAGATTTTCAATAAAAACCGGCATCAGTCTGGATTGTCCATCCGCTGACACCGGACATTTTTCCAAAAACAAAAAAAAAAACATGTTTGCCCCTCTTTTGTACAGTTTCATGGTCCGAAGACCTTAAACTACACTGGGATTAATTTCTCGGGGGACCTTTCTCGCTTTCAACCAAAAACCGGCATCGGCCTCGACCGTTGGGATCATGGTTCGATAACCCGGATCATTTCAGAAATACCAAAAATATTTTAAAGCTTTCCATAAAAACCAGTATCAATCTTGATCACCCGAGTTGAAATCTGGAACCTTTTCAAAACAAAAAAAATATAGATACAATATAAAACAAAAAAAAAATTTTACCACTAGTTTCAAACGCACCAATTTATCCCTAGCGGTCCGAAGACCGTAAACTACACTAGGATTAACTTCTCGGGGCTTTCTTTCCTAACCTGTTCCAGGCATGGCTGACACTTGATCGTACGGGTGTCTGGAATCTCTTAAACAGGTAAGGGCTGTGGCGGGCAGAACTCCGCAATCCTGTTCGTGTTGAACGCACCGTGATAGACAACCTTGATTTGGAAGTCGCTGTTGAAGCTGACGGATGTTCCCTGTTCCTAGAACTCATGAAGGGGATTAAGGCTGTTGGGAGGTGGAGCTCACCCTCACGGAATTGTGAGCAACGTAAGACCCCAAACTGGATTGACTAAGGGAAATGTGAGGATGTGGCTCATTTTGTGGCCGAAGGAGTCCGTCGGACGATACGTGGTCTATGTGCATTGCACATGAGGAACAGGCAACTTTGTGGGTGTGTTGACTGAAAACTCCTCAAAATCTCCTCATCCGAAGATGTAAAACTACGGCACTTAACTGTGTGAGACTCGTCTTGCTCGCTGACGTAAAATGGATCGGGTGCCTTACCAGCAGTAGAAGCTGGAAGTGGATGGAAATTCCACATCTTTTCCCTGCATTTCAGAAAAATCACAAAATACAAAAACATTGCAAAATCACCTCTTCAAAAATCACAAAAATATTTCCTTGCTTTCAAGTCAAAATATCATCAAAAATCACAAAAATATTTCTCTTGCTTTCATCAGAAAATATTTCAAAAATCACAAAAAATATTTCCTGTATTTTCAATAACCAATCTCTATCCTGATCATTCAGGTAAAGATTCGAACCACATATTTACAAAAATCACAAAAATTAGCATCCCCAGCACTACACTTCAGGAGTCTTGAACTCCACTCACTTCACAGTATGGGATGACGGATCCAATCGCCCGCAAATTGGAATCTTGACCAAAACGGGCAACCGAACACCATCTCAATCACATGTCTGCCCAGAAGAACATCTTGAAGTCGAATGATATCCTCGTACATTCTCATTAGCAAAAAAACAGCATCTTGGGACGATGGACCTGATTGACCACGGGTCGGGATCTTGACCAACCCGCTGTCCAAACCTCCGTATCAAAAAGAAAAATCCCTAAGGGAGTACAACCCTGCAAACAATAAGCTCAAAGTTCTCTGCACCCACAGCAAAAGCAAAATCACCAAACGAAAAGAGAATGAGCCAAACCATGCATTCATCATGCATCTCCATGCACCAGCATCCATCGCATCAATCATCATGTTTACCTGCTTTCAAAATAAAAGTCGGTTAGCTAAAGACCCCACAGGCATCCCTAGTGGAGGCACATGCAAACCAGATTTCCACCTCAAAAAGATAAAAAAATATTTCTATTTACAAATAAAAACCCCACGGAGTATCACTCCCCAGAGTGGGTATCTTTTCAAAATCCAAAAATATTATTTTCCAGTAGAGCGTTCTGCCTCCAAAACACCAGGAGATCTTCCATATCTCTGGGTAGGAGCCAACGCAAAAATCAAATAAGATCCAATGTCTCGCGGTTTCCCCGGAGATCATCGGATCCAATGCACTCAAAGTGCGGTCGAACTGAACTCCAGTGTCAGTGCGGTTGTACCACATGCCAAGATACAAAAAAGATGAAAGCCAAAAGGCTCGGTCACAGAAACCATTTGAATAGGTGGAAACGATGAATTGTAACCCAAGTATCAAAATCAGCAGATTGGGTGGAAAGAGTTCACCCGTACATACCTAGGCGTGGATGCCTGAAGTACCTTGACTGAGTCCAAGTCGGCGTAGTAGAATCCCGTAAGACTATCGGACGCAGGGCGTCTAACCACTTTGACAGTCAAGCGAAACAAGTACTCCTGGAGTGATCTGGGAAAACATCAAACATCACACAATCAGTCTCAGGGTCAGCATCCTCGTAAGACTAACGGACGCAGAGGCTCTGCTGTACCTTTCCGATGTTAGTACCGATCGGGAATGGAAGGGTTGCGATTGGGTACCCAGGTTGCAGCAAACTGCAGGGACAATCGCAACGTTTTCTCCAAACTCTCGCGGTATGTGCAAGTTATCAATTTCCAGACAATCAACTAACTCAGATATAAAGGATAACAAAGATTTCAGACCACAATCAAGGAAAGAATGAATTGCAAACCAAGCATCAAAACCAGCAGATCGGGTGGAAAAGCCCACCCGCACATACCTAGGCGTGGATGCCTGAAGTAACTTGACTGAGTCCAAGTCGGCGTAGTAGAATCCCGTAAGACTATCGGACGCAGGGCGTCTAACCACTTTGACAGTCAAGCGAAACAAGTACTCCTGGAGTGATCTGGGAAAACATCAAACATACAATCAATCACAGGGTCAGTAACCTCGTAAGACTGTCGACGCAGAGGCTCTGCTGTACCTTTCCGATGTTAGTACCGATCGGGAATGGAAGGGTTGCGATTGGGTACCCAGGTTGCAGCAAACTGCAAGGACAATCGCAACGTTTTCTCCAAACTCTCGCGGTATGTGTGAGTGAGCGATCTCCAAACGATCAACTGGCACAGATGTAAAAGCAAGCAAAGATTTCAGACCATGATCTATGAATGACCGGGTCAGAAGTGGGGTGTCCACTCGCTTTGGCATTCGGTTGCATGCAACCTCTGCCAAAGAGGGGCATCTGTAGACACCCCACCTTCGGCTACACTGTTGGTAGAGGTAGCTGGTTGAACGGAGGACCATACCCCCAAATCCCAAGTCCAAACTCACCCTTGTAAGCCCCATTCCATAGCCCAGTTCAAGCCTGAACCCAGTCAACCCAGTCCTAAACACCACCCTGAAAAACCCCCCATAAAAAAGTCCAGTCAAAAAATCCCAAAAAAAGTCAAACTCACTGAGTCAACTCGCTGAGTTAACCCGCTGAGTCAACCCGTCGAGTCAACCCGTCGAGTCAAAACACCGAGTCAACCCGTCGAGTCAACCCGTCGAGTCAAACCACCAAGTCGACCGCTGAGTCAACTCACTGAGTCGACCAGCGAGTCCAACAGCAGCCCCGAGGGAACGGCCGTACTCGCTGGAAACCGAGGAGCGGCCGTACGGGCGGCCCATGGCAGGCCGCCTCGAAAATATTACGAGAGCTGCCACTCTCTACTGCTATAAATACCCCCTCCCCTTCTCATTTCAAACATCCATTCGAAGCCATTCGAGTCCATTTCAGCCCTAGAGCTCTGAGTCCATCTCTCCACCCTTTAGCCCATTTTTCCACCAAGGAGAGCCCGAGTGAGGAGAGTCTAACCCTGGTCCAGCTCAGCCTGACCACTGGTCCAAGCCTCTCAAGTCACCCAAGTCTTGATCCAACCACTCGAAGCCAACCCTTGCGACACCTCCGTCCACCCAGCTACTCATTTTCCAGCATCATCTCATTTGCATCTAGCATAAGTGCAACATTTACTTTTCTTCCAACCCCCCTGCTTCACTACAAGCACCTTGATTACTCAAACACACATGCATATGTCTTTATATTAAGCACCTGTCAGTTCGAGCGTATGCTCTGGGCTTGCCCGTTGTTGGAACCTGCCCATCAGAAACTCTTACTGTTCAGACCTGCATTCATGCTTCACTAAAAGCACCTTGATTACTCAAGCACACTGCATACGTCTTACATTAAGCACCTGTCAGTTCGAGCGTACGCTCTGGGTTTGCCCGTTGTTGGAACCTGCCCATCAGAAACTCTTACTGTTCAGACCCGCATTCATGCATCATGTCATTCATGAGAATATACGAGGATTAAATTAGACTTTCAAGTATTCGATCGATTCTGTGAAGTAGAGACCGTACTTCGGTACGGGCAGTGTGTGGGGTGCTTAACCTCTTCCCACCCTGTAACCGTGATCCCTTACCTTGAATCTCTGACCGCAGATCAACAGGGGTCATTTTAGAGGAAGGAATCTTCGGATTCTCTTCTCTAACGTTTCTACAGGGTCTAGCCGACTGTAGATTCAAAGTAACTGGCTAGTGGCGACTCTGAACTTACTTAAACATATCCAGCTTAACACGACAACCAAGCAAAGCCCTCGAGAACGAGGCAAGCCAGTGGCACAAACGGCGATTTCGCACTCACGCACCTCTTCTTCTTCTTCTTCCGAAAGGGGAAGGGAGAAGAACGTCGTGTGGGAGCGCGGAAAAATCGGCGAGGGTCCACAGAATGGCGACTCCACTGGGGAAAGCATGAGGGAGCCCAAAATGAAGCATTGGGCCCATCAAACACACCAAGGGCCATGACTTCACTTTGAGCCCATTTGATACACATGAAAAGAGGCCCAACTCCCATGAAAAAGATAGAGTATTTTGCCATGCACACTTGATGACATGGCAAAATTACTCTTTACATGCACATGGGGGGAGTGTGAAAAAGGAAAAAATGATGAAGTGGAGAGCTTGCAATGTCCTTCTCCATGCACCACCTTTGAAAGAGACTTGAGATCTAGGAAAAGATCAAGAATGCTTGGGCCCACCTTCACACCCCTTTGAATAGCTACATGAAAAAGAAAAAGGACCATGAGAAGAGACAATGAAGATGGAAAAGGACAAGAAAGAGAAAGGAAGTGGTCCATACCTTTACCACCCACCAAAGAAGGACCACCTTGCTGTCCCAAGACCTCTCTAAGGCCCACCACTTGAGAAGAGCAAAAGGCCACCAAAGAAGAGAGAGAAAACTTGAAAAAGAGAGAGTATGAGAGAAAGAAGAGAGAGATTGCACGTTTGAGGGGGGGAGGGTGCCCCATGTTATATAGAAAAGGGGAGGGCACCCTTTTACCCAGCCCCCTGAAGAGACCAGGAGGCACAGACCGGGCGGGCGGCCCATGGGAGGCCGTCCTAGCCTCCACCTAAGTGAGGTGACTTCTCACCTCCTCTCCTTGGGAAGAACTCCTCCTTGGGAAGGGTGGTTGCAAGTGAATCTTGTACCTTCATGTAAGAATGAAATGATGGAAGAGAATGGTGAGAAAAAGAGGAAATCTCACCAAAATCTCATCTCATGAGAAATGGGTGAGAAATTGGGTGGATGATGTGGAAACGTTCCATGGAATTTTCAAGAAAAAGAAAGAAAAAGATTGACTTGGTCAAACAATGATCTCAACCATCCAAAAGCTATGACCTGATGATCCGAACCATTCCAAAGAGAATTCCCGTAGTCTCCAATCTGGATTGCTGCTCTTTTGTACATAGTGTTTGGGTCCGAAGACCTTAAACTACGTCGGGATCAAGATCCCGAGGGATTTTTAATAAAAATGGGTATCGATCTCGACCATCAAAATCAGAATCGATGACCCAGAATATTTCTCAAAAAAGAAAACAAAAAATGCCTTTCCTCTTTTAAAGTTTTGGGTCCGAAGACCTTAAACTACGTCGGGATCAACGTCCCGAGAGATTTTTAATAAAAACCAGCATCGATCCCAGCCTTTCAGGCCAAGATCTGATGATCTGGATCATTTCGAAAAACAAAAAAAATATGTTTGCCCCCTCTTGTACATGTTTTGGGTCCGAAGACCTTAAACTACGTCGGGATCAACGTCCCGAGAGATTTTTAATAAAAACCAACATCGATCCCAGCCTTTCAGGCCAAGATCTGATGATTTGGATCATTTCGAAAAAACAAAAAATGTGTTTGCCCCCCCTTTTACTAAGTCTGGGTCCGAAGACCTTAAACTACGTCGGGATCAACATCCCGAGAGATTTTCAATAAAAGCCGGCGTCGGTCTTGTTTGCTCACATCAAGATCAATGACTCCGGACATTTTCAAAAATCATAAAAATATATTACCAGCCCCGCTTTTAAAGTTTTGGTCCGAAGACCTTAAACTACGTCGGGATCGTCATCCCGAGAGATTTTCAATAAAAACCGGCATCAGTCTGGATTGTCCATCCGCTGACACCGGACATTTTTCCAAAAAAAAAACATGTTTGCCCCTCTTTTGTACAGTTTCATGGTCCGAAGACCTTAAACTACACTGGGATTAATTTCTCGGGGGACCTTTCTCGCTTTCAACCAAAAACCGGCATCGGCCTCGACCATTGGGATCATGGTTCGATAACCCGGATCATTTCAGAAATACCAAAAATATTTTAAAGCTTTCCATAAAAACCAGTATCAATCTTGATCACCCGAGTTGAAATCTGGAACCTTTTCAAAACAAAAAAAATATAGATACAATATAAAACAAAAAAAAAAATTTACCACTAGTTTCAAACGCACCAATTTATCCCCAGCGGTCCGAAGACCTAAAACTACACTGGGATTAACTTCTCGGGGGCTTTCTTTCCTAACCTGTTCCAGGCATGGCTGACACTTGATCGTACGGGTGTCTGGAATCTATTAAACAGGTAAGGGCTGTGGCGGGCAGAACTCCGCAATCCTGTTCGTGTTGAACGCACCGTGATAGACAACCTTGATTTGGAAGTCGCTGTTGAAGCTGACGGATGTTCCCTGTTCCTAGAACTCATGAAGGGGATTAAGGCTGTTGGGAGGTGGAGCTCACCCTCACGGAATTGTGAGCAACGTAAGACCCCAAACTGGATTGACTAAGGGAAATGTGAGGATGTGGCTCATTTTGTGGCCGAAGGAGTCCGTCGGACGATACGTGGTCTATGTGCATTGCACATGAGGAACAGGCAACTTTGTGGGTGTGTTGACTGAAAACCCTCAAAATCCCCTCATCCGAAGATGTAAAACTACGGCACTTAACTGTGTGAGACCCGTCTTGCTCGCTGACGTAAAATGGATCGGGTACCTTACCAGCAGTAGAAGCTGGAAGTGGATGGAAATTCTATATCTTTTCCCTGCATTTCAGAAAAATCACCAAAATACAAAAACATTGCAAAATCACCTCTTCAAAAATCACAAAAAATATTTCCCTTGCTTTCAATCAGAATATTGTCAAAATCACAAAAAATATTTCCAGCGCTTTCAAATCAAAATATTTTCAAAAATCACAAAAAATATTTCCCTTGCTTTCAATCAGAATATTGTCAAAATCACAAAAAATATTTCCATCGCTTTCAAATCAAAATATTTTCAAAAACCACAAAAATATTTCCCTTGCTTTCAATCAAAATATCATCAAAAATCACAAAAATATTTCTCTTGCTTTCATCAGAAAATATTTCAAAAATCACAAAAATATTTACTGTATTTTCAATAACCAATCTCTATCCTGATCACTCAGGTAAAGATTCGGATCCAAATATCTGCAAAAATCACAAAAATTATCCCCAGCACTACAATTCAGGAGTCTTGAACTCCGCTCACTTCACAGTATGGGATGACAGATCCAATCGCCCGCAAATTGGAATCTTGACCAAAACGGGCAACCGAACACCATCTCAATCACATGTATGCCCAGAAGAACATCTTGAAGTCGAATGATATCCTCGTACATTCTCATTAGCAAAGAAACAGCATCTTGGGACGATGGACCTGATTGACCACGGGTCGGGATCTTGACCAACCCGCTGTCCAAACCTCCGTATCAAAAAGAAAAATCCCTAAGGGAGTACAACCCTGCAAACAATAAGCTCAAAGTTCTCTGCACCCACAGCAAAAGCAAAATCACCAAACGAAAAGAGAATGAGCCAAGCCATGCATTCATCATGCATCTCCATGCATCAGCATCCATCGCATCAATCATCATGTTTACCTGCTTTCAAAATAAAAGCCGGTTAGCCAAAGACCCCACAGGCATCCCTAGTGGAGGCACATGCAAACCAGATTTTCATTTTAAAAAGACAAAAAATATTTCTATTTGCAAATAAAAAACCCACGGAGTATCACTCTCCAGAGTGGGTATCTTTTCAAAACCCAAAAATATTTTCTCAGTAGAGCGTTCTGCCTCCAACACACCAGGAGATCTTCCATATCTCTGGGTAGGAGCCAACGCAAAAATCAAATAAGATCCAATGTCTCGCGGTTTCCCCGGAGATCATCGGATCCAATGCACTCAAAGTGCGGTCGAACTGAACTCCAGTGTCAGTGCGGTCGTACCACATGCCAAGATACAAAAAAGATGAAAGCCAAAAGGCTCGGTCACAGAAACCATTTGAACAGGTGGAAACGATGAATTGTAACCCAAGTATCAAAATCAGCAGATTGGGTGGAAAGAGTTCACCCGCACATACCTAGGCGTGGATGCCTGAAGTACCTTGACTGAGTCCAAGTCGGCGTAGTAGAATCCCGTAAGACTATCGGACGCAGGGCGTCTAACCACTTTGACAGTCAAGCGAAACAAGTACTCCTGGAGTGATCTGGGAAAACATCAAACATCACACAATCAGTCTCAGGGTCAGCATCCTCGTAAGACTAACGGACGCAGAGGCTCTGCTGTACCTTTCCGATGTTAGTACCGATCGGGAATGGAAGGGTTGCGATTGGGTACCCAGGTTGCAGCAAACTGCAGGGACAATCGCAACGTTTTCTCCAAACTCTCGCGGTATGTGCGAGTTATCAATTTCCAGACAATCAACTAACTCAGATACAAAGGATAACAAAGATTTCAGACCACAATCAAGGAAAGAATGAATTGCAAACCAAGCATCAAAACCAGCAGATCGGGTGGAAAAGCCCACCCGCACATACCTAGGCGTGGATGCCTGAAGTACCTTGACTGAGTCCAAGTCGGCGTAGTAGAATCCCGTAAGACTATCGGACGCAGGGCGTCTAACCACTTTGACAGTCAAGCGAAACAAGTACTCCTGGAGTGATCTGGGAAAACATCAAACATACAATCAATCACAGGGTCAGTAACCTCGTAAGACTGTCGACGCAGAGGCTCTGCTGTACCTTTTCAATGTTAGTACCGATCGGGAATGGAAGGGTTGCGATTGGGTACCCAGGTTGCAGCAAACTGCAGGGACAATCGCAACGTTTTCTCCAAACTCTCGCGGTATGTGCGAGTGAGCGATCTCCAAACGATCAACTGGCACAGATGCAAAAGCAAGCAAATATTTCAGACCATGATCTATGAATGACCGGGTCAGAAGTGGGGTGTCCACTCGCTTTGGCATTCGGTTGCATGCAACCTCTGCCAAAGAGGGGCATCTGTAGACACCCCACCTTCGGCTACACTGTTGGTAGAGGTAGCTGGTTGAACGGAGGACCATACCCCCAAATCCCAAGTCCAAACTCAGCCAAACTCACCCTTGTAAGCCCCATTCCATAGCCCAGTTCAAGCCTGAACCCAGTCAACCCAGTCCTAAACACCACCCTGAAAAACCCCCCATAAAAAAGTCCAGTCAAAAAATCCCAAAAAAAGTCAAACTCACTGAGTCAACTCGCTGAGTTAACCCGCTGAGTCAACCCGTCGAGTCAAAACACCGAGTCAACCCGTCGAGTCAACCCGTCGAGTCAAACCACCAAGTCGACCCGCTGAGTCAACTCACTGAGTCGACCAGCGAGTCCAACAGCAGCCCCGAGGGAACAGCCGTACTCGCTGGAAACCGAGGAGCGGCCGTACGGGCGGCCCATGGCAGGCCGCCCGGAAAAATTTACGAGAGCTGCCACTCTCTGCTGCTATAAATACCCCCTCCCCTTCTCATTTCAAACATCCATTCGAAGCCCTTCGAGTCCAGAGAGAGTCCATCCTTTCGAGTGCCCTTAGCCCATTTTCCCACCAAGGAGAGCCCGAGTGAGGAGAGCCTAGCCCTGGTCCAGCCCAGCCTGACCACTGGTCCAAGCCTCCCAAGCCATCCAAGTCTTGATCCAACCACTCGAAGCCAACCCTTGCGACACCTCCGTCCATCCAGCTACTCTTTTTCCAGCATCATCTCATTTGCATCTAGCATAAGTGCAACATTTACTTTTCTTCCAACCCCCCTGCTTCACTACTAGCACCTTGATCCGTCAAGTACACATGCATATGTCTTTATATTAAGCACCTGTCAGTTCGAGCGTATGCTCTGGGCTTGCCCGTTGTTGGAACCTGCCCATCAGAAACTCTTACTGTTCAGACCTGCATTCATGCTTCACCATAAAACACCTTGATCATTCAAGCACACTGCATACGTCTTATATTAAGCACCTGTCAGTTCGAGCGTACGCTCTGGGCTTGCCCGTTGTTGGAACCTGCCCATCAGAAACTCTTACTGTTCAGACCCGCATTCATGCATCATGTCATCCATGAGAATATACGAGGATTAAACTAGACTTTCAAGTATTCGATCGATTCTGTGAAGTAGAGACCGTACTTCGGTACGGGCAGTGTGTGGGGTGCTTAACCTCTTCCCACCCTGTAACTGTGATCCCTTACCTTGAATCTCTGACCGCAGATCAACAGGAGTCATTTTAGAGGAAGGAATCTTCGGATTCTCTTCCCTAACGTTTCTACAGGGTCTAGCCGACTGTAGATTCGAAGTAACTGGCTAGTGGCGACTCTGGTCTTATATAAACTCACTTAAACATATCCAGCTTAACACGACTATCAAACAAAGCCCTCGAGAACGAGGTAAGCCAGTGGCGCAAACGGCGATTTCGCACTCACGCACCTCTTCTTCTTCTTCTTCCGAAGGGAAAGGGAGAACGACGTCGTGTGGGAGCGCGGAAAAATCGGCGAGGGTCCACAGGCTGCCTAACTTGAAGTGACTGGTGCAGGGAGAGACGTGATGAGGTCGATCATCATCTTCCTCAATGGATAACTATCTTGAATCCACAAGGTTCTCTGGACTCCTCAATAGAGCTTTATCAAATTTACGAGGAAAAATCTAAAAGAGACAAAAATTTGAAATTTTATTTATAATATGAGAAATAACATTAAAAACAAATTTAATAACCTCATATAATCCTAAACAAATCTTAATTTTAATTATTTACTAAAAATAGTAAGTTTCTTGAAATAAAAAGTTACTAAAAGTAGTAAACTCTTAACTAAATACTATTATTAAGTAGAGTCTTTCTAAAACTCGTTATTAAGCAAAAGTAAAAACTTCTAAATAAACAAAATTCTAAAAATAAGAAAATATTACAAAAATCGAAATTAGTAAAAATAGTATTTTGTTTTTCCTAAAATTTCATTTTTGAGTTGTAACTGCATATTTTCTTGCGAAACGGACTGACACGACTTAATTTGTGGGTCAGTTGGCCTCAAATGGCTTGTTCTGGTCCAACTCCATAGGTTGTGTATCCCGTAATGGTACCCGGACCAAAAGTTATGATCAAATATTTACGGTTCACCTTCTTTTGGCCCATCTTGAAAATTGTCAATTTTCATCAACTTTTCCTTCTTCTTTTTTTTTTTTTTTTATCTATTTGTGATATGAATGTGCTCGATCCTCGCTCTTCATCAGGGGGAACTCACCCTACATAAGAGACCATAAAATATTAAAAAAAATAAAAATTGAAGTGACCATTTCACACTAAAGGGATAAAACTTATCTAGAGATGTCATTCAATGATTTTTTAAGAGTATAAGACATTAATTTATTAACTAGCCTTTTTAGAACATGGAATTAGGTGGTATGGAATTGCATTTTGTCTCATGTAAATTCCATCCAGCATTTAGAAATGATGAAAAGAATTAGATTAATCCAAGTATCATGTCATCCAATCTCAACAGTAGATGAATTTGTGAGGCCCACATTTAAGCATGTGTTTATCCATGACATCTTTCTATATGCATTATTTATGTATTGTCACATTCGAGCTGCATATGCGTATAGGTGACTAACATTAGTTGTGAAATTTGATATGTTGATTACAATTCCATAATCCGCCAAACACTAATTTCACTTTATATATTGTGTTTTTCTTTTTTTTCCTTAGAAGAATTTGATCCCAAGCATGAGATTGTCCGGTCAAAATGTGCTATAATGGTGTTAACTCCATCTAATGCAATTCCATGCCATTTAATCTTGCGATCCAAACAGGCCCATCACGGGTTTCTATCTAAGATTGCAACATCACATGCAATTTCTTTTTTTTTTTTTTTTGTTTAAATTGCAGAGTGTACGAGTCTCTAAATGCAGTTTTTGGCATGTGATTCTTTCAAAGCTTCAGCATTATAGCCTTGTCATGACACGTAAGCTACCAGGAGATAAGATGTATTACAAGCCATCCTTGTCTTTGAGGTATCCATGGAAGGGTAGATTAATTTACTGCACTCGCAGTTTAAATGTTTGGCAATGGCAAGAGGCTGATGATCCTTATCATATATAGATCGTGCGTGTGGGGCCCACTTTATAGGTGGCACCGGCACCGTTCAAAGTTGATTGCACAGTCATCCAGTCCATTGATCGTTTCCATATATATCTGATTGTGCATGTCGGGCCCACTATACACATGGCACCGTGCCGAAAATAATGCATTGTCATCCAGAGTGATGATCTGTACCATCTGATCGTGCATGGGGTCCACTGTACACGTGGCACTGTAGGGGTATAAATCCACAGATCCAGACCGTTATTGATCTTTACCACCTAATCATGCATGCGGGCTCCATTGTATACGTATCACCTTACTGATTTGAAGACAGTGGTCCACAGACCATTTGTCTTTACCATCTATTCGTGCATGTGGGGTCCACTGTACATGTGGCACTCTTAGGATTTAATTGCATGGGATCCAGACCATTGATCTTTACTTACCAGCTAATGGTGCATGTGGGGCCAGTGTACACGTGGCACTCTTAGGATTTAATTGCATGGGATCCAGACCATTGATCTTTACTTACCAGCTAATCGTGCATGTGGGGCCAGTGTACAAGTGGCACTCTTAGGATTTAATTGCATGGGATCCAGACCATTGATCTTTACTTACCAGCTAATCGTGCATGTGGGGCCAGTGTACAAGTGGCACTCTTAGGATTTAATTGCATGGGATCCAGACCATTGATCTTTACTTACCAGCTAATCGTGCATGTGGGGCCAGTGTACAAGTGGCACTCTTAGGATTTAATTGCATGGGATCCAGACCATTGATCTTTACTTACCAGCTAATCGTGCAAGTGGGGCCAGTGTACAAGTGGCACTGCATGGACTTGAACGCACATGATCCATACCGGGCCATTTGTCTTTACCTGCCCATCTGATTATATGTGCATGGGTACCCATTGTGCATGTGGCATGGTGATCTAGGCCATTGACCTTTACCATCTAATCGTGCACATGGAGCCCATCGTACACGTGGCACTGTTTGGCCCATCTAATCATGCAGGTGGACCGACTGTGCATGTAGCACAGTATACGTATTTAAATCTACAGGGGATCTAGACCATGGATCTTTACCATTTGTTCTTGCATGTGGGTCACTGGCTCAGTACTGCATGTGTGGCACTGTACAGATTTAAATACACAAGATCCTGATCATTGATCTTTACAATTTGTTTGTGCATGTTGGGCCAGTGTACACGTGGCACCCCCCTTTTGCAGGGTTGGATGTTGTCTGTAAAGAGAACTTGCATGGAAGGAAGCAGGGGTATTCAGTGCTGCATGCGAACGATCTGTGAGGAGATCACTCGTTTCTGATGGGCTTTACAATCCACGGTGGAGATTCAGAAAAACTTCCAGATTATATTAGACCGTAGCCATCAGTAACCTTGTCATTGTCAATCCTAGCCATAAGTAAGATCACCCAGTCAGTAGTCTTTACCAATGGATGAACAGGTCTTGATCTAAACAATATGAACCCATTCAGAGATCCAGGCCGTTAATTTCATGGGTCCAAATAATGGATGATGCTAAAACAAACCCTGATTTCAGCCATCCATACCGTTAGTTTGATGGGACCTAACCTTAGATGGAAGACCCAAAAAAAAAAAAAAAAAAATACACATTAGATCCTCCATTGGTGTACAGCGCAATAGAGATGAGAGAGCAATGGAGATGAGAGATTGCCAGACCAGAGGGGGAGAGATGAGAGTGTTTGTTATGGGTTAGGTATGAGTTATGGTTTTAAGGACGTACGAGTGTCATGGTGGGCTTACCTGATGAACATGTTAGATGACATGCACTCCGGTGGTCCCCACCGCATGCTTGAAGAATAACCTAGTGTGTCTAGTGACGAGTAGAGAACCGGCCTCATGGTGTTGAGCTACCTCCCTTTTTTTTCTTGTGAGCTATAAAGAGGCCAGATACTCAGTGACGTTTGTAGAGGAGAAAATTTTGCTACACCCACGAGTTAGCTACGCTAGCTACACCGGGTGTAGGAATGACACCACCATGATGTATGTATTGTATCCACGCCGTCCATCTATTTGGATAGATCAGTTTAGGGCGTGACACAAAAAATGAGGCAGATCTGAAACTCAAGTGGACCCAGCAAAGAAAATAGTGGGGATTGAACGCCAACCATTAAAAACTTCTTGGGGGCCACTTGAGATTCAAATCTGCCTTATTTTTTGTGTCATGCCATAAAATGATCTTGTAAAATGAACGAACGGCGTGGATACAACACATACATCATGGTGGTGTCATTCCAACACCCGGTGTAGCTAGCGTAGCGAACTCATGGGTGTAGCAAAAATTTTCATTTTGTATAGTAAGCTCATTTTACAGATTGTTGCCGTTGGGACTCACAAAGGTGTATGGATGGCATCAAACCCATCCAGAAGTGTCCCCCAACCATTGAAAGTAGGATTCCCAAAAATCAGCCCAACCCAATCATAGTGTGGGCCACTGCAAGAATTTGGATTTAGATGGGCGGTTGTCCATTGTTTTCTTTGGTGTGGCCTATCTGATGATTTTATTGACCTAATTTTTTAGAAATGCCATGATCATGGTGGGGATCACTTGATGCGCAGATTGGATCATATAGAAATGATATGGCATGGTGGGCCACACAGTAGAAAACAACATACTACCACCCAGAAATCTCGGATTCAAAGTGGGGCCCGCATGATGGTTAGACAGATTGCTACCATTCAAGGGCATTGGTGCATTTCATGAAAAATAATAATAATAATAATAATAATAATAAATAAATAAAATAAAAAAAAAAAAAAAAAAAAGAAGAAGAAGAAGTGGAGGAGAAGGCTCATCAAAGAATATGATATTTCTATGTATGAGGAATCGTTTAATGCGCTCTAGATGACATCGTCCATAGATATTTGTAATTCTGGTAGACACATGCACGTGCATGCCACTTCTTCTTCTTCTTCTTCTTCTTTTCGAGTATTGCAATTAGTTTCTTCTTCAAAATTGAATACCTACCAAGGTTAGAATGTTCAAAGGATGCATGGAGGTTTGATCAAAGAAAGAAAGAACCTAACAAACCCATATATTGCAGACGATCAACGGCAATTTAAACACACATATCGATTTTTCGTAATTTGTTAATCTTTCTTTATTAAATTCATCTAAATGTATGAAACCCATGTTTCTCAGCACCCCATCTGCAGGATCAACTTTTCACATGCTTGAAAAATGATCTGGCACGACCATGTTTTACTTGAGAAATGATCAAGAAGATGGTGAAGATAATCACAACACCTAAACACCTAATCATTCCCATGTATATCTCCATGTTCCCTCCTTTTTATCTAAATTTAGAACATTGTTGGAATTCATTGCTGGATAACTGTGTATAACAATTCTCTGGCTTACAAGGGGGCGTTTGGATCGTAAGTTACCTAAGATAAGCTACTTATGCCTTAAGTAGCTTATTTTGATTTCTACTTATTAAACTAAAATGACTAAGTACCTTTAAATAAAAATGATCATAAACCAAAGGGAAGTTTACAAAATAATACTTCATTAATATGGTATTTACATCCTAGTACTTTTTTTAATTAACTTTTCATTAAACTACCTAATTAATTAAGTTATTTTCAACTAAGCAAATTCCGTTACCGTATATCCGCTTTAAGTATGGTTTTTCCTAAAATGATGAAAATGCCCTGATAGCCTTTGCTAGATATGGATTGCATAAGGTGCACTGTGGGCCCACTATGATGTATGTATTTAATCAACGACATCCATCTAATTTTTGAAATCATTTTATGAGATGAGCCCAAAAATAAGACATATCAAAATCTCAAGTGGACCACAATGTAGGAAAAAGTAGTGATGAACGCCCACCTTTAAAAACCTTTTATGGGCTACAAAAGTTTTAGATCAAGCTGATATTTGCTTTATCCCTTCATCCAGGTCCACGTGTCCTTCTCAACAAGTTTGACGGGCAAACAAAAATTATAGTGGGCATTGGACTGGGCCTTGGGAAGTTTTTAATTTTGGGCGTTCAATCAGCACCGTTTCCAATGGCATGGCCCTGCTGAGATTTGTATCTGCTTTATTTTTTGGTTCATGGCCTAAAAAAGGAGCCCAAAAAAAGAATGGATGGCATCGATATACAATCCGTGCATCAAGCTAGGCCCCACAATCAGGGCCGCATGATCGTCTTGGGAGAAGCAGAGGCCGCACTATTTGGGATACCTTTAACCCGCGGCAAAGGCAGGTTACAGAATGGGGACACGGATTTCTGCGTAGACTTTCCCACAAACTTCCTGTTAAGGAAAGCTAGGTGGTGCTCACTTTGATGTTCTTGGGAAATCCACGTCATCCATCCATTTTCCCAATATCATTTTAGGACAAAGCCCAAAATTAATTTAAATCCAATACACAAGTTGGCCACACGATAGGAAAACATGGGTTGGTAAATGCCTACGGTTGAAACTTCTTTGAGGTCTGATGTTTATATCCCATTCATACTGTTGATAAGGCCATTTTTACTGGGATTATCTGAAAAGAAAAAAGAAAAAAGAAAAAGCCTTATCCAAAACATCTGGGCCATAAATGTTTTAATGGTGGACGTTCAATCCTTTGTCATGCGGTCCACTTGAGTTTTGGATTTTCGTCAATTTTGGGCCCAGGTTATAAAATGATACGGAAAAACAGATGGACGAGGTGTATTTCTAACAAACATCACAGTGGGCTCCACCTAGCTTCTGGTTGTGGAAGTTGCTGCGAAAGCCTTTAGCAGCAGCCAAGGGAAACCGCAGATTGCCTATGCTCATCGCGTCACACTTCCAGTAGTTGGAAGCTGTGTAGCTTATATATAGATTTTCATAACAGATCCACGCTATTCATCAGTTTTTAAAGACAACAAAAAAATAAGAATTTAAAAATCAGCCAGATCTATGTGGGCCACACCACACAAAACAAATGCCAACCAATAGAAACTTCGTAGGGGCCACATGAGTTTTGTATGAGGATGATATTTGTACCTATAGTTTATCTAACTGATAATAACCCTATTAAAGGTTTGGATAGCCTATAAACATCAGGTCAAATCTAGGAAGGTTTCAACGGTTGTGGTTTGCATACCCACTGTTTAATGTGGTGTGGGCTACATGAGTTGTCAATCTTCTTGATGTCTAGAATCTTGTCCTATTGTGATATTGAAAAACTGATGGATTGAGCGGATTTGTGACGAGAATTTCTGGGGCCGACGTCATTTCCAACTACAAGAACTTCCTCTGCCGGGGAAACAGGCAATCTACGTCGGCCAGAAGCAGCCCCTTCATCCTCGATTACGTAGGGTAATCTGTGAGCCAAGCATGATGTATGTGTTTAATCCATACCATCTATGTATTTTACATATCATTTTAGGGCATGAGCTAAAAAAGAGGCAGATTTGAGTCTCAGTGACCCTAACTGCATGGAACAGATCATGAATGCCCACCATTAAAAGCTTCCTGTAGATCCAGGTCTTTGTGACATAATCAACTTGTTGGACGGAAAATAGACATTATGTTGGGCTCTAGGAAGTTTTTAATGGTAACCTTTCAATCACCAGTCTCCTATTTCGTTGTCCACCTGAGATTTGGATATGCCTCATTTTTGGGCTCATGCCCTCAAATGACTTATAATAACATATTTTATGTACCTATTTAATTTTTATTAAGGGCATTTTTGTCATTTGAAGAAAAATCCATTTTAAAATGAACGGACGTCAAACAAAGCTATCGAAAGGTATTCGTTTGGCAGCAATTTGATTAATGAGTTATGTTAATGAAAACCTAATTAAAAAAGGTACCAGAATGTAAATTTCATATTAATTAAGTACTATTTTGTAAAATTTCCTAAACCAAACTTACTTATCTCAAGTAAGTTACTTATCTACTATTGTAAGTAGGGCTGGGCATAAACCAAGCTAGCTCGAAAGCTCGGCTCGGATTGGTTTGAAAAAGCTCAGCTTGGATTGGTTCGAATAGAAGTTCAAACCAAACCAAGCCTCGGAGTCAAGCTCGTTTGAAAAAACAAACCAAGCTCAGACTAGGGCAGTATCAGCTCGACTCGGCTTGAAGCTTGGTTTGATTCATCTCGGTTTGATTCGGCTCGTAAATGGTAAGCACACTATTTCCCGTGGTGTGATCCACTTGAGCTTTGGATGCGATTTCATTTTGGGATCATATGCTAAAATGATATGTAAAAATGGATGGACGGAATGGATAATACATATACATGATGACATGGATAATACATAATACATATGCATGCATGTACACTATTTCCTTGCACTTGTAAAATTATGCTTGTGTACTTTTGTTTGGAAAAGGCTCTTACATGTCTATTTTGAAGTTGCACTCCTCTAGAGGATGTTAAACACCATGTAGTAAGATACTTTTGTATTTTTTTTTCTAACTTTTTAAATTCTTTTCTATTTAAACAAACAAATAAAAAAAAAGAGCTGCCACCTATTTAAACTTAGCCTAGCCCGGTTCGAAATTTTCGACTGAATCGACCCCGACTCGAACTAGATTTTTCTTGAGCAAACCAAACTCGGGCCACATGGGTCGGCTCGAAACTCAAACCGAGCCGATCCACAAACTGGGGTGGCACAAAAATAAGCCAAACCAAACTAGGGCTAACTCGGTCAGGCCTGGATCGTTGCCCACCTCTAGTTGTAAGTGGGTGGTATCCATAACCGGGCCCTAAATGTCTTAGAAAATCAAATTTTTTATTTTTTAAAAACTTTTACTTCATAGGTGTTACATGTTCTACCAAATGTAATTAATAAAATTTTACAAAAAAATTCCTCACAGATTTCATATTTACCTAAGATTTACTCTACTAATCAAAATACCCAGTTACCAAATACCAAAGTAACTTTACATACTTTTTTTTTTTAGTCATGTAACTCACCTACCCTGTTAGCTACGCAACGCACCCACATGGTTAGTCACCCACTGCACCCACCCACTGGTGGGGTTAGTGTCTCCTGAGCATTCGAACCTAATACCTGCTGTTGAAATGCCAAGGCATCTTCCAACTAAGCTAGCAGGCGAGACACCTTAAGCTCATATACTTTTATTCTTTAAAAAGTAAGTAAAAGATTTTGGCCCCACACAGTATGTGTGTATGACATTCAATTGATCAAACATATACATCCATGATAACCGAACTAACCAAAAAAAATTATAATTGAATCACTAAATGGGCTGTTGCATGTAAATTTTAATATTATCAAGTGGTGTATATTTTTTTAATGGTGCAACTCATCTTATGTTTAAATTTATCAATTTTTTTTTATATATTAATTTCAACATTATAGTTGGTTATATCTATTAAATAGGTTGGATATCATACAAATATCACATGAGCTCTACAATTCTCAAATTTACTAATTTCAAAGGGAAAAAAGTATGATTAGGTAATTCCCCAGTCCAAGAGCATTTTAATGCCATTTTGGTTGGTAGAGGTATTATTTGGTAAAACTGTAATTTATAAGGAGTTTAAGCTAAAATCCAATAGATTGAGTACTAGATTGAGAATTTTGTCTTGATGAAGTTTATTATTATTATTATTATTATTATTATTATTACAAGAGGGGATAGGTGGTTTGGCTAGTGATGGTGGGTGCTCTATGTGCACACCATGATGTTGTTTTATCCACACCGTCCATTCATTTTTCAGGTCATTTTAAGGTTTGATACCAAAAACGAGGCAGATCTAAATCTTTGGTGGAACACACCACAGGAAAACAGTAGTGATTGAATGTCCACCGTTAAAAACTCCTAGGGTACACTATAATGTTTATTTGACATCCAGCCTGTTGATTAGGTCATTCAAACCTGGATGAAAGGAAAAAACACAAATACCAGCTTGATCCGACACATTTGTGGCACCTCAGAAGTTTTTAATGGTGTGCGTTCAATCAACACTGTTTCCTGTGATGTGGGACAGTTGGATCTACTTTATTTTTGGGCTCACTGCAGAAATTGACACAGAAAAATGGATGAACAGCGTGGATGAAACACAAATATCATGGTGGGCCCACAGCACCGACCAGTAGCCACTGGGCTAACTTACTTCTGGCAGTGTCAGTAGCGAAATGGCGTCTTTTAAAATATAGTTAAAATGGTTAGCATCATCCCTATGGAAAATGGGGACTTTGGCCGGCCTTTCCATGGTGGGGCCGGGCCAGTACTTCCTGAAGTGGGTCTTACATCACTCCACATGGCCCACCTGCCGGACTACGATTTCAGATCCAGTCCGAGGACTCTCATTGGTCTCTGGTTCGTTCTCACGTGCACAAACGTCACCAATACAACGTAGTTAGTAAGGGCTGACCTTAGGCTGTTTGGTTGGTAGTTGGATGGGGAGCCATGTCATGGTTACTAGCAATTCAACAAATTGACGGTTGGAAAAAATTGGAGGTGTACTTAGCGTTCTACCCTATTTGTGAGCCGACTCAGAAAGATCAATGGTACTGTGTTGTTGCTGATGAGTGGTACAATAACGCGTGCAAACTTTAATAGCAAAATAAGTGGGTTCGTTGGATTACTGATGATAGATATTTATTAGGACACATTAGTGGGAGAAGAAAGCAGAAGCAGCAGAGGCAGTCGAGAAGAATGCTTATATATTCGAAGTGTTGCAGCGATGTTGAAAAATCTCAAGAAGATCTAGAAACCTAAGAATCGTTATAATCAGAGTTAATTAGGAATCTAGATAGTTCTAATTAGTTTATAAATATAGGAGCTAATCGACAGAGAAAAATGTCTCCCACCAAATCAAATAATAAACCTTCTTTATCTTTATCCTTAGTGTATTTCTCAATTGAGGAGTAGTGACACACAAAATCAAATAAGAAACTTTCTTTATCTTTATTCTTAGCGTATATCTCAATTGAAGAGTAATGATAATTGCTCGTCCACACTCACTGGATAACTTAGTTGTAATTGTTTATCCACACTTGTTAGACAAACTATTTCAATACAATCAGTTCTATTTTTGTAGAATTGTTTGTGTAAGTATTAATTGTTCGATCGTTGGTCGCTAAACATTTATTAGTACCTGGAGGAAAGTCCTTTCTGATGAAAGGCAAGGGCGCAACCCAATATCGGAGGAAGAACCTCACCCTCTGTCAATCACCCGATCCTTTTAAATCCATTAAACGAGTGGCTGAATAGGCGACCAAGCTTTTTAGGTCTCGGTCATATACGATCGAAGTGTGACGTATCTGTCTATTTTGGCACTTGGGGTCGAAGTTGAACCAGTTGGAATCGAGCTGCACAGTCAATTCAAGCATGCTCGAGCACAACACACACCACACACATGTAGGAAGCGTTGATTTGATTGAGGGCCAACACTCTGTTGATTAGCGGCCAATGCATGTTCAAACTGTGCTCTGCATTGATGGATGGTTGAGATCTCTTACAAGTTTGCCACAATGGGGCATACCTTGATATACTTGTTGTATATCCACACCCATTTGCCAGATCATTTTAGAGCATGGCCCCAAAAATGAGGCAGATCTAAATCTCAGGTGGACCACACATTAAGAATTAAATTCTCACCATAAGAAACTTATTGGGGCCCACAAAAGTTTTGGATCAAGCTGCTATTTATGTTTTCCCTTCATCCAGGTCTGTGTGACCTTATCAACAGTTTGGATGGGAAATAAACATTACAGTGGGCCTAGGTTGTTTTTAATGGGGCGTTCAATCACTACTGTTTTTCTGTGTTTTGTTTCTACTGAGAATTGGATTAGCCTCATTTTCTGGATCATGGCCTAAAGTGATCTGGAAAAACAAACGGACGGCGTGGATATACAACAAACATATCGAGGTGGGCCCCACAGTCAGGGACACACCCACTAAGCTGCTGGCCCTGCCTCACCTAATCGGCGCACAAAAGAATGATCCCATCGTGTCATAGCGTGTCTCGAAAAGATTTGGGGTAGTTATTTGATGCTTCGATAGCGTTTAATGCTTGATATGCATGCACTCAGAAATTGTCATATATTAACTAAAATAAAATCGGATGAATTGTGGAACCCATTGTCTCTTAAGTCCCGGTATCAAAGTCAGATTGTTTGAGTGATCATTACCACTGATTCATGGACACTTGTTTGTTGAAATTGGACCGTCGGATTTTTTCTCATATTAACCGCCAAATAGATGTCCAACAATCTGATAATAAGATAAGCAAATGAATGTAATTTTTAAGTTCATGATATATCTAAACTAGCTCATATAATTTGGACCATTTAATTTAAATTATTTGTATTTAAAATATTCAATTTGCAAGTAATTTCTAAGTGCCTGAGTATCATCATTCACCCTATGCAAAGGTATAGAAGTTTTTTTTTTCCTCTCAATTACTGTATTTAATTCCTCATCTATCACCTAAGAATGCAAAGGTCAAGACTTTTTTCGTGGGGAAGACTTTTGGGTGTCGGTCGATGCAAAAGTCTATGCATGTCACACGTGTGTTTTCTGAGTGCCTGCGTATCAAGCTTCATACTCTACTAGAGTATTAAATCAGCTCATTTCAAACACAATTTTAAATACTTCATAATGTAGCTTACATTATAAGCTAATTTATATATATCACATGCTAGGTAGGTTATGCTACATGTTATGTAGCTTATTTTTCACTAAAATTAAATTTCATTAATTTTTTAATTATTTGTTAAATTATCTATTTTTCAAAAAAAAAAAAAATTATCCTCTTAAGTAATTTTAATAAATTAATAAAAATAATTGTATTTTACTTGCTCTATTGCTTTTTCTTTATGTTTTTAGTTAATTTTTGCTCTATTTATCTTATCATTTTTTGATATGTTTTGGTTGCACCAATATCATGAAATTTCACTAGTAAAAAAATATGTTGATATTTGGTACAACCAAACACAACCTTAATTAAAAAATTAAAGAACTAGCAGGTAGCGTATGTGACTTACACCTTACAATACATGCTATTAAATATGCAAGTGCGACCCACCCGATGAGTGGTGCTTGCTGAGAATGCTCATGGTGGTCCCCACCTGATGAGTGGCCCGGCTCTGTCCTTGGGCTAATCGCCTCATCCCCAATGGGCCTAAGTACAAGATCGTTCCGTGGTCTGCAAGTTTGCTAGGAACTACCATAGATGGGTGACATCCAACAAGTATTCCGAACGAACAGTCCAAACTACTGATTGGAGTTTAATGGGGACCGTTGAAAATTAAAAAGAAAAAAATTGCAAAGGTCAATGTTCAAATCCACAAATAGATGGATTTGAACAACAACAACAAAAAAAAAAAGTGGGCCCCAACCAGGGCAATGTTTACTGGATTGGCATTGACCATTGGGCAGGTAATATACAGGTTCATCCGTGCAATTTGCAATATATTTTGGTACAATATTGTATTAGACACATGATCCAATCATCAAACTGAACCGTCCATCTCTGCTCTTGATAGTACGGCCCACTAGATGGACGGTCCAGATCCACCTTGGACGGCCGTGCGTAACGCAGAAGGAAGTATGATGAACTCCCCTAGCTAACACCGATGAAAGTCAGGATGACCAATGAGACCATCTAGATGGTCAGTTTCTACCATATGGGCTGGTTGGTACTCGGAGAAATGTTTCACATGCCAGTGTTTCTTCTACCACTCAACATGTCATTTGTGTAGAACATCTGGGCCGTGCAAAATGTGGGCCGTACCATAAAGATCTAGGACAAAAACTGGACCATTTCATTTATTAGATGGGGCCACAACCATACATTGAGTTAGACCATAAGCAGTTCATTGATTTCAAAGGTGTTGTTGCCTGTTTGATAATTATGATGCGGCCCACCTTTTAAATGGAAGAGAAATAGAAATTGTAAAGACAGGGCCTCAGATCTAGACCGTTGTTGTAATGAGGCCCACCTTGGATTAGGTCCGGAAAAAAAGCCACCCTAATACCATTGATTCACAAATAGACAGTTAAGAAAGAACACAGCAACCGCTCACATTCATCAGAAATAACGAAAGAGAAAACCAACGACCGTATGCAACTTTACAATCTGGGATATTTTGAAGGCATAGTCCATCCACCCAGGAGCCTATCAGATGAACGGTCAGGATGACCAGTTCACGGGGCCCACTTTCTACAAGTCAAAGATCGAGCATACCATGCACATTGACTCAAGGATCGCATGCTTTCCCAATTACCATTCCGGCCAATCAACAGCTTAAATTCTGCTTAAGGAACTCAGATTCAACAAAGACTAAATGATCAATGTGGGGCCCACCCCATTCGATTCATATCGACGGATGCCCCTCCCCCAGAATTACCATTGTTTCCAGTCTAACTTGAAATGCAAGAACTGTAATGAGGGGTCTGATGGTCGTTATGGATTAAAATAGTGCCAACCCCACCAAGGCAGGGAACTGAATGAATTGTGATTCAGTTTGATTGAGCATCCAAACACACCCAAATACAAATGGAAAGTAATGCAGTGACAAGAAGGAAACGACTTCTCAAATGATTATGATTTCAGCAAAATCCAAGAAATCTTGAGATTTCAGCAGTTCGATTATACTAGGTCTTCAAAAAACCAGCTGCAAGTACCCTGCACAGATAGTCCACGAGAAGTCGTAGATTGGATGCTGATGCCGATCCAAGCAATACAACATGCTTGTCAAGAAATATCGAGGCTCAATCCCTCTCTCGCCACATGCCAACGTGAGCCTTTAATCAGGTTGGCCCCACCTAGAATGTGCCATGGCCCTAGATCATCAGGTGTGCAGCACCGAATGTGGACCGTTGTTCTGCTTTTTCTCGGTCCACCTGATGACCACAGGCACTTGATGATCAGCCTGGTGCATGCAAGGAGGGGCCCACCTAACCAACAGCATGAATTTCGTTTGCATAGTAAAAAAAATGGGTTATCTTGGATCAAGCAATGGATTGATCAGAGTGGAAGCTACAGAACCATCAGAGGATGGAACGATGACAGAAGAGCATTTGATGTTACTGATTCCATTTCTTCTAAGAGATTTTGGGTCAATCCCTGCTTTGTGAGCTGCAATCACACCCAAAGCTTCCCAGTAATTCAAGACCTTAACCTGCAAATGACATTTTGCATTGTTCTCAACACCCAAATGTTTATGTGAGTAAAACGCATTATAGAAGCCAAAATATCTGTACCATGTAAATGTGAGTGATCCATGGACATTTGGTGAGGGCCATCCATCAAAAAGGTCCACACAACAGGTGGACCTCGAGCGTTTATGTTGAACATAGACCTTTGGTCATCTTTTTCCCAACCATCCATTTGTTTCATGAGCATACCCACCTGATATGTGGACCAGCATATTTGCGATGCCCCCACCTATTCATGGGCCAGTACATGTGTGGTGTGAATCACTTTGTCAGTCTCTCCTCCCACAAAACATCCTACCATTGGAAAGAAACAGATAAGGGAATGATATAATGCATACCGCTTCAATTCCAAGCTTATCAGGAGTATCTTTGAGCACAGTTTCATTCTCCTCAACAGCAATTATCAGAGGCTGGACATGAATCATACTGTTATTTTTCTTATACGAATTTGGTCCTACTTTACAAAGCATGATCTGAACTAGCTACTTGCTCAGCTGTGCAGGATTTTGCACAAGTGGGGTCCATGAATCAGTGATCCAGATTGCTGATAAAGAGGACCCAAAATTAGATGGGGCTGCCTTGGGATTTTCCTTATTCCGAAAATCCTATCCATCCGATTTTTGGCCTACTTTTCAGTGAATGTGAAACACTGGCATATTTTCTCTTAACAACCTAGGTATAAGCCACCGAATCTGGGATCTTCAATCTGGGAGCTTTTGTAACCATATCAGCAGTGGGGATCACTGAACCATGGGCCCACCATATGGATTCTGGAGCCTCAGCAAGCTACACATTTGTTGAGGCTGACCTTAAACTTCAAAGAGTTGAGGTGTGCAAAAAACTGAATGAGCCGGCTGTGATCTTGACACCTTCAAGGTGTCAATGAACCTGAGTCCAGTCGGTTTTCACTGGACCGAGTCAATCAAATCATAAGTATGTTGGTACAAGAGACGAGTCGCGCTCTGGAACCAAGATTTAGAATCTTGAAGTTTTTCTTTTTTAGACGAATGGTTTGATGCCAAAAAATACAAACTGGACTAAAACGCGTTTTACCTTATTAGAACTTCTTGCAAAGCAAGAGTGCCGTCCCCTCCGCAAGCATCAATAGGAAGAATTACACTGTCAACATCGCTTGCCAATATGCAGCCATGATCAGACAATCCAAACTTCCTCACTTTGTACTGGGGTGCGCTACTCAGCCCAGCAAGCACACATGGTAAGAATGTGTATCCTATCTGTAACACAGAATTCAAAATCGATGAGAGATTAAAAGAAAAGAACACAATTAAATGCTAGATTGAATTGAATTGCAATACTTCGATTAAATAAAGCAGAAATGGTATATGTGGGTAATGAAATAGCCATCCCCCAAATCAAATTTTGACTTGAAAAGCATGGAATTGAAAGTAGTGGTTGATCATTGTCATGAACTAAAATGGGCCAACCTCCATTTTGGTAATTTCCTCTTAATTGAAATGGATTGTCACAATTAAGTCCAACTGAGCATCCAAACATGCAACCTCACCAACCAAGATCTGCATTTCTCCAAAGCGACCCATGTAGCTAGTATGAAGAAATTGATGTCTCGGACATGCATACAAAAGAAAGATCTTAGACAGGTGAATCAGCAATTAAAATCAGAGAAAATACAATTGACCTTTCTGTTGATTATGCTTTGTCTTCCACATACAAATATTATTATACTTTAGATATAGCATTAAATGTCAGATGTACACAAACATACAATGTGTTCATTTGGCAATACTGCCTTTGGAATGAAATAAAGGGTGCGTTTGGATGGACCCAAACTGCATGTAGGCAGGATATTTTGGTAGTATTCCACTCCACTGTGCATCTGAGGCAGCTCCTGCAATGGAATTGCAGTATGTGGAATGCCCCATTTTTCCCAACTTATCTGCCACAACTCAATAAACAAGACGCTTCAAGTGAGACACAAAAGTGTTTTGGATATTGATTTGGATTGAAAATCAATCCACCCACTCTGAATTTGGGACATCCAAACGCCGTAGATGCTTAGTTTGGCTAGGCTGCAGTTGGCTGCACTGGCGAACTGGATTGTGATAGTACAATGGAGAGCAAACTAGCCCTCAGACTGAAGTGAGACGCATTTCAAGTTTGGAGCCTAGTCTATCAATATGAATATTATAGAAGGTACTAACTATTCGGTCATTTCCATATTACAATTCAATTGAATAGTGCATCCAAACGCGACCATGGTAACCAATTCAGACTCTTTAGTGATTTCTGATGTATTGAAATAAAAGATCTACAGACCTCTTCAGCAGCAGATCTTGGGCATAAGGATGAGCTTAGAGGAAGAGGTGACAATGCAGGTGCATGAGCACAAGGGATCTGGAACTCCTTCACTACTAAATGGCTAATGACTGCTTCCACTCCTGCCAACAAATCTATTCCCTGCAGACCAAAAACTTATAGGATTGTAATAGTAATCCCACTGACTTCCACTGATGATCCTAACCATTCAATCGAATAAGTTTCTTGTAGGGATGGCAATGCACTACTAAATAAATACATTATTACCTTCCCCAATCGATAGTCTTCCATTTCTTCCATATCATCATCTGGAAAGCGGCCCACAACTGCAACGGCATTTACTTGTGATCGTTGGATGAGAGAGTGGACTGCTCTTAATAGTGAATCAGGATGCCTAATCCGCCCGGTCGATTGTCCACACTTAGGATCAACCCACTTCTCAACCTGTAGGAAACGCTGATAATTTCAGCCACACAGAGTATTGTATGGCAGCCCTTTACATGCCAAACACGTACCAATACTGCATCTGAGTGAGAGATCCCCAAACCATCCATCAGATGGGTCCTGCTGTGTGGAAGTCTCAACCCACTCATAAGCCGTCTAATGGTTTCTAGCATTCTAGCACCAATCTTATCAGTCGACCAGCCTGATTTTTGGTTTGCATCGTCTAAATGATCAAACCCAACTGATGGATGGCTTAGATCTCACACCCATGTGCCAGGACACCACATGTGGGAACGTGTAGCATGGGCTGTCTTACCTCTAATTTCATACAAAAGCGAACAAAAAGTCAGAAAAGCACTGTAGCTTATGGTGCTCCTAGTTGCATCCGGGTATCAGGACAGCCCAAGGTTTTTATCCTGCCAGTCCATTAGGTCCAGAAAGATCATGGGCCACATCCCATCCATTGGTTGGAAAATGGATGGTTTTAAAGACAAAAGCCAATTTATGGATGGATCTGATGAGTAAGTCGGTGTGATTTTTGCATGGTAGCCGATGAAACATGTGATGGACCTAATGGACAGTCTGGATTGATCAATAGGATCGTCCAGGTGTCCTTAGGTTGTATGTGGTGTATTATTGATACCTCTAAAGGAGTGTCTGTGACAATATACTCTACGACAGGCAGACCAAGAGAAGCTCTTGTGGCATCGGCAACCTGCAAATGTCTAGTACGAAGCTCCTCCTCGATTCCAGCATCAAGAACAAGGCCCACCTGTTTTCAGATCACGGGCCCACTATCACAAACACAACTACAATAATAATTACTACCCAAGAGTAGGCTCCGCTACAGCCAGGAGTGGACCCCAGCTAATTGATTGTCGCTTTGGTTGGGCCCCACGATCTCAGTGAATTCTATGTAAGCATGCATTATATAGCTTGTTCAGCTATAGCAGAAATTCACTATTGGTGTTGGACACCCGATCGTTCCTGTGAGTGTGATCAACTCTTTGTGATTGTATCAACATCACTACCAAACGCGGATGCATGATCCATGCATCAGGACCGTCTATCCGTTGGGCCTGCAATGGATACAGAAGCTGACCTTGTTTTGGTGTACGGGCTGGAGGGCCCACGACCCTTCAGCGAACCGATCAAGTGCATAACCTTCAACGTACAGAGCATTTGGCATTGGCCAATAAAGCATTGCTGCGTTCAGCACCTACATTTTAGGACAAAGGATACCAATCATGTTAGACACGTACAAGATCTGGACCGTTCATAAGGTGGGGGCCATTGTGAATGGGCCTCACTCTAAAAATGATAGGTATCTAATGAATGGCCTGATAGTGATGGTCCCTTGCCTATTCAATGGGAACTGGAACTCACTAAATGGTGGCAACTTGCATGAATGCCATTCTGGTTAATCCGAGTTGTGGGCCCCATCGTGACAAAAACATAACCTGAAAATCACACTGATCAGCCAATCCTAGCCGTTCAACTGATGGCCATAAATGGGTTGTTCAAAAGAACAAAAGGCGATCTCCACATGCAAGATTGAAAGCCTCACAGGATTCCGGTCTACTGTTGTGCTTCATCCCTGATTGGGCCCGCACTTTTGGACGATAGGAGTTGGCATGCATTTCATCCTACGGAAGCGTCTTTTGATCCGTTCCTTAAATGGTGCACGTGGGATACATGCCTGTCAATCTAGACCACCCAAATGGTGGGCCATATGAAGCATAGCGATAAAATTACACTGACGTTACGATCATCAGATATCAACCATCAAACTTAGTCCACCGTCCATTTTCTTATTAACCGACCATTTGATGTCTACCAGTTGAATGGTTAGGATCATTCCATCAGGGTAATTCTCAGGACCACGGTTTGGATGGACAAATGTTCAGGATAAGTTTGGGCCACGGAATGTTCATGGCGGGGATAGGATTAGGTGAGACTAGGGCTATAAATGGGTCAGCGGATCCGATGGGATACCCAGACCCAACCCATTTAGACCGGAACCAGACTTAACCCATTTGTTAAATGATAATGGTCTGGTCCAATAACAGACCCGGTTGCTAAACGGGCTGGATCTGGTTTTTTTCATATTAGGCCTAAGGGTATGTATGCGCTGGCTTCCGGCTTGAAAAATCTGAATTTTGAATAGGGCCGCCCCGAAACAATTTAAAATCCGGGCTGAGACCTACAGTTTAAAATCTGGGCTGAGACCTACCTTAGGCCCGGCCCATTGAAAGCCCTAATTAGACCCAACCCGACCTAACCTAAACTCATTTAGTAAATGGGCGGGTTTAGTCTATGTTGTATTGGACCCATCCAGGCCTGAACCCATCCCAACCCGGCTTTAGACCTGATAAAAATGCTTGCATACCAAATTCACCCATACCCATTAGACCCGACCCATTTATAAATGGGTCTAGGTGGATCTCTCTCTGCCGGACCCAGACCCATTTATAAAAGGGTTTCATGGGGTTGAGTTAGACCCGACCCAAACCCGCCCATTTAGTAAATGGGCAGGTCTCGTCTTGGCTAAACCCACCCTAAATCCCGTCCATTTCCAGCCCTAGGTGAGACTCCGAATCCACCGAGGTGGGTGGCACCCCTGATTGTGGGGCTCACAGTAATGTATGTGCCTTAAATCCACACCGTCCAACCATTTTGACAGCTCATTTTAGGCATGATCCCAAAAATGAAACTGACTCAAATCTTAAGTGGACCACACCACAGGAAACAATCGTGATTGAATCCCCACCATTAAAAACTTGGATTCCTGGGAATGTTTACTTTCCATCCATTAAAAACTTCATGGATTGCACCGGAATATTTATTTTTCATACAACCGGTTGATAAGGTCAAAAAACACCTAGATGAAGAGACCACACAAATATCATCTTGATCGAAAGCTTTTGTGGCCCATGAGAAGTTTTTAATGATCAATCACCACTGTTCCTGTACTATGGTCTACTGGGATTTGGATCATGCCCTAAAATGAGCTTTCAATACGGATGGACTGCGCGGATGTAGTCACATACATCACGGATCCACCGAGGTGGGTGGGAACCTTAACTGTAGGGCCCACCATGATGTATGTTCCTTACATTCACGCTGTCTAACCATTTTGACAGATCATATTACAGTTAGATCCCAAAAATGAAACAGATCCAAATCTCAGTTGAACCATACGACAGGAAACAGTGGTGATTGACCATTAAAAACTTCTTATGGGCCATAGAAGTTTTTGATGGAGCTGATATTTGCGTGGAATCTTCATCCAGGTCTTCGTGACCTTATCAAAAGGTTGGATGGCAAATAAATATTTCGGTGACCCCAAAAAGTTTTTAATGGTGTGGATTCAATTACCACTGTTTCCTGTGCTATGGTACAACTGAGATTCCGATCTGCTTTATTTCTAGTATCTTGCCTTAAAATGGGCTGTCAAAATGGTTGGACGGCTTGGATGTAAGGAACATACATCACAGTGGGCCCAACAGTCAGGGATTCCACCCACCTTGGTTGATCTGCGCCCCATGGGGACCTGACTTGATGAGGGCCCGGATTGGGTACTACCCCACCAGGACCTAGCTAGAGACGGACAGTCCTGTCAGGGGATGTGAGATGCCCACCGTGAAATATCTGTTTTATCCAAGCCTGTCTATCCACTTTGAAAGATCATTATATGGCATAATCCTAAATGGAGGCAGATTGAATCCTCGGGCGGACCACACCACAGAAGCAGTGGTGACAATAACACCTGCTGTTGAAATCTTCTTAGGGCCATCGTGATGTTTATTTGCCATCCAACCTATTTATAATGTCACAATGACCTCGACAAAGGAGAAACATAAATATCAGCTTGATCCAAAATTTCTATCATAATGTCACAAGGATCTCAACAAAAGGAGACATAAATATCAGCTTGATCCAAAATTTCTATGGCCCTTAGGGAGGTTTTCCCATTAGACACTTAATCCCTACTGTTTCCTATGGTTTGGTCTACATAAGCATTCCAACTGCTGCATTTTTTTGGGTTCATCATCTAAAATGATTTGTCACATGGACGAATGGTGTGGATAAAACACGGATGCGGATTGCCCACGTCCTTCCTCAGTATGAACCCAAAGCGTCCAAGCTGAGCTGTGGAGGGACCCACCATTACGTATCTGTTTATCCACGCGGTCCATCCCTTTCCAATGATCATCTTAAGCCATAAGATCGAGAAAGAGGCAGATCCAACGCTCAGGTCAGCCCCACCATATAGTGAGCTTGGTTGCATTAAATGCTCATCAGCATTAAATGCAAGAGTCACCTTTGGTGTGGCCGACCTGAGCTTTGGATCTACCTTGTTCTCAAATTCGTGCATAGAACGGTCATAGAAAAGGGATGAACGGCAAGGATAGACAGATACATAACGGTGGGCCCCTCCACAACTCAATTTGGACGCTTTGCGTTCATACTGAGGAAGGATGCAAACCGAGTCCATAAAACCCATATTTCACAGTAGGTCCCATAAAGTTCTCCAGCTAGGTCTTGGTGGGGTAGGAACCAATCCCCGCCCCTTTGATGAATGGTCTGGCTCTCATTCAAATGACGAATGGGCAATTATTTGATACTCGGGCTGCATATGCGTTTGATACCAGGAACTTAGAAATGTTACACGTGGCATAGATTAACTGAAATTAAACCTACCAAAGTGTGGAAATTACAATTTTGAAACGAAAAAATCAGATTGTTTAAACAATCCTAATCTCTGATTCGCAGACAATTGTTCGTTGAAATAAGGTCTTTTTTTTAACCGTCCAATAGATGTCCACCAATTTAATATTTAGATAAAGAGTACTTTTGCTTCATTGTACCACTAGACTGAAACACACAAATTAGACGGTCTAAAATGAATTAATTATATTTGCGTATGCAAATTTCTATGTGCCTGCGTATCATCCATCGCTACTGCCCGAGTATCAAAGTTTTTCTATTGGCTAACCATCCTGCGACTACGGAACTACTTCTCGTGACCAAAATGCCCTTTTAACTCTGTGACTCTTTAGACAAAAGACGGCAGGCAAGACATGGTATAAGTACAATACTCAAGGCGATTTCGGTCAATTCGATGAGAGAGAGAGAGAGAGACGTACATTGGGGTGAGAAATGAGGCAATCGACGAGAGAGGCGAGGGTTCGAGCCACGGGCAGAGAGTCGCCTGCATATCCACCAATGGAAGCGCCTACGCCCGTAGGAACTATCATCACACACGTGTACGGCCTGCTTAACTGGGCCACACCACAGACACGTGAGAAACCCGCACGTGATGACTGCAAGAAGGAACAAGGAAAAGCGTGTGCTGTGAAATTTGAACGGACCTGAGGATGAGGAATACGCGAGCATGAAATCCGGAGTTGATGAGATTGGAAAGTTCTGGCAATGGACGGTCGCAATCGACGGCCCACCATTGCTCCACCGGGTTTGAACGGACGGCTGTGATGGAGCGACATGAGATAGAGAGCGTTTCGACTTTTCCCTCCCAAGTTTTTCTTAATAATGCTGCGGGAAGAGGAGATGAGGGATCTTATTTTGGAGGTCGGACAGGTTTGCTCCTGTTCGAATTGTAAAATTACTAAAATAACCTTGAGCAAGATGCGGTCCAAGTTTCCACCAAACTTCAGAAGACCGCATGGAGGTCCAGGCAAGTGGGCCTGGGTAGCCCGATCGCCCCACATCCGGCGCGGTTAGCACTAATTGGGCTGCTAGATCCTGAACGGCCATTTCTGGGCCTGGACATAATTTTCAATGCCCCATAACTAATGAAAGGCCCAGCCGATTGGAACCACTATTCCCGTCTGGATCGAAACTGCTATCCAGCTGGTTGGGTTTGGAACCTCTTGAAGTAGACCCACAGTAACCCCATTGTTTACACCCATCATTTTCGGCACTATGATGTGGACTAATGAAAGACTGCCACTTGTTGATAATATGAGGTTAGTACTAGCAAAAATACTACTCACACTCAGGAGTATCTCTATTTGACCTTCCATTATCATTACATGTTCTATTATTAACGTGGAGGCACAAACTCTTATGTATGACTTTATAAGAACAAATCGATCGATGCCATATAATCATGATTAATGTGTCAATTAATAATGCAGTATACTCAGCATTTTAGTATAAAAAAAAACTCACCAAGAGAACACGTATCTTATCATATATCTAGCTATGATAAACTTGATGAAGTCGTCCTTCCTAAAATAGGAGATTTTCCAAGAGACATTTGGAGAATCTGTAGTGTTTAAGAAGGTTTTGAATATCTAGAGATCGGACCGATTTCCAAGCAAATTTGCCTATGTTCAAACATAAATAAGGTGAAAATGGACAACGGCTAGATTGGGGCCTCGTTTGTACAACAATCAGAATTAAGAAAATGAGAGTCCTCAATAAAAGATCCGATATGTCCAATAAAATATCAGTATTAAGACAATCTAGATCATCCAACACCTCGATCAGAAGGAACAGACATCCAAATATCCTATCTAATGATCTTAGCCTGGGGTCGTGGTTCAATTGAAATCAAGAGTTTGGGAGATTAGGATCTGGTGGATCTGATCCATCTGTCCCTTCCGGCACTCCAAACCATCAAGGAATGACGGCCCGAGATCAAATTCAAGAGGCGATTCAATTGGGTCCAGCAGATGCATGAATATGATTAACTTCAAGTCCTAGATCAGCTCGATTTTCTAAACAAGTCATTGACCTTGATCCAATTGCCTTCAATAAAGGGATCAAGAGGTTCCTCGAACTTCATTAGTGAGCCACGAAGATCTCCACAGCTAAATCTATTATGATAAGAAGATTTGAGAAGTCATTAGTTTTATATCTAACTGGAGTCCTTACTTTCCAATGCAAGTTGAATACGTGAAGGATCCAGAATCAACAGGGAAACCCAACGAGAGTTTTACCACTTCGACAAGCTATAAAAAGAAACACACAATGAATAGCTTGAGGTCGTATGCCAAACACACTATTTACTTTTTCAATTTATCTTTTATTCTAGCATAGTCTAACCTAGTTATAACATAGAATATTGTTACTACTTAGTAGTTCCCATTAAACCTTAAGTTATTGGATCATGATCAACTAAGTTTAGACTTAGGTGATCACACCTATTCAATCGCACTCTGTTGTTTATTCACCTCGATTGTCTATTTGTAAGACTCCATTAGGTGGGCCACACATGATCATCGGTTTAAATCATGACAGTTAGATTATTCAGATTGAGCGATTCAGTGGGCCCCATTATACTTGTGATCATTACAAATAGGTTCAGGGCGTGACGCTTGAACCGTGGTCCCTATTTGCGATTATTAAGCTAGATATGAAAACCTACGATGTGGAGACCTTAGAGGAGAGAAGTGTGATGGGTAAGCTTCTCTGGCCTTCTTTCCTATAAATATATGTCTTAGTCCCCTCACCAACACATGAGAGAAAACCTTAATCCCATTGAGAAGTTCTTCTAAAGGTGTAAGGTGCGCAAGACCAAAAGCTCTTCCAGGCAACACGAGGGCATCAGGAATGTCTTCCCAATCAAGTATGGCTTTAATATTATAATATGAAATTTCCATTGTTGATGCATAGACGATCCGATTATTCCGCAATATGTAAGATTAACACTATTTTGACAGACAAATCAAGTATTTATCTCTCGTTTGTTTATTTATTTAATTGTTTGAAACTATATTGATTGTAGCAGGCTACATACATTCAAATATTAATAAAATCAATATTACTTAAATTTTTTTTTCTAGTTGTATTTATTTCTTTGAGAAATATCAAGCGAAAGCATTGGTGAAACAATAAATTATTAAGTTTATTAACACAAGCTAAAAAGAATCCATCAAAAAAGGACTAACCCTTATCCTTTAACAAATCGCTTGATTACTTAACACAATTGATGGTTGAAAGTATAGTTAAATCACTGCATCTAGTCTCTAATCAATCTAACTCAATATGGGGAATGCCAGCAATTCAATCAAATATTGAGTTGAATAGACTTTGGCATGCTTACCCATCATAATTACACATGGAATACAAGCCTTGGGTCACACATGTGACATCGTGTGTGATTGAATTGACACAACACCCGCAACCATTGTTCCATGCATCATGGATGGGGTTTGGATTGATCAATCTAGACCGGATTGTTAAACGAACCGGTTTGGAACTTCCCCTCATCAAACCTGACTGAGAGACATGGGTACGTTGCTCATGGGTTATGCGTTGGACGAGCCACGGCCCAGCCTGGCCTATTTACAACCGTAGCTGTAATAGGCCCGGCCGCTAGGCAGTCCATCTACCAGGAGTAACCCTAACTTTTGATTAGTGGAAAATCCATTGATTGAATAGGAACCGTTGAGCGTTTCTCAAAATTTCTATCCATTCATTAGATATTTAGATGTCCTATGAGGACCCGTCTCTAAGGGCTCCCCCAGTAGGCACACGCCATCTTCCCCACTAAGTGGTGATCCAGACCGTTCATCTAGAAGGTCCCAAGGTTTAAGGTTCAACTGAAAAAAAATAATAATAATAATAATATCTAACTCAGATCCTTACCGTAATCGGTAGGGGAGCTTCTAGCTTATTTTGTGTGGACAATTGGGTCTCTAAGGAGTGGGGTTTTTGACATGTAGGTCATCGATGGTGGGACCTTATTAATGAATGGCCTAGATCATCACGCGGTGGGGCAGAAGGAGTGAGCCTTGCCGCCAAATTTCTTAAACAAGTTAGAGATAACACCATTCTGTGGTACCCATGAAAGATAACGATTCCACTAAAACGTTTGTAGAATAAGCTTATTACACAACACCTCCACGGTGATGTAGGGCCCACATCTAATCAGCCCTTAAGGTACGGTCCTTAACCACCATCTTTTAACCCAAAGATTAGCCTGATCCAAAATACAGGTGGGTCACACGGCAGGGATCAGATGGGCTGCTGACAGCCACCATTGAAATATTCAAGACTGTATATATATGGGGCCCACGTGTTTTTTATATACCATCCGATCCATTAAAAATATTCATCTAAATTCTAAGAATGGTCCCAAAACTCAGACCATTTCAAAGTTGACTCGGGCCACAACACGTGATTTAGAGCTTTTGGGCATATTAATGTTAATCTTACAGTTTTTTCGCCCACCTGAATTTAGGGTAGGTTTGATTTTTGGAGTGTAAAGAGAAAATAAGGGGATGAACATGATGGACGGACTGGATTTCATGCATAAATCGTTGGCTTTCCTAGTGGTCCTCCTGGTCATGGCCTCCGGTTAGTTTCTCTTTGTGCTTGCAGCTCCATTTCCTATTAGCTATTGTCATTTGATTATACATGTGTGGGGCCCAGGCCTGCTAAAATGGTGGTCCTGACAACTAACAACCGTCCGATCTTGATTAGATTGTCCAAATGCCAAAAATTGCTAATTGTGACCGTTCGGTGGGGCCGGTACGGTCGATTGTGGTGAGGTGCTTCCCATGACTGATAATCATCCTGTGGGCCCCACCATGAACATGGCAGCAACTATGATCAGGCCATGCTCTAAGATCAGCATGCACTTGTGCCCCACTTAGTGATCTGACCATCCTGAATTTCAAGCCCTGCCATTTATTTATTTATCTTTCCTTGAATTTCAAGCCCTGCCATACATTGTTAGTCACCTCAGTGACAAACCCCATGTGATTATGCAACTCTCACGTGTGTAGGTGGGCCATTCTCGACCGTGTCCGAAGTTAGAGCTACAGAATGCCAGAACCATAAAGATTGAAAGGCACAGTGTCGACCAGAATGCCAAGGAAACTGCATCCTACACAAGTGCTTATGTGGGTGTCCGGCCCCACCCAATCAATAGTGGGCCACACCCTTTTGATTGGAAATTTGAATAAATGTTCTCTTTTAATGTGGAGAGATGTTGAGAGGATACATGGCTACAGCATTTTTGTACCGTCCATTCTCAAAATAATATAAAAGCCAGTGGCTCTATATTTTATTTTTATTTTTATTTGCAGAAAAAGGCTGAACTCGTCTGGTCTCGAGTTGAGTCAGGGGTTGAACCGACTCAGGGTGACTCATGCCAGATTGGGTCTGACCAAATCTTGGTCCGGTCAACTAGTTGATCATCAAATTACATCCTCACCGTTCATCCGGCAAGCCTATGCAATGTCGAAGATCCATCTGATTCATCAGGTGGGACCCACGGTGAACCGAATAGATCCGAACCATTTATCCTGCAGGCCTATGTAACTTCTAAGATCCAGCTGATTTATCAACTGGGACCCACAGTGAATCGAATGGATCCGATCATACGGCTTGTCCACTCGTTATCTACCCACATGTGAAATTATCCTGTTTAATAGAATGACGGATCCATGAATGCCCTAATTCTCTCACATGTGCCATGTTGATACGTGTAGGATGAGGCCCCTTCTTTCATATATGCAGTGTGATAATTGTACCATGGACTATACATTGCGTAGTTTACAGGATCATGACGGTTCTGATTTTGGATCATCAGCCCCATGTTTATATCTTCCCTCGGTCGATCCCTACTAAAAAGCATGCACAGAACCACCGCTCATGTGGAGCACAAACTCGTCATCTGTACCATTCAAGTTGTCAGCCCCACAGTCGGGAAATTGTACCATCATCTGTATTAAAAGTTTATTATGGTCATCTGTACCGATCTTCTTTGATCTTTCGAGGGCACTCAAGAACATAGAACACAGGCAGGCAAGCAAGAGTAGAAACTCAAAGAAATTGTATTAAAAGTTTGATAATGTTCCTCTACCACGAAAATAAGCATGCTTGAATAATTTAGCAATAACTCAAAATTCTGAAAATGAAGATTAGGAAGAGTTCTAATCAAAAACAAAAAGAGAAAATTCGAAAATAGCAAGTTCACGCGCAATTGGTGTAACTGTCGATCGATCGGACAGGGGGCCTCAACCAGTCGAGGATGCTTCCCAACTGTCCAGCAAGATCAGCCACCTCTAGGAGAATTTCAGACTAGTCAGACGACCGTACCAGTCGAAAATGGGTTAGGACAATCCAAAGAGTTGGGCTATCCTCCGGGGAATTCCCGGTCCGTTTGTCGACTAGTCATGACCGATGCTAGGGGCGGATGACCGGTTGTCAAACCTTGTTTTTCCACCATGTTGTTGGGTCTTGCCTCCTTCCTTGTGGTCTTCCTTTAATCCTTTCTTTGGTCCATCTTCGTCATATAGAGCTCCACTACATCCTCTACATCATTGGCTAATCTTTGTTCCTACAATTTTATCTTAGTGGTAATAACCATATGAATGGTTTGGATGGCATATAAACATCGTGGTCAGCTCCAAGAAGGTTTCAACGGTAGACATTTCCATTCCTACTCTTTCATTTGTAGTGGCCCACCTGAGTTTTAGATATGTTTGTGTCCTGCTTGCTAGCCTAGCTAGAAGACACCTTGGCGTTTCAAACAACATGTCTTAGGGCCCATTTGGCACCATGGATTTGGGAGGATTTGAGGGGGTTTAAAATACCCTAGTGCGCTTGGCACATAAAGCAACTGGGGGTTTCAAATACCCTCGATGAGAGGATTTGCAATCCATGATAGAAGCTTGGATTACATCTAAAATCCTTCCAAGAGTCACATATGTAACATGTGTGTCACTAGGTTACTAATCTATTGGGCACATGGCTCACTGATGATACCCCAAAACAGTTAGATTATCAATTGCATCACTAAAATTACTTTAATATGATGATCTGCGTCATCCAAACATTGTCCAAGGAAATCAACGGTTAAAATTCATAGGTTAGTCACTTGGATATGATCCTGTGCTTGTGGCCCATCTGAGACTTGGAATTTCATCATTTTCGGCCAAAAGTATATGTTTCAATGGGCTTATTATAACCATTGTGTCGAACATTACATGCTTATACTAATTAGGGATGTTAAAGTTGATTTAGTAATTAAATTCAAACCCTTGTAAATATCATACTTTTGGACTAAAGGGGATTCCAAATCTGATGTAGAACGGGTCGCTGATTATTTCATGGCCCAGATGGATCAAAAGAAGACCGGTCGGAGTCGAAAGTGATCCGGACCGTCAGGACGGTAAACCGGCCGTATCTCGCAATCTGGAATGAGTTTTGGGACATATAATATATCAATTTGGGGTAGCTCGAGCTACTTTAGCCTAACCAACCCACTATGTCGGGTTGCCCATGCCGAAATCGCGAGATTCAATCGTATCGACGGTCATTAGGCTAGTTTATTTTCAGTTTTACTATTTATAATAAGTTTTAGTTCAATCATAACTTTGGATCTGTAGGGCTTTAGAGTTAGTGCCCAACATGAAAAGTGCTTAGAATATTTAGTAGAACAACATGGTTGAGGCCGTTTGATAACTTTCTATTTTTGGCCAAAAACCAAGAGTTCTAGTAGGATTGAACGACTTCTATAAATAGTAAATTTACTATTTATAGTAAGTTGCGTTTTCTAGGAGTTTGAGTTGGAGTTGGAGTTGGAGTCTGATACTTTACCTAGGGTTTAGTTTCCTATTTATATGCATTGTAATTTCGTTTATTATTCATTTAATTATCAAAAACATTATTCGGAATTAATTTCCTTTTTTTTATTATCCTTTTATTTCTTCTCGTGGATTTCAGAAACTCTCAGTTAGAGAGACGATGATCGACCTACCACGTCCTCCCTGCGTCATTAGTATCAGAGAGAGGTTTCTTCCTCAGGACGATGACCTCTAATGAAGGGTTAGATCTTCATCCTAAGGACGATGCTCCAAGGGACTATCTAACGGCGACAGCTTTCGAAGCAGCACAACGGGAGAACCGGTTGATCCTGCAAGGTATACAGGCGACCCTCGACCAGATTGCAGCATTGCTAGCTCCGCTTCGAGCCCAAGGCGACAACAACCACTAACAGTTGCTATACGGGACAATCCTGTTGTCCGTAGAGCACCCCAGGTGGATAATCGTAGGGCTACACCAGATGACTCAGAACCAAGCGATGACGAGGTCGAAGACATTTTGGTACGACGACCTGTGCTAGGGAATGAGCAGTGTGGAACGAGTAGAACGAGATTATCAGGGCAAAGTTGATCTTCCCAACTTTAATAGCCTACTTCGAATAGAGGAGTTCCTCGACTGGTTGGCAGAGGTCGAACGATACTTCGACTATATGGAAGTGCCGGACGACAAGAAGGTAAAACTAATTGCATATAAATTTAAATCCAGTGCTTCAGCATGGTGGGAAAACCTACAGGTTTCCCGCACTCGTCAGAATAAGACACCCATCCGAACATGGCCTCGGATGAGACAGCTTCTTAGAGTTCGATTCCTCCCTAGCAACTATGAACAAATTTTGTTCCAACAATATCAAAATTGTCGTCAGGGAAATCGAACCGTAGCCGAATATCTTAAAGAATTCCAGCAATTGGCTACACGAAATAATTTATCAGAATCAGAGGCACAACAAGTATCACGATTCATTGGTGGATTGTGATTTGCAATCCAGGATCGGGTTCAAATGCATTCAGTCTGGACGTTGAGTGAGGCCAACCAATTGGCCACCCGAGCAGAAACACAGTTGTCACGGCCCCCAGCTCGACCCTATCCGGCAACACCGAATCCCAGTCACCGGACCCACTCAAGATACCACGTTGGCCAAGGGCAATGAACCTATAGGAGGGCATCCTCAACCTCCTACGATCACGAACCGGGACTGGGAAAGCGGTCCCTCAAGACCTCAACGTGCAGCTCCCACTACAGCGGGTCCTAGCAGGATCCCCAATCCATATGGTCGGCCAAGGCCAGACCATTGTCTCCGTTGTGGCCAACCAGGTCACTGGTCGAACGCTTGCCCTCAACGCCCTGCAGCCCACTTAACTACGAATGAAGGTGGCGCGGAAGGTGAAGGAACGGAAGACAACCCTGAATTGGAACAGGTTGAAGAGGGGGACACAGAAGATGTAGATTGGCTGACTGAAGATCATGAGGAATCGCTAGTAGTGAAATGACTACTTTACGCTCCCAAGAAGTGCACCCACAACAACATAATACCTTCCGCACAAAGTGCACCGTGCAGGGCAAAATCTGTGATGCGATCATAGACAGTGGGAGTAGCGAAAATATTGTCTCGAAAATTATGGTGGATAAGCTACATCTGCCTATGACGAAGCACCCTACCCCTTACTCGATCGGTTGGATCAAGAAGGTGAACGAGACAAAGGTAACTCATCAATGCATTATCTCGTTTTCCATTAGTAAAAGCTATAAGGATGAGGTCCTCTGTGATGTGGTTGACATGGAAGCTTGCTACATGTTACTCTGGCGGCCATGGCAATCGGATCGAGATGTGACACACGGTGGCCGGAAAAACATATACATGTTCACCAAGGATGGTCGAAAAATTGTTTTGGCCCCTATGACACCAGAGAAACACCTCGAAGCGTCTAAAGTGGAGGGAAACTCTCTCCTTACCATTCGCGATTTTATTAAGGAATCAAAAGAAACGAGCGAAATATATGCCGTTATGGTAAAAGGCGAGGAGTCAGGATCCTCTAATATTCCTCAACGCCTTAAACCGTTGCTAGAAGAATTTCGAAATACTTGGCCTGGAGATTTACCTGATGAGTTGCCTCCCATGCGAGACATACAACATCACATCAACCTTGTCCCAAGGTCCAGTTTGCCCAACCGACTATACTATCGGATGAGTCCGAAAGAGTGTAAAATTCTACAGGGACAAGTGGAGGAACTGATCCGTAAGGGTCTCATTAAAGAGAGCATGAGCCCGTGTGCCGTTCCGGCACTCCTTACCCCAAAGAAAGACGGAACTTGGCGCATGTGTATCGATAGCCGTGCGATCAATAAAATAACAGTTAAATATCGATTTCCAATACCGTGGTTGGATGACATGCTTAACATGCTCGAGGGCTCCAAGGTGTTCTCAAAACTGGACTTACGGAGTGGATACCATCAAATCCGTATTAGGTAGGTGATGAGTGGAAAACGGCATTTAAGACCAAGGAAGGGCCTATATGAGTGGCTGGTTATGCCCTTCGGTCTGACCAACACACCAAGCTACCTTCATGCGTTTAATGAACCAAGTGTTGAAGCCGTTCATTGGCCGTTTTATTGTCGTTTACTTTGACGACATCCTAATATACAATCAGGATGAAACGGAGCACATGACCCACATTAGAAAAGTACTACAAGTGTTGGCCGACAACAAACTATACTTAAATCTGAAAAAGTGTAGCTTCTTGACTTATCGATTATTATTTCTGGGGTTCATTGTGTCTTCCACGAGTATTCGAGTGGACGAAGAGAAAGTTCGAGCTATTCAGGATTGGCCGACTCCGACGAACATTCATGAGGTACGAAGTTTCCATGGGTTGGCGACCTTCTATTGTCAGTTTGTGCGGAACTTCAGCAATATCGTCGCACCGATTACCGACTGTATAAAGAAGGGTCCATTTCAATGGACCGAAGGGGCAGAGAAGAGTTTTGCAAAAATCAAACATCGGTTGTCCACTACCCCGGTCCTGATACTCCCTAATTTCGATAAGTTTGAGGTAAAATGTGACGCATCTATTGTCGGCATTGGGGGAGTCCTTTCTCAGGAGGGCAGGCCAGTTGCCTTTTATAGTGAGAAACTCAGCGACACACGACAGAAGTGGTCGACCTATGAGCTTGAATTATATGCAATGGTTCAAGCTGTAACGCCCTAGATTTTCGAGATTTATTTGAAAATTTTTTAAAATTTATTTTTAATTTATTTTTTATTAATTATCGTACATTTACCGTTAATTTACGAATAGCGGGACATCCGTAGGAGATCCGATAGGGACCCTTTACAAAAGTTGATTAGAATGATCCCATAAACATCGTAGAAAGAGCAGATTTAAAAAAATCCCGCACTTTTCAGATAATTACGAAAATGCCATTAGTTAAACTTAAGTTAAGATGCCATTTTTAATTATTATAGTTTCTGACGATCACTTTCACGCAAAACCTTGGATTTAAGCTTTTGGGCACATATTAACCATACACATCAAATTTCAGCCCTTAAATCATAGTAAAAGTGGTCCGATTGTCAAATCAGCCTCTTAACCCTTGATTTTCATGTCCATCGAGTGAGGAAAGTAGATGGTTAGTCGTAGTCGAATATTTCTCTTCATATGAGTGACTTGGATTGTCTTTATCATGGACCAATAGTGTGATTTGAGTGCCTCACCTTGATAAGCATATTTCTTATGCTCGAAGTTATCCCGTTTTAGAAATTAACGAGTTACCAATTCTTTTTAAATCTGAACCTTTCAATTTACCCACTTCTCACCATCAATCGCTTCTCAAATTTGGACCACTTATTATACTCATATGACTACGAGTTTACACAAAATTTGGACCCCAATCTATAATCCTACACCATTGAACCACAAAGCCAGCCCCTTCCTTTCCGCCAAAAGTTGAAATTTCAGATCTGGGCATTTCTCACCATCGATCAACCACTAAACTTTGTACAATTATTTGTCTATCATGATCATATATTTTTTCAAAATTTGGGCCCTAATCGTCAAGCGTAGACCGTTAATTGAGATCAAGCCCATCTTAGCACCCGTTAGGCTATTTTCAAGGATCGGCCAATCTACAATGTGGATCATCAAGAAATTTACGTATTCTGACTCTACTCTTCGAGCTTGATAAAATGAACGGATTGGAATTGATCAAAGATCATCCGAATATTGAAATTTGAGAAACCCACCTCGAGAGGTTATTACACAAGACCTCGCGTGCATATCCCTCTCCATATTTCTACTACGCACCTCCAAATCCTTCTCCTAACCCTAGCCTCCATGCCCGAGAGAGAGAGAGAGAGAGAGAGAGAGAGAAAGAGAAAAGAATAGAGTTCTTTCTCATATTTTTCCAGCGGCTAGGATCTTCTACAACCCTCTTCTTCTAAGTCCATCCTAAGGTGAGGATTTTCCTTCAAGCCTTTCATTAATAATATCATGATTATCATAAGTTTCTTTTGTGGCATGTGAAGTTATTTTGTTTTGAATTGCTGATCCATATAACATGAAGTTTAATGTAAGATTTTTAATGAATATCATTATATAATGATGTGATTCCTTGTTTAGATTTTTGACTAAGAAGCATGTTTATTTGTGTTATTTATCTTTGTGAAATCTATGCCCTTATTTTCTTAGTCTATGTGTTACAAGTAACATTGATTTTCATATTGTGATATATATGAAATATGTGTATAAGATCATCATATAGATATCCCATTATTGTATACTCTTCGTCCGTAAGTTAGTAAAATTATTCGATGTAGAGAGATGGAACCCGTGAGAAGTATCCATGATGGAAGAATATATCTTGACTTAACTAAGAGAATGAAGTGATTCTTTGTTAATAGATCCTTACATGTACATGATGCTTGATTGGATTCATTTACATTACATGAGTATTTTAATGAATTTGGTCATGATGTACAACATTGACTTTTTGAGACATGATGAAATCATAAAATGGGACAATGAGTGGACACTAATGGTATATAAATTCTCATAAGCCGGGGTTGGTGCCATGGACACTAAGCCCGAGCTGTCGGCCTATGCTGGGTCACTTGTGACTTCCCATAGTGACCATTGAGTTTTATTTAAATTGGTTGCATGCGAAAACACTTAAATAAAGGTGAAACTAAAGTCATGCATTCACTTGGCTCCATATGAGTGTACGAAATTGAGAATAGGTTAGAGCGTCCTACTTCTCCCATACACTTTCACGTGTAGATTTAGGCTATGAGCGTCTCGTTTCTCACGTGGTCGGGCAAAACTATGGGCTTGTGCGTCCCAGGAACCTCTGGTGACTAGTGGCTAGCGTGAAGTCGTAACAGGAAGTCTCCCACTTCATGTATTTTGATTCTAGCCAGGGTACCTTAGCCAGAGCATGCATTCCATACATCGCATTAACAAAGATTTTTACTTGATTGTTTTGTTTGAATAAAGATATTATTGTGTTGCGTTACTCTGAGTTTTGTACATTACTATTCTTAATAGTCTTGGAGGGAATATTCCCCACTATGATAGCGTTTAACGCTATCCCAAGCACAATTTAGGTGATGCAGGTGAAGATCCAGGTATTAAACCCGATTTTTAAGGAGAAGAGTTCGATGGTTCGCACAATCACATGGCGGATGATGATGTTGAAGAAACTTAATCGATGTTTTCATTTATTAAATGTTTCTTTTGAGTAGTTGATACATTTATGGAATTGTAATAAGTCTTCAAGAGAAGACATAAATTGGTATTTTAGTTATATTTAAACATTGATGATGACATAGTGAGTTTGATAGAATAAGATGAAAATTGTTTCCGCCATTGTGCTTGAATGCTAGACTTCATTATTTGACAAATTAGTTATTACATAAGTTACTTGAGAATTCGGCTATTGTGTTATACATGAGAGTCGAAAATCTCGGGTCGTTACACAAGCACTGTGCCATTGGCGCCATTATCTTATTCAAAGGGAATTTATATTGTACACTGATCATCAGGCCTTAAAAATTGTCAATACTCAGACTAATGTGAATCGTATGCATGCTAGATGGATCTCGTTTTTACAGGAATTTACGTTCGTTCTGAAACACAAGTCAGGGCAGCAGAACAAGGTAGCAGATGCACTTAGCCGACGTGCATCCCTTCTCATTACCGTGAGCAGTGAGGTGGTTGAATTCGACTATCTCAAGGAACTTTATGCCAACGACGAGGAATTTTGCAGATGTATAAAAAAGTGCCAAGAAGGTCACCCTAGTGACATTCTAATTCAAGATGGTTTCCTCTTCAAAGGAAATCGACTTTGCATTCCACTAGAGTTCGTTATGGACAAAATTATTATCGAGCTACATGGCGGTGGCCTCGGCGGTCATCTAGGACGAGATAAGACTCGAGCGATGGTAGAAGAGCGGTATTACTGGCCGTAACTTACTCGTGATATTGGCAGGGCGATACAACGATGTCATATTTGCCAGACCGCTAAGGGACAATCTTAAAATGCAAGGTCTTTACATGCCATTACCCGTGTCAGATGCCCCTTGGGAGGATTTATCTATGGATTTTGTATTAGGGCTCCCAGAACACAACGCAGCATGGACTCAGTGTTCGTGGTGGTAGACCGATTCTCCAATATGGCACACTTCATTCAGTGCAAGAAGACATTTGATGCGGTACACATTGTGAACCTTTTCTTCAGAGAGGTTGTGCAACTATATGGGATTCCTAAGACGATCACTTCAGACCAGGACACAAAGTTCGTTAGCCATTTTTGGCGAGCCTTGTGGAATCAGTTCGGTACGCGACTTCAATTCAGCAGTGCTTATCATCCGCAAACAGATGGGCAGACTGAGGTTGTAAACCGTACATTGGGAAATCTCATCCGTTGCCTTTTAGGTGACAAACCGAAGCAGTGGGACATGGCCCTAGCTTAAGCAGAGTTTGCGTTCAACAATACGGTAAACCGATCAACAGGAAAGTCCTCGTTCCAGATTGTTTATGGGTGCGTCCCTCGTCACACACTCGATTTGGTTCCCCTGCCCAAGCTTCCGGGAATGAGCGTTACAGCTGAACATATGGCGGACCGAATCATAGACATACATGCAGACGTGCGCAACAAATTACAAACTTCGAACGAGAAGTACAAAGAAGCGGCCGACAAGCATCGGCGTGCCAAAGTGTTCGAAATAGGTGATCAGTGGGTCCACCTACGTAAAGAGCGGTTTCCTACCGGGACCTACAACAAGTTGAAGCACAAGAAGATTGGACCAGTACCGATCATTCACAAGATCAATGACAATGCCTACGTTGTTTATCTTCCGGATGACATGGAGATTTCAAGGACTTTCAACGTGGCAGATCTATACGAATATCATGAACCAAAGCTGGACGAGAACTCGGGGTCGAGTTCTTTCGAAGTGGAGGAGACTTATGTAGAACTGGTCGCTGATTATTTCATGGCCCAGATGGATCAAAAGAAGACCAGTCAGAGTCGAAAGTGATCTGGACCGTCAGGAAACCGGTCGTATCTCGTAATCCGGAATGAGTTTTGGGACATAATATATCAATTTGGCGTAGCTCGAGCTACTTTAGCCAACCAACCCGCTATGTCGGGTTGCCCATGCCGGAATCGCGAGATTCAACCGTATCGATGGTCATTAGGCTAGTTTATTTTCAATTTTACTATTTATAGTAAGTTTTAGTTCGATCATAACTTTGGATCTGTAGGGCTTTAGAGTTAGTGCCCAACATGAAAAGTGCTTAGAATATTTAGTAGAACAATATGGTTGAGGCCATTTGATAACTTTCTATTTTTGGCAAAAAACCAAGAGTTCTAGTAGGATTGAACGACTTCTATAAATAGTAAGTTTACTATTTATAGTAAGTTGCGTTTTTTAGGAGTGTGAGTTGGAGTCGGAGTCTGATACTTTACCTAAGGTTTAATTTCCTATTTATATGCATTGTAATTCCATTTATTATTCATTCAATTATCAAAAATATTATTCGGAATTAATTTTCTTTTTTTATTATCCTTTTATTTCTTCTCATGGATTTGAGAAACTCTCAGTTAGGGAGACGGTGATCGACCTACCACTGTCCTCCCTGCGTCAAAATCTAGGGTGCCAAACACAACCAGGTGGTTTTTAATCCAGGGGGTTCAAAATCCAGGGGTTTTTGAATTTGAGGGGTTCTAAATCAACTCTCCAAACATGCCCTTAGGTTAGAAGGAGACGTATTAATTGCATTGGTGGGCAGATCGTATGGACTAACAGTGTGGGTGCCTTACCCAGCTGACAGGGTAGGAGAGTTGCATCACTAAAAAAAAAAAAAAAGGATCTGCCTGTTTTTAGAATCCTATCCTATTGTGGTCTTTAAAAACAGATGGACAGAGTCGATTTGTCACGGACATATGTGGGCCCCACAGAGCCCCGGGCACAGCTATATCTATGTGCCTGCGGGCACATGCAATCCGATCTCTCCCCGGCCAATGTTGCATATGTGTGGCATGGCTGAACTTCATCAGGAGATCCTCAGATTGCATGTTTTTCTATGAAAAAAATCAGGTTGGCTCACTCATATGATGAGTGATACACGTATGTTGATTATAGTCCGTACCATTTTCCTTACGATTTCTCTTCGCATGTGCTACGTATCTGATAAATTGACGTGCTGGATTTTTGGCCAATGAATATTTTTCATGAGGACAGCATGACCAGCACGGATCTCACACACGTATCATGATAACGGAAGCGAATTATATAGGTTTTACCCGGGGAACAGCTTAGTGGGTGTTGGCCCTACCCTGTGGCCCACATGGATGATATTTTGTATATCCACTCCGTCCATCCGTTTCTCCGGCCCATTTGAGGATGGGGTTCCAAAAATTATGCACATCCAAATCTCAGGTGAACCATAACAGTGGAAATAGTGGTGATTGAGTGCCCACCATTAAAAATTCCAAAGAGCCCAACGGAAGGTTTTTGTAATGTTTATTTGCAATTCAAACTTTTGATAATGTTAAGAAGATCTGTATTAAGGGAAAATATAAAGATCATCTTGATCCAAAACTTTTGTGGGCCACAAAAAGCTTTTAATGGTCATTCATTACTATTTCTAGTGGTATGGTTTGCCTGAGCTTTGGATCTTCTTAGGGTTCAGGATTACATCCTAAAATGTGACAGAAAAATAGATCCACAGCATAGATATATAAAATATACATCAAGATGGGCCCCATGCAGTTTGGGTAACATCCACCAAGCTGTTCCCCGGGTTACACCTAATCCGCTCTCCATGATAACATGTGTGAGACTGGGTGTTCGGTGGGGTTGAAAGTGTTAGTAATTGCGGAAGTGTGGGCCACCAGGATCTGACGGTCTACACGATTAGAACCTTCGCAAAGCCGAGGATGTGTGGTGGATCCAGCGATCCGCCTATTTGCTACAGGAGCAAGTGGGTCTGTTCACCCCTCTGATTCTACGGTTAAGATGGTCCCCGGATCAGATCTATGGCTCAGATCTAATGGATGGACCAGATAAACTCTATATGCCTATCCCTCTCTTTTCTCTCCGTATATCACTTATACGTTTCCTCTTCCTTGTGTATTTGATAACGGAAGGAGTCCTCTTATAAATAGAGGAAAAAGGAGATAAGGGATGAGATGAGATAAGGTTGGTTTAACCTTATCTTATCCCATCTCATCTTCTTCCGAGGTTTAAATTTCTAATTAGAAATCCAAACTCTCGGGAGAAGGAGGATGCGGGAACATCCTTATGGGCCCCACCCACAAGTGGTTGTCCACAAGTGGGCCCCATGGGTCCACAATCAACATCTCCCACTCAATCACATTGTGGGGTAGGCACATCATGAGAGTTCATCTATCTCATCACATAATAATCAAAACCAAAGAATCACGATCAAAAGAATCAGAAGCGTGGGACCAGCTGGAACACCTTTATCTTCTCACAGGTGTTTGAGTACTAAGAGACCACCTTTCTAGCACTCAATAACCCAAGCTTTGCATTGCCTGTCCTAGTCCGCATGACCACACCGGATAGAGTTAACTCCCAATCTGGAGTACTCGGCCAACATACGCACTTATCCAACTTATCGAGTTTATTCTGAAAAACTTCGTTTTCTACAAACACCAATTTGAATTCTTTTTAAGGTAATATATATACATATATATTTTGAAAGAGAATATCGTTTGTAAAAGTCTAAGAAAACTCGATACTGCCGGCGGATAAGTCTTCAAGTGCGTATTTATAGTTCTAGAAACTTGGTGTAGCTGTCACGGGATCTTCCCCACGCAGGTGTGTAATTTGGAATTGATCAAGCCGCTTTCCTAGCATAACCGAGTCTGGCCAATCAAGGGCCTTTCGTCATCGTATACTAAAGTAGCGACACTCAATCTCATCCTCCTATACACAAGAGGAGGGTAGCTGAGGACACAAAGAGTCACCTACGGGACTGGCTACTCGCACGTTGCAATGATTAGATCGAATCAAAACAATCTGTAGGTAATAGGTCCATGCACGTGGCTACAATCCACGCCGTAAAGTAGACAATACTAGGTATCTGTCGGGTCTACAGTACGCAAGTCATCTCACATGAGGTATGACTCATCTCATAACCTCACGACTTGGCTGTTATTCAGGCCATAACATTATTCGCATTATGAGTAATGGTGCGACTATGTTATTCGACTTTGTCAGTCTCATCTTCAATCTTATAGGACTGAAGGCGGATACAACTCATTCGCATCCTCATCCTTTATTATTATCAATAAATGGTGGTTCATACCTCAGTGTATAAACATCACCCCAAGTGTACCTCTCTTGTACATTTAGGGTTGGTCAACCCGTGCGAGTGGGTAACCGGCCTGCCGATAATAGTTGAAATCCTACTTGATCTCAAAGAAAATGCTGATGATCTACATACCTAGTTTAACAAGTGCTCAATACTGAATAAAATGGAATTTATTATTCATGAAAGATCAACGATACATGATACAAGCATATCAATCAAGCTTTCCTCAATCCCATCTGCCTGACGTGAACCTGAAATAGATCTCTAGCTATAGGTTTCGTCATGGGATCAGCCATCATTTCCTTATTAGGAATGTAGCTGAGGATAACCTTCTTATCTTTCACTTGATCACGAACGTAATGATACTTTATCTCAATGTGCTTCGATTTCTGGTGGTGTTTGGGATCCTTTGCCAAGTCAATGGCCGAGGTGTTGTCTATACTCAACGATATAGGCTCATGTAAGCCTGGAACAACACCCAATCCTTGTAGGAATCTGCGAACCCATACACACTCTTGAACTGCAGCACAACATGCAATGTATTCGGCCTCCATAGATGAAAGTGCCGTGGATGTCTGTTTCTTGCTCGACCAAGAGATAGCTCCCCCTCCGAGCAAGAAGACATATCCTGAAGTAGACTTTCCCTCGTCGGCGTCATTACCCCAGGCGGCATCTGAATATCCTTTGAGCTCGAGACTCGCGCCTTCATAACACAGCATCAAGTCCTTAGTTCCTCTGAGATAGCGGAATATTCGTTTCACGGCTTGCCAATGAGACTGTCCCGGGTTACTCTGGTAACGGCTGACTATGCCAACTGCATAGCTTATATCTGGTCTGGTGCAAAGCATAGCATACATTAAGCTGCCTACTGCGCTCGCATAAGGTACTGAGGACATTGCCGATTTCTCAGCTTCTGTCTGGGGACACGATTTCCTGTCTAACTTGGTAGCTTTATCCATAGGGGTTTCAACAGCTTTTGAATTTTCCATCCTAAACCGCTCTAAGATCTTCTGTATATAAGTGGCTTGTGACAAGCCTAAGAATCTCCTAGAACGGTTCCTGATGATTTTAACCCCTAGAATAAAGTTGGCTTCACCAAGATCTTTCATCTCAAAGTTCGAGAAAAGCCAATCTTTAGACATCATCAACAGTTGCATGTCATTACCAGCTAATAGGATATCGTCTACATATAGAGATAGTATCAGAAAAGATCTTCCAGACCGTTTCACGTATACACAATGATCTTCTTCACTCATTGTGAATCCAAAAGTGGTGATGGCTAAGTGGAACCTCATGTACCACTGCCTTGAAGATTGCTTCAACCCATAAATAGATCGTAATAACTTGCAGACTTTCTTTGGATACTTTTTGTCCACATAACCTATGGGTTGTTGCATGTAAATATCTTCATCCAAATCACCATTTAAGAAAGCAGTCTTTACATCCATCTGATATAACTCTAAGTCTAAACTTGCGACAATGGACAAGATCATGCGGATTGAGGAAAATTTTGCAACAGGTGAAAAAGTTTCCTCATAATCAACACCTTCTTTTTGTGTAAAACCTTTTGCAACTAATCTTGCTTTGTACTTGTCCACTGTACCATCTGCCTTTCTTTTGATCTTAAGAACCCACTTGTTACCAATTGCTTTGCGATTGGAAGGCAGATCTACAAGTTCCCAGACTTTGTTCTTCTCCATGGAGGCAATCTCCTCGTCCATGGCAGTTACCCAATCAGCCGAATTCGGAGATAATAACGCATCCTGATAAGAATCAGGTTCATCATCGTCAACCGCAACACAAGAGAAAGATTGACCATCGATATCGAAATATCTTCTGGGAATCAAACCTCTTTCACTTCGACGTAACTCAGGAGCCTGCTGAGATGTACTCCCACTGTCCTGATGAACTATAGGAGTATCTCCATTTGCAGAAGCAGAACTCCCACTCTCCTGAGATACATCGGGAATTTCAAAAAGTTCGGTGGAAACCTTTTGTTTCTTTCGGCTGGGGTATCTGTCTTCGACGAAGGTTACGTCCCGAGATTCAATCTCAGTCCATCCTCCATGATCCTCATAAACTAGAACGTATCCCTTTGAGTGCATTGGGTACCTGATGAATACACACTCAATAGTTTTACTATCAAGTTTACTTCTATGCTGAGTAGGCAATAAAACATATGCTAAAGATCCCCAAGGACGTAGGTCGGCTAGAGAAGGAATCCTCCCAGTCCACATCTCATATGGGGTCTTAGGAACGGATTTAGTTGGGACTCTATTTAGGACGTAGACGGCTGTAAGAAGCGCGTCTCCCCAGAATGTGGTAGAGAGATTGGCATGTGCCATCATCGATCTGACCATGTCCAATAGTGTCTTGTTCCTTCTCTCTGCAACTCCATTTTGCTGTGGAGTATATGCCATAGTGTATTGCCTGATGATGCCAACGTTTGCACAGTATGATTTAAACGTTTCAGATGTATACTCGCCACCTCTATCAGATCTAAGAATTTTAATCTTTTTCTCAAGCTGATTTTCAACTTCAGCTTTGAATTTGAGAAAGCAATCAAAAGCCTCGGATTTATGTGAGATGAGATACACATATCCATAGCGCGAGTAATCGTCAATAAATGTGACGAAGTATTGGCATCTATTACTAGCATGTACATTTAAGGGTCCACAGATATCCATATGGATTATCTCTAGTAAACCCTTTGACCTAGTCGCTTTAGGGAATGGTTTCTTAGAAGTCTTCCCGGACACACAATGTTCACAAAATGGCAAATCAACCTTGGATAATGAACCTAACAGACCAGATCTAGCTAATCTTGTCATACGGTCCTTTCCAATGTGACCTAACCTCGCGTGCCATTTTAAAGATTCAGATACTACATGTTCATTCGATGTAGCAGACAAAGCAAGAGGCGCATTATCATGTTCTACATCTAGAATAAATAAATCTGAAATTAAATTACCCCATGCAAAGATGAGGTTATTTAGTCTTAAAGAAACTCTTGTCCCGGAAAAAAGAATGTCAAAACCATTAACTAACAATCTAGAAACAGAAATTAAATTCCGGCGCATGCCCGGTGCATAAAGAGTATCATGGAGGGTTATTGTGTGCCCTACGCGCGAACGGAGATGATAAACACCAATCCCTAGCACGTCTTCAGCAGCGTTATTCCCCATGTACACCCTGTAGCTCCCTGTAGCTATAGGTCGAAATTCCTCGAGTCCTCGACGATCTCGTGTCACGTGCTTTGTTGCGCCTGAATCCAAAATCCACTCGTTAGATAGGATATCAACGGAAAGGATCTCAGAACAAACGCCTACAAACAAAGTATCTTGTGACTGAGGAATTACCGTCTTTTTCTGGGCACACTGACGGGCATAATGGCCGGGATTTCCGCAGACGAAACAGGTGATGTTTGTCTTTTTAGGTTTCCTCTTTCCTTTCCCCTTCTTGGGATTTGGATGAGGCGTTGCGGTCTTCTGTTCCTGATTGTTCTTCTTCGCCTTCTTGCGAGCTTTGAACTTTCTCTTGTTAGCTTTCCGCTTGTGGGTTTCTGCTGCAAAAGCCTTGGCCGAACCTGGCTGAATAGCATTCATTTCAACCTCTCGTACCAGATGGCCACAAAAGTCTCTGAACGTTGTGATAGAATCAGTATGGTTCAGAATCGTTTTGATTTGGGCCCATGATTCGGGTAAGGAACGGTGCATAGCTATAATCTTTTGATTTTCAGTTAATTTGCACCCTACATTCCTCAGGGCATCTATCATCTGCTCCATCTTATGGATATGATCCTTGATGGGGCAACCTACAGGCATCCTGTATTCTTGGAACTCTAATTCCATAGTCCGAACTTTTGCATCTGACTTCTGCTTATAGGCATTAGCCAGTGCATCCCAGATCCCCTTAGCGGTTTCATGCACTTCATACGTAGGTATGAGTTCTTTGTGCATTGTGCTAATCAAAACATTACGGGCGGAGCGATTTTGTTTACGCCATTTGTTATAGCGATTCATCGCGGCCCTATGTTCACCTAGATTTCCATTTTCAGCCAATATGAGATTGCTGCTCTGATACCACTGTTAGTAATTGCGGAAGTGTGGGCCACCAGGATCTGACGGTCTACACGATTAGAACATTCGCAAAGCCGAGGATGTGTGGTGGATCCAGCGATCCGCCTATTTGCTACAGGAGCAAGTGGGTCTGTTCACCCCTCTGATTCTACGGTTAAGATGGTCCCCGGATCAGATCTATGGCTCAGATCTAATGGATGGACCAGATAAACTCTATATGCCTATCCCTCTCTTTTCTCTCCGTATATCACTTATACGTTTCCTCTTCCTTGTGTATTTGATAACGGAAGGAGTCCTCTTATAAATAGAGGAAAAAGGAGATAAGGGATGAGATGAGATAAGGTTGGTTTAACCTTATCTTATCCCATCTCATCTTCTTCCGAGGTTTAAATTTCTAATTAGAAATTCAAACTCTCGGGAGAAGGAGGATGCGGGAACATCCTTATGGGCCCCACCCACAAGTGGTTGTCCACAAGTGGGCCCCATGGGTCCACAATCAACAGAAAGTTGGGTGGGTTCAACCTGACTAACCGTGACTGGCCCGACATTGGGTTGGGCTAAGGCAGGGAGTATTGGGTTTAGTCTCGGGCTCGGGTTATGCAAACACCAATTCAATAAAGCTTGGGTCGGCTCGAGTTGAGATCTCGAGTTGCCGGTCTAATCCGAACCCAATCTATATGCAAGTTACTTATAATTTTATATATTATACTTTAGTTAAGTAAATTTATTAATATATATTACTTTAGTAAGTAAATTTATAATGCTTGAAATTTGATACAGTAATTGTCCTATATTTTAGCTTGTTTGTTTAGAAAAAATAAAGTTCTTTGCAATAAATAATTACATATATGATTGATAAAGCCATAGATACAAGAAATAAAGCGTGTAATATTGAAATGTAGTAGACTAATGTAGCATGTATCAATCCAACTAACTTGACCAACCCCACCGAGCCTACTTGGGTTGGGCTTGGGTTGAGAATTCCCAACCCAATGTTGGCTTGGGTTGGGTTAAGATTGAAGTATAAGAACCTTGGGTTGGGCTAGGGTTGATCACCAACCCACCCGACTTTCAGTCCTAGTATTTGGCGCTTTGCATTTCACATGGTATGATCCCCTATTTATACTTGATTTTAGTTTGAGATTTTAAGTGATTGCGCACAAGATATAGTGATCCAGACCATTCATCAGTGTGCCCAACACTTGAAAATTTGCTCAATTAGATCATCCTTACCTTTCAATTTTTGACATTAAAAAAGGACCGTTAAGAAAAGAAATTCAGCAACAATGCACATGCATAGGATCTTTGAATCTAGAAGACCCACTATTTGTGGCTAGGATCTTTGAATCTAAAAGATTCTTTGGACACCGTGTATCCATAGGGAGAAAATTAGGTGCGCTTCGCCTTACAAACATGGTGCTAGAGCTTCACACAAGCCAAGCTAGCTCAAAAAGCTCACTCGGCTTGGCTCATTTTAGCTCAGCTTAGCTTAGCTTATATGGCAATTCTATCAAGCCTAAGCTTGAATTAGTAAGCTCGTTTGAAAACAAGCCAAGTTCAAGCATAAGTGAGCTTGGCTCGATAAAAGCTTGGCTCTCTTGAGTTCAGCTCAACTTGAACTTGAAATATATATATATATATATATATATATATATATATATATATATATATATATATATATATATATATATATATATATATGAATGCTCACCTGTGCGCTTCTCGTGAGAGAACTCGTGAGCACTTTTTCTTGGCTCATCACACATGATGTACGCCCAAAATCTGAGCCGTCCATGTGATGCAGCACCTCAAAAAAACCCCTAGGGCCCATCTTTCAACTTGTTCCAGAACTTTGGTGGGCCATGAAAGAAGGAAACAGTTTCTTCCCTTGATTTGCCTCTTGCTTTCTGCTGCGGCCCACCAGCGTTTTGGATCAGGTTGAAAGATGGGCCCTAAGGGTTTTTTGGGGTGCTGCATCACATGGACGGCTCAGATTTTGGGCTTACATCATGTGCTATGAGCCATGAAAAAGTGCTCATGAGTCTCTCTCACGAGAAGTGCCCAGGTGAGCATTCCTCTCTCTCTCTCTCTCTCTCTCTGTATATATATATATATATATATATATATATATATATATATATATATATATATATATATATATATATATATATATATATACAGAGAGAGAGAGAGAGAGAGAGAGAGAGAGAGAGTCCGGATCCTCTGTTGAAACCCAGCAGAGAAATCCTGCTCGTCGCTTCTCTGATTGGTCCAGGTCAACTTGACTGTGTCAAAGCTGAACTGCTCTGACACAGTAAGGATGAGCTGGACCAATCAGAGCAGCAGCAGCAGAGGTTCTCTGCTCGGATTCAACAGAGGATCCAAATTCATATATATATATATATATATATATATATATATATATATATATATATATATATATATATATATATATATATATATATATATATATATATATATATATATATATATAATATTTTAGAATTTTTAAAGCAAAAATCCTACCCAACCCTACCCCCTTTTATTTTCATTTCTCAACCCAGCTTGTCACACCATGCCTTCTCTCCTTTTTCCCCTCATTTTAAATCTCTCTCTCTCTCTCTCTCTCTCTCTCTCTCTTTCCCTCCTATCTCTCAACTCAAATCGGACCCTCCTCTCTTTATTTCTCTCTCTCTCTCTCCCCTTTCTAACTTCCTCCCTGGCTGTCGCATGGCTTACACCCGAGCGAACGGACGACTCAGCCACCTGACACTCCCGACTCAACCTCACACGACACGCGCCCACCCCGCCTCCCAACCTTCATTCTTCTCAATCTCAAGCAGGTTTTTTGAATTTTTTTTCTTATTTGTTTAAAATAGGAAAAAAAACCATAAAATGTGGCTGATTTGGGAATCTTTTTTAGGCTGGAATGGGTTAGATTAGAATTAGGTTGGGTTGGCTGGGTCAGTAGGTTGGGTCGGGTCAGGTTAGTAGGATGAGGTGGGTTAGCGGGTAGGGTCAGGTCAGTGGGGTGGGCTGGGACTGGTTAGGTCAGGTCAGTGGGTGGGTTGGGTTAAGTCAATGGGTCAGGTTGGGTCAGTGGGTTAGGTGGGTTAAGTTAGTGGGTCAGGTTGGGTCTACGTATACTCTTCTAGATAGAAAAGAAGAAGAAGAAGAAGAAGAAGATAAAGTTCGGCTTGACTCGACTTGACTCGACTCGAAGGAGCTCAATTAACTTGGCTCGAACAAAACTTGCTCGGCTTGGACAACAAGCCAAGCTCAGGCTGCTGTTTTGAGCTTAATGCTCCAGCCAAGCCAAGCTCAAGATAAGGTGTTCCCTAATTAAGCTAAGCTCGAGCAAGGCAAAGCTCGGCTCGTGTGCAGCTCTACATGGTATGTAACGCCCCGGATTTTTGGAACTCGAGTTCTAGACTTGTGTACCAAAAACCTGGGCATTAGCCTATGAAGAAAATTCGCATTTCCTTCAATTTCCAAATGTCATTCCAAAAAAGGGCATTCACAGCGGAAAAAAAATAAAACCAAGCACATAGGAAAGATATAATATATACGACAGTAAGTCTAAGTGGTGCTCATAAAGATTATACAAACCAAATGTCTCGATATCTATTCTGAGATACAGAAAGGAAACAATCTAAATATATCCAACGTAAATTAGAATACAGTTATGAAATAATTTTCAATCGTAAATCAATTTAAATAACTATTGTCAAAATGCAAAGACATTCAGCTCTTCTTTGGACAAACGCAATGCATTGTCATCCCTAATCTCATCATCCTACTCCTCACCAATAGTACCTGTATATTATTCAAATCATCTGTACCAAATATATAGTTGAAATATAACAGCATGAGTGACCAGCTCAGTGTGAAGTCCCCTCAAGATTACACACCAACACATTAATCAAGAAGAATAAAAAAATGTACAAAACATCCATGATGCAATCTTTCTTAAATGCATGAATGCATGCACATGTCCCTCAGCTTGGGGATGCACATCCAGCTGAAAAATGTGGTCTGGAAGTCACTAAGGACACACATCAGCCCCACAATGCAAATCCGTCAATTGGTGATCCGGAAGTCACTAAGGACACACATTGGCCTCACCTAGTGGTCTGGAAGTTACTAAGGACACACATCAGCCCCACAATATCATGAGTGGTCATCACCAGTAAAATACCAAAGGTACGTGCTCTCAGTGAATGACACACTCTATGGTGGTCTAAAGCCAGTGAAAATACCTCGAGGGTACGTGCTCTCAGCAACCAGACCACCAGATGGTAATATGACTCGTCACCACACGTCTCGTCTGTGCCATGATATGCATGATTAAACCAACCATTATTATTCCAATTTATAACCAAACCAATTTTGACATTCCCTTCCAACTAGTAGCCTTTCATCACAATAATTCTCCAAAATATTTCTGCACGAGTCCAACTAGGGACATAATCAATAATTTATCTCACAGGACCATTGGTCCATCAAGTCCATCAGGAATCCCAACAACTCATCTCAATAGGACATTCAGCCCAACGAGTCCATATAAAGACATCATCAAAAATATTTTCATACTAGTCCAGCTAAGGGCATAATCAAGATCTCATCTCATTTAACATTTAGTCCAACAATTCCATCTAAGGACACCATCAGGAATCTTTCCAATAAATCGCTTCCAAAGGCCACCAGTTTAAGGTCCCATCAAATATAGGTGATCGCAACCATTCAAATTCACATTCCACTTTCATATTCCAAACATGAGGAATGAAAATGATAATTTCAAAATTCGTAAATAATTCACAGTTATAAAGAAATTCACGTATAGCAAGGTTAAACATATGATTTATGGCAAAATCAAATAGCAGAGGTAATCATGGGACAGAGTAAAATTTTCAGTCATATATGAATAAAACTATTACTTAATTAACAAGAAGGCGGAAAGCTCAAGGGGAGGAATCATCACCTTAAGAATTGAATAATCTTTCAATGTTGCTTGAAACATGTACACGCTCGCTAGAATTCGACCCTACCATGTTTTAAACCATTTACGCGGTTAGATTGTCATATCCATAATTTATACGGTTAAGATCAACCCTATGGTGGTGGCGGCTCTAAATTCAAGTTTTAGGGTTTAAATGACCTATTTAATACTTTAGAAAGGTGGTGGATTCCATGGATGTGACCCCACGTAGATTTTTAATTAAACAGACTTTACATGCATAAATGGTTTTGGGCTAAGTTTGGGTCCAATTTGCAATCACAAGGGGCCATCTTCTAAAGAAATAAAATGACCACTTCACAGACCAATGTATGGTCTTCAAAACTCATAATACATATCTCTTTGTTTGCAGGTATACAATTTTTAATAAGGGTCCAATCATGGGTACCCGGAGTTGTGTAGAAATGGTAGTGCAGAAATGATTTTGGCCCAACTTTGGGCATGTCCCACCATCAAACGGGATCACCTTTTGGCATGTTGTCAAGTCCCCTTGGTAGACCCATGCATGGTCTCCAAAACCCATAAGGTAGGGCCTGCTGGATATGTATGAATACTTTTTTGTGCGGCGCCAAACATAAGCACTTGGAATTTCTGCATAGAAATTCCTGCACAACTTTGGCCGACCCCATTTTGGAACTTAATTTCTGATCACGTGGGGTCCGCTTTGGCCCAGGTAAAATGTTATCGTTGTAGCCACACATTCAGTATAAAAGGTCCAAATGATGGTCTCTACATTGCTCCCACGTGGGGCCCGCCAAGGACAGCCAAACATGTCTTAAAACACTAAAATCCAACGTAGATTTTTGAAATAAAAATGGGAATGTGCATGAAACATAGATTAAAGGTGGGTCCCATCTAGTTGGGCCACATTATCAAGAACTATTAGCCCTACAATGAAGTGCCAAAATAGGTGAACCGCATAGATAAACTATATACATCAAGGTGGACCCTACAAGCTGGGCCTTATGAATGTTTCAATGGTGGACGTCACTATCCCCACTGTTTTCTGTGGTGTGGCCCACCTGAGACTTGGATATGCCTCATACTTGGGCCCATGTCCTAAAATGATCTGGCAAAGCAGATGAACGGTTTGGATAAAACCACTACATTGTAGTGGGTCCCCGAGTGGGGCCCTATGGTGAACGCCCAAAGGGGCTTCCGCCCTCACGTGGCTGGGCAGCAGCGTGGACGCTGACTGTCAGTGATTTCTTTTCTTCTTTTTATTTATTTATTTTTTGTTTTCTCTTACACGGTGGTGTCCACATGGGAAATCTAATTTGTCTATCTGATAGGCCAGATTAGTGTGGGCCTAACAAGCCCTGATTTGGGTATGTTTTGTTACGCAGAAACATTATAGTGGGCCTTGGAAAGGTTTCAATGGTTTGTATTGTTTCTTCCGGCACGGCCCACTAGAGATCTGGATCTCCTTCATTTTTCGGCCCCTTGCCTAAAATGATGTGGAGAGACAGATGGACGGCGTGGATATAACATAGTGGTTCCCACAAGTGGGGCCATTTTAAAGCCCAAAAACCGTCTTTAACGCACGCGCTGGAAGCAAACTTCCCGTCCTTTCTTTCCTTCTTTTTCTTTTATTCTTTTCCCATCTCTTTTCTCTTCTTTTTAATAGAAGTGGGTCCCATGCGTAGGCGATCCACTCCATCCATCAGGTCCTTCAGCTTTTGCTGAGACAAGACCTGATTTGGGCAGATTATCTTTCACAAAAACATCACAGTGGGCCAAAGAAGGTTTTAGCAGTGGACGTTCAATATTCCCACTGTTCCTTGCGTTGCAACCCACTGCAGATCTAGATCAGCCTCATTTTTGGTACCCTGCCCTAAAATGATATGGGAAAACTGATGGTTGGCGTGGATTTCTAAGAAACATCAAGGTGGGACTCACAAGTGGGGCCCCCAAACGGATAGCGTCCGTTCAGATGCTGTTTCGAGCGTCTCCTCTCTCACTCTCTCTCTCTCTCTCCCTCTCTCTCTTTTTCTCCATCTATGCCATCAAATGACAAGGAGCTCTAAATGGCATACGTTTCCTCAAAGCGGGGCCCACATCTATGGTTCACCTTGATTCATCACCAATAAAGAAAATGAGGAAATCAAAGGGAATGAAAGGTGGAGGGGTGTACCTACTTCGATCTCCTCGTTTAATGGTCGATATTGATGGTTGAAGTGAATGAATGGTTGATGAAGATGGCCCACTCCTCTCTCTCTCACACACACACGCACCATAGTGAGGGTGTGGATGGCAGATGAAGGAAGAAGAAAGGAAGGATGGAAGGAGAGAAACGTCTCTCCCTCCCTAGCTATATACCATTTCATCTCACTTTTTTTTGTATATTTTTTTTATTTGTTGTATTAAATGAAGGAATTGAGGGGGAAGGGGTGACGTGGGAGAGGAGTGGTGAGGCATGGGTTGAGATGCTAGTCATCATTACCCCTCCTTTTTTTTATATATTATTTATTTTATTAATTTATTTTATTTCTTTCTTTCTTTTCATCATTATTATATATTATTACTTTTTTTTTTTTAGTAATTATTACAATCATGTCAAGGAGAGGGAAATGATTTCCTAGGAGACAGTGTAGTGGGCCCCACATTGGGTGACCCCACACGAGTGTGCACAACCACATTTTTTCGGGTGTTTTGATTAAATGTCCATATCTTTGCGCTCGGGTATCAGATCGACGCACTGTTTTCGCAGTTGCTATCGCGAGGACGGCGCGGTCAATATGACAGAGGTTTCGGGATCTCAGGACTTTGGTCATTTGGGTGCGAACTACGCACTGCCAGTCCGGGGCACCAGGAGTCGCACGCACATTGATAAAAGAGTTACGGAAGGGCATTACACATACACATATACTTTGGATTCTTGTGGTAATACCCGAGTATAGGAAAGTACAGGGTGTTGCATGGTACAACCCTGACTGTGGGGACCACTTTGATGTGTGTATTATCTAGGCTATTCATCCATTTTGTCACCTCATTTTAGAGCATTAAGGAATCATAAAAGAGATCTAGATCTCATCTGGACCATTCCAAAGAAAAAATTGCTGATTGACCATTAAAAACTTCTTGCGGCCACAGAAGTTTCGGATCAAGCTGGTATTTGTTTTTTCCCTTCATCCAGGTATGTGTGGCCTTATCAATAGGTTGGATGGAAAATAAACGTTACGGGGTGCACTTCGTTCAGTGAGGCTGGGGCCGCCCCTAATCCGCTCCCCTATCCATACTATCGGTCCGATCACTTTCTCATGGGCTATAGTTGTACAAACTCAACGTGGTTTGGGTAACTACCACTTGGCTAGAGACGGATGGTCATGCCAGGGGCCTTGTGAGGCCCACTGTGATCTATATCTTTAATCCACATTATCCATCTATTTTGAAGGATGATCTTAGGGCATGAGCTCAAAAAGTAGGCAGATCTAAGGCTCAATTGGACTACACCAAATGAAGAAAGTGGGAGTTTAAAGTCTACCATTGAAAACTTCTCAAGGGCTATAGAAGTTTTAGATCAAGTTGATGTTTATGTTTTTCCCATCATACATGTCTATGTGACCTTATGAAAAGGTTGGATGGCAAATAAACATCACGGTGGGCATTTTCGATTGTAAGAGTTGAATCCCCACTACTTCATATGGTGTAGTTGTTGAACCTCCAATTTATACATTTGTCAACCCATTACATCACATTATATACATGGTTTTCATGTTTAAAAAGCCCATCTAATACATATTTTGTGATTGTAGGAATGAGAGTGACTTTATCCAATTGGTGACTTAAAAGAGCATATTTAGAAGCTTTAAATGAAGGCCAAGGTGGATTAAAGAAAGAAGAAAGTAAGGAGAGGTGAGAGAAGAAGAAAGAAAGAAAGAAAATGACAAAAGAAGAAGGCCCGACCGGTCGGCCAAGAAGGCAAGACCGGTCGGCCGACAGGTAGCTACCTCTCTGTGTACCCCCTGGACAGGTCAAGACCGGTCGGACCGGTTGGCCAAGAAGGCAAGACCGGTCGGCCGACAGGTAGCTACCTCTCTGTGTACCCCCTGGATAGGTCAAGACCGGTCGGCCACATACAAACAGCAACCAGCACTTTCTAAATTCGGATTTTTGGGTTTCCTAAGTGCGGGAGGACTCCGTATTCCCGCGATTGTTCCAAGTCGGTGACACCTACGGCCTCTTCCTAACTCATCTAGCAACGTGGGGAGCAAAGAGATCAAGACCTAGGAGGCTTCCTAGCCTCCTACAACTAGTTTTTTTCTTCTTCTAGTTCTAGTTTCTAATTTCTAATGTTTTCTTTTAACTAACCTCTTGGCTAGAGCTAGAGGTGAAATTTGTAGTTGGTTTCAATGCTTTAATTCTTTTATTTCAAGTACCATTTTCTTAATTTTGGATTTTCAAGTTCTAGTTTGAATAAAGTTTGGATTTTTAGATGAATTGTGAGAGTTTGTGTACTCCGGACATGAGTTCCTTGCAATCCTCTGAAATTACCATGATTGGGTTGTTTGAATTCGAATTGTAATAACCCTTGAGCATGCCATAGTTTCTTGGCATGGTTGTTACTCCGAAGGCTACAAGTTCAAGTTCTATGTGCTTCATTAGAACTAGAAATCTGATTTTCAGATTTAAGTGGGACTGTTTGTGCTTGAATGTTATATCCTCCAATTAGATGAGAGATAGGACTTTGATTCTAATTGTGTTGTGCTTGGATGAATGGATTGGTATTGAACTACTACAAGTGGATCCTTGATGCTCTAGTTCTTTCCAAATATCAGATTTTCCTATTTTATGTTAAAAACTGTTTTACTAAACTTCTTGGATTCTAGTTATTAGATTAGTTAGAATTGTTTACCTCTTTCCCTGTGGATCGACCTCGGTCTTACCGAGATTTATTACTACATCACAGCTTTACACTTAAGGCGAGCGAACAGTGGTCCACTTGAGCCTTTGATCTACCTCCCTTTTGGGATCATTGCCTAAAATGATCTGTCAAAATAAATGAACAATGTAGATAAAAAAATATAGATCACAGGGTAGATAAAAAATGATTCGTTTCCTATAGTATGGTCTATTTGAGATTTGGATCGTCTTAAATTTAAGCTCATGCCCTAAAATAATTTAGTAAAACTAGGGTTGTCAATTAGGGCTCTCAATGGAGTGGGTCAAATCCGAAATTCAATTCACTCCAAACTCGTATAATGTGGAGTTGGATCTTAAAATAGGTCCGATTAATTAAATGAACTAGATTCAAGTTTACAAAATCAAATCTGAATCATATTCGGGTCAGATTCGGATCTAGCAATGAGATCCAATTGGATCCCCACTATCACATGCGGAGAGAGAGAGAGAGCTCCTCTCTTTTCTCTCTTTCGAGAATTCCTCCGTTAATATCTCCTAGTCAAGCAACAAGAGCATATTAGCTGTTACACGGCTATAACTTAGTGGGTGGTATCCTAACGATGTGGGGCTCATATTGATGTATCGTGTATATATCCACGCCGTCCATATGTTTTTCCATCTCATTTTAGGACATGATACCAAACCCTAAGAAAATCCAAATCTTAGGTGGACCATACCACTAGAAACAATGATGAACGACTATTAAAAACTTTTTGTGAGCCACAAAAGTTTTTTATCAAGATGATATTTATATTTCCCTTCATCCAAATCTTCTTGACGTTATCAAGAGGTTGGATTGCAAATAAACACTACTAAAACCTTACAATGGGCTCTTTGGATTTTTTAATGGTGGGGCACTCAATCACCACTATTTCCAGTGGTATGGATCACCTGAGATTTGGAGATCTGTATAATTTTTAAAACCCCATCCTAAGATGGGCTAGAGAAACGGATGGACAATGTGGATATACAAAATGTCACCCATGTGGGCCACATGGTAGGGGTAAGATCCACTAAGTTGTTCCGCAGGTAACACCTAATTCGCTCCTTCAAGCAACGTGGATTTCCTTTGAGAGAGAGAGAGAGAGAGAGAGAGAGAGAGAGAGAGAGTTCCCGCACTAGGAACTTAGGTGGGCCCACCATGATGTTTGTGAGAAATCCACCTTGCCCATGCGTTTTGTGAGCTCATTTTAGGACGTGTGACAAAAAAGAGCAATATCCAAGACTCAAGTGGGCTGAAAACATGAGGATTGAACGTTCATAGTTGAAATATTCGTGAGGTCAAAGAAGTTTTAAATCGGGCTAATTTTTTAAATTTATGATGTGGTGGATTCGGACTTAGATTGGACTCAAATCCGATGGCTATATGGATTTTTGGATCGAAAATAGATCTGGTTATTTATAAGTGGATCGAATATAGATATCATCTTTTAAATCCGAGTTGGATCCGAATCGAGCTACAAATTTTCATACTTGGAGCCAAATCCAACTGGATTCGATCCAGATCCGACCCATTGAGAGCCCTACTGTTAATGGACCGGGCTGGTCCGCCTAGGTCCAGGCTTGGACTAGAGTATCAGGGGTTCGGGCTTAAAGTATAAGCCTGTTTTTCAAACGGGCCGGACTTAGACTGAGCTGTTCAAAAGCCCATCAACCCGGCCTGGCCTGAATATCTTTTTAAATTTTAAATTTAAAATTAAAATATTTTCCCTATCAAAAATTGATTTCTATATAAATTTTCCCTAAAAATCTATCTCCTTGCTAAAGCTTCTTTTATTCTCTAATGTTGTTTAATTTTTTCATATATGAAAAAGCGTGGGAACTAAGGACAGTTTCTCTCTACATATCAAAGGCCAAGCTCAGGATGGGTCAGGTTCGGGCCTGACCCTGCATTTATATCTTGGGCGGGGTCGGGTTAGACTATTGTGGCCGGTCATAGGCCTAGACTAGGTATGGGCATAAGTTGAGAGAGAGGCGGGCCCAATTCGGACAAAATAGAATAAATACATCCAAGTGACCCCACTGTAATGGCTGCACCATCTTTGGTGAGACCGGTGCCGCATATACATCTGCTTCATTTTTGGTACTATGAGATAAAATAAGACAGGCAAGAAGATGCACTGCATAGATATACAATTCATACATAGAGGTGGGCTCCTACAGTCAGGATCTCACCCACATTGCTGGTTCTGGGGTCTCATCGAAGTCGCGCCCAATACGGGCGCGTATTGGGCATGACTTGGGTGAGACCTCGGAACCAACAATGTGGGTGAGACCCTAACCGTAGGGCTCACCTGGATGTATTTGTTGTATATCCATGTTGTCCGTATGTTTCTTTAGCTTATTTTAGGATGTAATCTAAAAAAATGAAGTAGATGGAAGTTTTAGATGGACCACACCACAGGAAACAATGTTCATTGAACACCAGTCATTAAAAACTCCTTAGAGTCCACCGTAATGTTTATTGACCATCTGATCTGTTGATAAGGTCACGTAGACAAGGAATAAAGGAAAATACAAATATCAAGTTGATAGAAAACTTTTGTGGCTCGCAAAAGGTTTTTAATGGTCATTAACTAGTGTTTCTTATAGAGTGGTCCACTCAAAATTTGCATCTGCTTCATTTTTGGTACTATGAGATAAAATAAGCCAAACAAGAAGATGCATGGCATAGATATACAATTCATACATAGACGTGGGCTTCTACAGTGAGGGTCTCAACCAAGTCGCCCCCATCCAATACTGGGAGTGGATTAGGTGATACCCTGGATCCACTGGGGTTGGTGCGACCCCTACAGCGGGGCTCATAGTGATGTATGTGTCTTAAATCCACAGTCAAACCATTTTGAAAGCTCATTTTCTGGTATGATCCCGAAAACGAAGCTGACTCAAATCTTAGGCGGAACTATAGAAACAGTCGTGATTGAATCTCTACCATTGAAAACTTCATGGATTCCACTGGAATTTTTATTTGCCATCCAACCTGTTGATAAGGTCACAAACACCAAAATGAAGAGACCACATAAATATCATCTTGATCCAAAACTTTTGTGGCCCACGTGAAGTTTTTAATGGTCAATCACTACTGTTTCCTGTACTATGGCCCATCTGATATTTGAAACTGCTTCACTTTTTGGATCATGCTCTAAAATGAACTTTCAATACAGATGGATGTAGTCACATAAATGACAGTGGCCCCACAGTCAGGGCCCCACCCACCTCCGTGAATCCGGGGTCTCACCTAATCCGCTCCCGCCCCGCATCTAATACTCACCCATGCAATTTGCTCGTATGCACGTTCCCGGATTCGGTGAGTTTGGAGTAAAAGCTTGCTGAATGAGCCCCTGATAGTGGAGCCCACCTTGATGTATATGTTGTATATCCATACCATTCATCCATTATTCCAGATCATTTTAGCGAAACGAGCCCAAAAATGAATCCAATCCAAATATCAGGTGGACCACACCACAGAAAACAGTGGTAACTGACCATTAAAAACCTTTTATGAGCAAAAGAAGTTTCGGATCTAGCTGATGTTTGTGTTTTCCATTTATCCATTTCTGTGTGACCTTATGAACAGGTTGGATGGCAATAAACATCACCGTGAGCCCCAGGAATCTTTCAATGGTGGACATTATTATCTCCACTGTTTCCTGCGGTGTTGTCCACCAGATATTTGGATCTGCTTCATTTTTGGGCTCATGCCCTAAAATCAACTAAAATAACGGATGGAGGGCATGAATATACATTTAAAAAAAAAAAAAAGTGGGTCCCACTCTCACGGCCTCATCAAGCAAGCTGTTAGCCGGGGCTCACCTAACCCGCGCCCAAGATAGACATGGCCATACTCCGCAAAATCCTAGTGTATGTGAAGATTCCTCTAAATAGAGACAAATCTTCTCTATAAAAGGCCCACCATCAGACTCAACCACCATCGCATCTCAGTACTCCTTTAAAACAACATGGAGAAGGTTTCTCTCAAGCTGGTCTTCCTACTCGTCCTCGTGGTCATGGCATCTGGTTAGTTTCACTTACTTAATTTCCTTTCATTTGCTGTGATTGTAAGAGGCCCACCCACTGGGTTGGTGGCCGCATACTCCTGACAGCCGTTCATCTTATATTTGCTCCTGAAAAGTTCCACGTCCTGAATACATCAGATGTGCATTATCAATAGTGCCTTGATGGACCAATCTCCAGAATGAGGCCCTTCATTTGATGATCTGGGTCATTAATAAGGTGGGCCACACCACGGCTGGATGATGTCGAAAGGATGTCCTAACCCTTGTCAGCCCCATCTGGGTCATTTACACGTGTGCAGGTGGACCATTCCTGACATCCTCTGAAGGTGATGGCTGCAAATCAGACGGTGAATGTCAGCCCAAATGCGGTTGTAATGGCAACTGCATCAATCACATATGCTTTTGTACGTGTCAGAACCGAAAATTAGGTGGGCCATAGGCCATATGCGCGTGTGAAATAAGGCTCATCTTCCCATGGGCTGGGTAGCTACCAACAAGATATGATATAGCCATTGTATATTGCTTACTTATAAAATCAATGGCTTTATTTGTTTTTATTTATTTATGATCGGTAAGAAAATAATAGAAGAATTATTATGGAGTCTAGATCTGTGGGGCCCACCATTTGTTTTAATCAGATCCACTCCCTTAATCACTTGATCCTCATCATGATCAACATTGATCCCTGCCCGTCAAAAACATAGATGGGCCTTGGCATAGCCCACCTGCTTTCGTTATGGGGCTCTCCCGATCACTAGTAGGATGGCATATATTAACAGCAAGGTGGGCTCCACATACAGTGGGGAGCTTTTTAATTGTGGCCATCCCCGGACCAACTTTCCCCTGACTTGGGGTCCACTCAAGTTGTGGAGAAAGGGCTCACCGGATGGACGGCTTGGATCTAATGAATACATCATGGGAGGCCCCACATAGCTTGACTAGACAGCAACTTACTCGGACTCCATGTAATTCTTTGACCTAAAATTGTCACTAGGGCTGTAAATGGGGTACCCAGACCCAACTCATTTGTTAAATGGCACACGTCTGGGTCCAAGAATAGACTTATTTGCTAAATGGATCTGGGTCTAATTTCCTTTATATTTAGCTTGACCAGACCCAACCCAAACCCATTTAGTAACTGGCCAGGTTTGGTTTATGTTTCAAGGGACCCATCCAGCCTATACCCATTTAGACCCAGTTTTAAGCCTTATAAAAATGCTTGCATACTAGATCTTGGATCTGAGTGGATCTCCCTGTACTCGACCAGACCCATTTATAAATGGGTATGATGGGTTGACTTGGACCTGACTAAGACATGCACATTTAGTAAAAGGGTTTGGTTCTAAAATTTGTACCTAGAATCATTTAGTAAATGGGTGAGTTTAGTTTTGGCTAAACCCACCTGAAACCGGACCATTTAATTATCACCTTGCACTTTAGGACTGTTAACAGTACGGGCCGGGCCGGGCCTGGGGTAGTTCTAGGCGACTTGGCTTGGATTTTGTCATTTTGAACTGTTTCAGGCCGGGCCATCAATCCGGGCCTATTGAAAATGTTGATTTTCGGGCTCGAGCCCGGCTATTGACACCACTACTTGCACTCCTATCTGGATCAACCAAATTGCAAGGAATACTGTGGATGGCGCGCAGATCCATATTTCACTAGTCGCTGCAATCATACCTGTTGAATTGTTGGACCACAATATGGATGGTTAAAAGTTAAAAAAGTGAGTGATCCGAATTCAACAAGAAAAATCAGATGGTTACCATCACCTGCTCACTTCAATTTATGGCTTCTCTACAGCGGAAAGAGAGACTTTTGATAGTCTAGATTAACGACACGTGTTTTGTGAACGGTTGACCAGTGTTTAAAATACCACGAGAGTCCCTCGGATTAATCACCACCGTCCGTTTGATGGCCACGAGTAAATCAAAATAGACCAGCTTAACGATGGGCCCCTTTGCATATGTGCAATACCGAAAATCCCCACTTTCTGGATGATCCTGTCCATCTAACTAGTAGTCATCAAGTGGATACTTAAAAGGGAAGGTTGTCAACCGTGCAAATTCTTACTGGCAAAAGTCATGTGGGAACCAAGGGCTACGCTCCATCCAGTAGGTTGCACACGATTCGGTCCGGTCCGGTCCGATTCCAGAGTGAAACCGAAACCTTTCCCAACAGGTCCACGAAAATCAAAATGGGAACCCAATCGTTTGCACATTAGAACAGAATCGAACTGGACTGTAAAAAAACGGTTGGATTCTGGTAAAGTGCCACGGTTCTAGGTTTTTTTTATAACATTGCTAAATTGCATGGTTTATTTTTATAATCCAGCCAATTCATACCTCAAAGCCAACCATGGGTATACCTTGATGTGTTTGTTAGATCTACATAGTTCATCCTCATTGTCAGCCAATGTTTAAGTGGATCACATTAAAAAAATCAATTTAAAGTGAACTACTCGACATGAAACAATAAGGGTTAAACACTCAGGGTTTAATTCCACGGTCTGGTTCGCAATTCAATTCAATTTTATAGAACCCTAAACCAAGAATCAAACCGAACTAACCAGCTCTTTAATTTTTGAAACTAGAATAAAAATCGATGTGCTTCAAAACCGGACCAAACTGAATCGAACTAACCGGTTCCACCAATTCTGTGTTCACCCCTACCATCTACAATGGAGTCTAAATTGTCTGCTCGGCTTCAACAGGATTTTCTTGTTTGCTGACCATTTGATTGGTCCAGCTTAGCACTGACGTTATCAACACTGCTACATTTAATGCGGTCAGTGCTAGCGTATGCTGAGCTAGACCAATCAAGTGTCGGCGAACATGAAAATCTTGTTGAAGCCGAGCAGACAATCCAATTTCGCTCACGATTAAGGGTGTCAATGGACTGGGATTAGGGTAAGTGTTGGCCCGGATTTTGTGCTATATCAACCCGGGCCTTCGGGACATGCTTGTGTAAAATTCTAATTTTTCAGGCTCGAGCTCGACCTATTGACACCCCTACTCACAATGTAGAAGTAGAGCTACACACGAGCCGAACTTAAGCTGAGCTTGGCCCTGCCCCTGCTCGAGTTTGGCTTGATTAGTGGCCCACTAAGCTTGAGCTTGGCTTGGGTTGCTGGTCGAGCCGTGTCGATCAAGCTCTATCGAGACAAGCTGAGCTTTGTCTTTTTTCGACCCAACTTAGCCCTAATCCGACTAAAAAAATTCCTAAAACTAGTCTCATTTTAGGGTATTAACAAAATAGTTAAAAAATAAGAAAAATTTTCTCAAAAACCTACATATTTGGAAATAATGAAACCACGATCCAAGAATGGGTGGGTGCGTGCGGCATACTATGCAAGCGGACCGAGCTTCGGGTGAGACTGTGAGGTGCATGCCGTTCGGTGCCAGTGGCCAAGGAGGAAGTCAGAGAGAGAGAGAGAAAGAGAGAGGCACAAGCGCAGCGGGTAGGGTTGGGAGTGAAAAAGAGAAATGAAATTTGAAAATGAGAACCGAGTACGATCAAGTTAAGGTTTTATTTTAAAATATAAAACTTATATATATATATATATATATATATATATATATATATATATATATATATATATATATATATATATGCAAGCCAAGCGTAAATATGCCTTGATTGAATTGCTCTACAAGCCAAGCTAGGCCGAGCTTAAACGAACTAAGCCGAGCGAACTTTTCGGACTAGCTAGCTTGGGTGAAGCTATATGCAAAAATTGTCATGGACGTGAACCCCACGTGTATGGTCAATGAGTTAACACAGTAGAGAGGCCTGAAGTTTCAAATTTCTGCCCATCCACATCTATACTTTCAATTAGGCGGGCGACGCTAACTAGATCTTCCAGCCTAAAAATCAGGACAGTTCACGTCTTGTGTGGACAATAGCGGACAAAACAAATGGACGGCTAGAAAATTTTCTTGGACTGTCAGTTTACTTTGCACGTTGTGGGCAAACGGTCAGATTTTCCGGAAGAGAATCTAAGCATGGACCAGACGGAAAGCTCACATCAACTACAAGAGTTACATATTGGCTTATGAGCCTGCATGTGTACGGGTGGGGTTCCCACACGCAGGTGGACCTTCATTTGTTTTGATGCACATGCCAGTGGAATTAGGAAAATAGTATTAATCGGGTACCATTTACTAAATGATACCAACCATGTTAACTGCTGGTTTACTGCATATGGAAATGGATCTGGACCTTTCAATCAGTGATCCACCCGTTTGATGAGCCATTTATTAAATAATTCCGAAGATCCGAAGTCAGACAGCTATTTTTTCACTTGATTTGTGACAATCAAAAGATCTAAATGTGGCAGACCATAAAGATTTCATGATTAGATGGCTAGGGGCTTCTAATTGCTACAAATTTCAGTGAGTGGCCATCAATGAAGTTTGAAATCAATTGGACCGTTCAGATCGATGGATGCATATGCCAAACTTGCTGATCACATGCCACCGAATGATACCCAACATCTATTAGATAGGTTTTTTTTTTTTTAATTTTTTATTTATAAGAATCGGATGATAACTGGCCCATCAGGTGTTGTACGTCATCGGGGCCCCATCAGTTGGTGCAAGTCATCATCTCAACATGAGATGCTGGAGATTCCGTGGTGGACAAAGGTTTGGAGTTGCAAGCCATCAAAATCTCTCTCCCCCACACGTGCAGAGGTGGTTCCAATGTGCTACTTCCAAGACATTCACCATTGTGATCCGTACAAATATATGAGAAAAGTGGACCACCAAAAGAGCAACGGTCCATATTCAATATACGCACGTGACCCAGCCGATGAGTGAACTAGCCTGATTTTTGGACCCGGCAAGTACCCAAGGGGCCCCACTTTTTGAACGGCCCAGACCTCACTGCTGTGAAGAAAACACTGATTCTCAAGTGGGTCCATCCATTTAAAGGGCCTTGCATGGAGGCTACCAGTTGCAATCCAAACCGACTGGATGATATTAACCACATGGTGGGTAGCCACCCGTGGATGATCTTACAACTGTAGATGGCCCACTAGTGGGATGGCCTGATTGATGTCTCACATACCACGTGTAAAGGGCCATTCCGTTGATGCCCCTTGCTAGTCCGGAGGAAGAAAAGGGGAGTCGTCCAAGTGGCCTGCATCCCTACGGTCAAGATTCGAGACCATCAGAATCAGGGAGCCGATTATGGAATGGATCATAGCCCGCCAACCACACTGATCTGATCATCTCAACCCTTTGATTTTATTGTTGAATTCGGATCACTGGCCCTGATTTCATGGACACCAAATGAAGGATACGATCTTCAAATCACTGGCCCTGATTTCGTGGACACCAAATCACAGCCCTGCCAGTATATTCCTTTCCCAACATATAGGACATCCTGTGGCCCACGCATGTACCATCGGTCGGTTTCTTTAATTGTCCGTTTCTTGGAAACATTCACCCCACCTCGTGTTACACCGTGGAAAACATGATTGGTGATCTGGACCGTTGTTTTGATGGGCCACCTCGTGGATGGCCCATATCCAGAGAGCTAACGGTATTTGACTTGGTAGCGATCATATCAATGTCCTACAAAAACAACAGTCAGAGAGGTAGAGCTAGATCATCAGAGCCTTCCAATTGCATCCGTCCTTGTCCTATATTCTACGCAAGGAGTGGCCCACCAGATCAACAGTCTGGATCGCTTCACGTAGTTGTCCACCCATGAGGGAAAAGTGCATGGAACGCATAGTAAATATCAGAGAACCAATGACCTTGATGGACGGTTAGATCTGATCTCGGACGTATGACAACTTCGCCACTTTGCGGAGCCGAAAGGCGCGCATTCACTTTACAACTGGAAGGAATCATCTGATCCTTGAGAGCGGGTTGCCTGTAACCCCGGGCACAGAGATATCTCTGTAGCCGGGGCTGTGTACGGTCCACAGGAATGTCCGTGATAAATCCACTACGTCCATCCTTTTTTAAAGACAAAAGTAGATCAGGAATCTAAAAATCAGTGATATTCAAAACTCAGGTGGGCCACACCAACAAAAACTGGGAACACCAATGTCCACCATTGAAACCTTCCTGGAGCTGACCATGATGTTTATATGCCATCCAAACGGTTCAAAGAATTATTAACACTCAGATATACTGTAATAAAAAATATAATCCTGATGCCAAAATTTGTCACCGCTAAGTGTCCAATACCCACTGTTTCTTGTAGCATGGCCCACCTGAGTTTTGGATCTTCATTATTTTTAGAATCATGTCCTAACTTGGTTTTCCAAAACCGATGGACGGGGAGGATTTGTCACGGACACCCCTTTGAACCCTACACAGCCCCGGCTACAGAGATATATCTGTGCCCGGGGTCACAGGCAATCCGCTCTCCTGATCTTTTGCCCGACTAATGCACTCCTTGAGCTTTCATTTTTTACACGTGGCCACCATGTGCTATCCATACCGTTGATACGATGGGCCGTAATGTTGAAGGGCCATTCCAAGAACGCCTCCATTTTTTCCATCATACCAACGGTTCAGATCACTGGACCATGGCTGCACTTTTCCACGCGTACCGCCGAAGAGTACTTTGGATTACCTTCCCATTTGTATTATACAGATGGACGTGTAAGAGGAGAGAAAAACAACGGTTAACATTCAACTTAGAAAGGCCCCAATATGGGTCGCTGGATCTTCCAAAGAGATCGTAGAGGCATGCTCCATCACGGTAGAATCCAACGGTCTGGATTAACAAATCGTGGTCACCACCTCTCCGAGTTGACAAAACAGTGCATACCATGCAAACATGCATCCGACGTATAATATAATTCCCTTAATTTTCTACCATGCAAGGAGTTGGACCGACAAACTACTGTCCAATAGCATAAATTTTTGCAACATGCCATCGTATGTGTGAGATCTAACTTTTCCAGGAAGATGCTCGTACCATGATTATCACCTACGACAAAAATTAGTCCGATCCACTCATCAGGTGAGCTACACATACTTTATCTCAGATCGACGGTTTAGCATTGTTTATATATTGTGGATCAGATTGATTGTGGCATCAACTGCTCTTTATAGTGGGTCCAAACTTTTGGACGGGTTAGATGTCATACGAACATGACACGTAGGCACGGATAGTGCACGGACCGGTTTCCCACACGTGTCATCACTTGCTCGAATGGCTTTCTCCGCATTTCTGCTCTTTCCTCTCTTCGGAGTTACATCATACTCGGGCAGTGAATGACTCTTGATACGCAGGCATAGAAATTGGATACGTAGCACACATTAACTCAAATTAAGCCGACTACATTGTGTAAAAAAACCCTCAAATAAATTACAGTTCCAAAATCAGATTGTCTGAAAGATCCTAACCTTTGATTTGTGACCCATGGGATATTTTACATTTTAACCGTCCAACAAATGTCCACCAATCTGATGGCCGGATAATCAAATGAGCGTAATTTTTAGTTCAGGATACATCTAAACTGTCAATTTAGATAGTCTAATTTGAATTAATCTGTTGCCGCGTGTGAAATTTCTAAAATGCCTGCATATCATCCATCACACTCTGCCAGAGTATCAAATCTTTTTTCTTCCTCTTCCTGTCTTCCTCCCCGTTCAAATTCTCCTTCCCTTCTCTCTCTCTCTCTCCTCTCTCTGTCTCTGCGCCATGACGGAGCTCGTAGAAACGTACGCCTGCGTACCATCAACGGAGCGGGGCCGGGGCATCCTTATATCGGGGGACCCGAAATCCAACGCCATCCTCTACACCAATGGCAGATCCGTAATTATCCGCCATCTCGATCGCCCCCTCCAAGCCTCCATCTACGCCGACCACGCCTACCCCACCACTGTCGCTCGATTCTCCCCCAACGGCGAGTGGGTCGCCTCCGCTGACGTCTCCGGCACCGTCCGCATCTGGGGGGTCCACAACGATCACGTCCTCAAGAACGAGTTCCGCGTACTCTCCGGCCGCATCGACGATCTTCAGTGGTCTCCCGATGGCCTACGGATCGTAGCGTCAGGCGACGGCAAGGGAAAGTCTTTCGTCCGCGCTTTCATGTGAGTGGATGGCCTGATTGTATTTCTGATCAATTGGAGTTGTATTTTATGCAATGCCATTTCTTGATTCTGGTTTTTTTGAGTTTGAGGAATGATGATCTAGTGCTCTGCTTGTATTGCTGCAAGTTTCAATTTGGTGTTTTCGCAGCTTGATCGGTTGATCTGGACCGTCGGTTTGGCCCAATCCAAACTTCATGGGCCACTGTGGATGAATGACGGTTGACTGCATCCATCTGAATATCTGGGGCCCACCAAATGGATGGGCTGAATCAATTGTTTGCTCTGCTTGCTTTATACATTCTCGATTTCACTGTCCGTCTTGTGGGCCATTGATTGGATGGTTAAGATTCTCCAATTAGTAAGATGTTTGCTCAGTGTCCTAAGAAGTATGGGGTGAATCAAGTGGATGGTCCAGATTTGTCCAAATGCAACTCGTAGTGCTGGATCATGTCTTGCTAGATTGATTGGATGAGTTTCTTATATAACTGTTTAGGGGTCGTTTGGATGGTGGTAAATGGTTTACTTGTAAATCACTTAAATGCTAGTAAATGATTTACGACTGTCTGCTTGGCTTTAAGGGGTCGTTTGGATAGGCTGTAAATCATTTACTAGTAAATGGGCATTTTTTCGTGTTTGGATGCTCCCATTTGCTAGTAAATGATTTACTAGCAAATCCCCTCTCCCATTTACTAGCAAAAAGGTGAGATTTCATTTACTAGTAAATGAAATAGATGGCAACGGATTTATTTTCAAATCTCTGCTTTACAAGCAGATTCGCACCTGCTGTGAAATCACATCCAATGGCTCTCTCTTCCTCTCCCTCCCTCTCTGCAATCTCCCTCCTTCCCTGCCTCCCTCTCGTGATCTTCCAAGCTTCAAATATCCTTTCGGCAGCGGCTCTCCACCTGTATGGCCTTTGACGATGGCATTTGAATTCATGGGCCCACTTGTATGGCTCACATACTACTAGGTTTTTTTTTAGGATTAACTTTAAGCTTTAGTGGCATGGGCTTGACACAATGATCCACTTGAAAGGAAATTCCAACATGTAATTTGAATGTTATTTGCTAAATTGATTTTCAGGTGTGAATATACAATTACAGGATATAACCCATTTATAGGCTATCCAAACACTGTAAATGATTTACTAGTAAATCATTTACAACTTACATCCAAACAGAAGATAGTAAATCATTTACTAGCACTTAAGTCATTTACTAGTAAATCATTTACAGCCTATCCAAACGACTCCTAAGTTGTAAACGATTTACTAGTAAATCATTTACAGTGTTTGGATAGCCTGTAATTGGTTGCTAGTAAATCATTTACAGTGTAAAATTAAAAAAAAAAAGCCGTTTGCATTTATGAATTGCAGCTTTTTGCTAGTAAATGAGAAGGGGCATTTGCTAGTAAATCACTTACAAGTGGTAAATGATTTACTAGCAAATGAGGGCATCCAAACACAAATACTGATGATTTACTAGTAAACCATTTACAGGCTATCCAAACGACCCCTTATGCTTTAGATGCTTGGAAGCGAAGAAATGCTATTATGCTGCTACAGGCGCCGAACTTGTATGCTGTTGGGTCCTCAATATATACATGGAAAACATGTTTTGGTGATCTGTTCAAGACTTTCAATATGGCATGCCACCTTGTGTGATTGGACGAATCTGATTATCCAAATGTGGGCCTTTGCTTTGTTTTGAGATGACTGTTCCTTTTTCCAGGGTGCACTGATCGGATCGCTATCACAATCCAATCTCTTTGCCATTTGGAATATTGTCAATCCGTGGGGTGTCGCACTTAATCAATGGTCTTGATCAACGTAAATAAGTGCCATGCATACAGTATTGATGCTTTTTCTGAACTCATTATGGATCTCCATGATGCCTTCTCATCACAGCGGCACCCCACATGTAAGATTGATTATAAACAATGACTGAGCTCTGCTTGGTAAAGGACCAGTTTGATCATTGCATGGATTATGCACATCTGGTGACTATAGACTGTAGGCAGTCTTCTAACTGTTTGTTTTTCCATACATGATACATGTGCGGTCTACGGTCGACCTAATGACCAGCCTGATTTTTCGGCCACATTCACTATGGGGCCTGTCAGACATGTCGCAAGGATCTCATCACCACACTACTTATAGGCATAAGTTGGGAGTACAATTCTTTAGTCTTGTATCCTACTCTCATGAAACCATCCCATCCATGGTATGCCATAATGGCTGTTCCGGGGCCGTAAAGGCCGTTACATAAAGTTAACGGTGGCAACCGTTGCATGTTATGGGGTCGTAACAGTCATAATGGAAAAAATGATCTATAACAGACCGTTACGCCCTTCGTAAAGGCCACAATGGTCCATCACGGGGCCGATATAGGTTTTTCAGGTTTTTTTTTTTCAATGAAAAAAGAGACCTTAACGGCTGTTACAACCCGTATTGTAAAGGTAACAGTGGTGGCCGTTACTGCCACCGTTACCGTTACGGAATACCTTGATCCCATCTCACATTGACCAGTTGGGGATTTCTTCTCTCTTTGCATTCGCATGTGTATATCAGGCCTTGTTTGGTTAGTATTTCTGGTTGTGTTTTGGGGGAGAACTGGCCCCACTATATTAGACGTTCCTCGTCACTTTGCAGAGAGTACACTGCAAGATCAGATTAATTTGAGAATTGGCAAGACATCTTCACCAATATATCCCATTTTGAGTGGAGCCTTTCACAAAACGACAATCTCCTGATCCGAAGGGAAAGGTTTTGGAGAAGGTGGCTCATTAAATACTTTTTCTACTCTTGTCTATGGTTGCACGAACCATGAAGTGAAGTGGGAGTAGATCCGGGTATGGGAGTGGGGAACCGTCTGTTTCAACATGTAAACAAGTAGGTAAGAAAGCGTGAGGGGGAGTGAGAGTCCGAAGCATGATTTGAAGAGGGAGAGACACCTAGTTAGAAGGATCCTGCAGCTAAGTTCGTCTAGGCATTTTCATAAACCAAACAACTAATTTTTAAGGATTCAATCCATTGAAGAATATGAAAAAGTCATGATTCATAATCATACCCATACAAATAGGATGTAAATGTGATACATGGCGATCCTATAAAATCTCCCCTTAAATTTAATTGGTATGCGAAGATTTCATGAAGCTCTAAAAAGGCATATGTCCACTTCATCCGACCAGTTTTAATTCTATGAATAACATCCTTCTCAACCCCCCTGCTGTCATGATTTATCAACCCAAGATATTGAAAATGGTCATTTTGGGGTACTTCTTGGTAAACAACCTAAACTAATCCCTGGTTCCACTCCTGTTGTTATAAAAATTGCACTCGATATAGTCTATTTTAGTTTGATTGATTCTAAAGTATCCCTTCTGTTAGTGCACTTTTCTGTGGCATACTAGTGCACCTTATTTGTCAATTACGTAGGTCTTGAGTCTAGGTGTCGGTTGAGCTTAAAGAAGACGAAGATCGAAGACTCAAGCGGACCTGCTGCATCAAGGAAGAAGAAACAGGTAAATGAGATGCCTTGGTGAGCCTTGAACCTTGAACTAATCCAAAACCCAAACTTTTAAATGACCTTGACCAAATAGGCATACTCGTAGTCATTTTAGATTGGCCTTAGGTGTCCCAAAAGATCACCCAAAGAATGACCATAGAGGTTGCATGAGCTGCTGTAAAACAAGTGATGCGGACATCAGGCCCTTTAGGGTTTATCAGCGTAGGAGGCAAGTGACACCTATATCTTTAGGGCTCGATGATGACGGGCCTGGGTCGTTCGTGACGACTATTGAGGAGCATTGAAGACCTTACACATGTAGTCCGAGACATTTGAAAAGACCCCACCTTGGGAAGACATGTGTAAGTTGCTTTGAGGAGATGATCAGACCGTTGGATCGTGATGATGATGTGATCAGACCGTTGGTTCATTGTGGCCCACTTTCATCACACCATCATTGGAGCGCATTGGACATCTTAGATTTGAGTTTATTTTACGCATTTTTTACTTATTTGAGTTTTGGGTTAGTGTGGGTACGTTTTTTTCATGCAAATGTCTTTTTTTTGAAATTTTGTTAGTAGGGGTATTTTGGTAATTATGCTAATTCCGAATTTTATAAGGGTGTTGCCCTAAACCTTTTTTATTAGTTGTTGATTTATGAAAAAGAGCAAACCTTTGGTTGTCTCCTTCCTCTTTCCCTCTCTCATGGTGCTTCTTCTCCTTCCTTGATCTCCTTCTTCTCTATTCTTCTTGTGCCCCTCCAACTTCTTCCAGGTATTTCATCTTCTATTACTATCCTTCTAAACTTCTGTTTTGTTTATTCCCCACGATCTAAACCTTGAGAATCGATCCAAACCCTAAACCCCCAAATTCTCAAATCCCTTATCCGAGAAACCTCCTGGTTCTTCGGACTAGTGATCCTCATTGATCGATTGGGTATGACCATGCAAGATCGGGAGGTTCCATCCCTCGCCGGATCCAACCTATACGCTACTTGAATCCCATACTCCATGGTTGTGAGGATGGCCCGTTCCATTGCATGTTTCCTTTATGATTTTCTTAGTTTATGATGATTGATGCTAGATTTCATTATTATTATTGCTTTTATTTCCGCTGAATAATTGTGTTCATGAGCATGCATCATATTTAGGGCTGTCCTGCATCAAATTTGGTATCAGAGAATAGGCTTGCATGGTTTTGTCTAGATCGAGTTATAAAAAAATTTTAGGGTTTTGATTTTTAGGTTTGTTTTAGGAAATGTTCAGATTTAGAAAGTTTCCAATTTTAGAAAGTTTCCTAATTTGGAAAATTTTCAGATTTAGAAACTTTCCAATTTTAGAAAGTTTCCTAATTTGGAAAAATTCCAGATTTGAGTCGCATCATCTAGAATTAATTAGTGTCAGTTCATTGTAGTTTAAATTCATTGCATTCGTATTGTGAGTCACCCAGTCCGTAGTCTCCCCGTAGTGAATGGAGTATAGGCGTTTGAGATCTTCAGGGCCATTAAGTGTTGTCGTGTGGCCGTCAAGACCCAATGGAAAGCCGAACTCCGATGATTTGGCTAACTTTAATGGTCACATGGACCCACAAACCTTCCTTGATTGGCTTAAGGACTTGGACTATTTTTTTGATTGGTATGATATGTCAAGTTATCGTCGAGTGAGGTTTGCCAAGTGGAAATTGGAGGGCCAAGCCAAGTCGTTTTGGACAGATTTGGAGCAACGACTTGATAAAGTTGGGAGAGTCCCGATATCACAATGGGACGAGATGAAAGAGTGTTTGAAAGAAAAATATCTTCCCATCTCTTATCGTGAAAAGCCCTTGGGTCAGAAGAGAGTTGCCCCACCTTCTCATCCAAACACAGAACCAATATGGTCCCCTCTTTGTAAAGTGGTCCAACCCATCATTAATGAAATCTCGTCTTATGAACAATTTGAGTGTTTAACACCAATTATTTTTCCTTGGAAGCGAGATAATACCTTGGTGAATGGCTAGTTGGAAGAATCCAATCAGGTTGTTTATGAAGTGGAAGAGTACGTGCCTAATGTTAGTAGTGAGGAAATGGAAGAAATTGAGGCATCACTTATCATCATTGAGGATGACGAAGTGTGTGCTAGTGATGAAAAGGTCGAAGAAAGTGAGACCGCACCACTTCCAGATGTCATGTGTGACTTAAGTGATGTAGAGCCCCAATCTAAGTCTCTTACCATAATGCACATGAATGAATTTGAAAAGGAGATTAGTGAGGATATGATGGTAGACACCCACATGACTTATGATCTCCCACCAGATGATTTATGGGATAAATTTTCACCCATATGGGACATTCAACACACAATCGATCTTGTCCCTAGGTTAGTCCTGTCAAGTTTTCCTCCATACCAGGTGAACCCCATAGAAAATACAGAAATGCATCATCAATTTGATAAACTTCTTGGGGAAGAATTCAATAAGGAAAGTTTGAGTTGGAATTTTGTTTTGTGTGTCATGCCTGCTCTTTTCACTTCCAAGAACAAGGACATATGGCACACATGTGGGCATATCCTGACCATCCACAAAGCTTCAGTCAAGTGTCAAACTATCATGCGACATATTCACGTCATGGTGGATATGATGACCATAGTCCTTATCCCGTATCTTGATGACATTTTGGACATAATGGCTGATGCCAAGATCTGCTCAAGACTTGGTACTACTAGTGTTTGTTCTCAAGTGTTGGGATACCTGAAAATCATCCTTGTTTATAATACTTATAATGAGAAATTGTGTGTCACCCGTGGGAAGTGTCCTTTTGTTTCAGTTTTCCAAGTTCTAGGTCATAGGATTGTTTATTTCCATAGGATTGTTTATTCCAAGTTCGTGGATTTTTCAGAGTGTCCTTTAGTGTCACCCATGTCTGTCATCCAAAGGTCTTCAGAGTCAGCCAATGCATTCGCACGCCATATTCATGATTTGCATACACATATTAGACAGCGGATAAATAAGAGCAATGATGATTCTAAAATCTCAGCTGATTCTCATCGTAGATTGCAAGAATTTCATAAAGGAGACCATGTAATGGTGAGGATAAGGCCTAAGCGGTTCTCACAAGGTTCCGCTAAGAAATTACAAGCGCGTAGTGCTGGACCATTCAAGATTGTGCAGAAAATTGGGTCCAACGCGTATCGGATCGACCTTCCATCTGAAATGGGCATTAACCCAACTTTTAATGTGGAAGATCTAGTCCGTTCCCACCATGCCATCGTTGATCCATCATCTCTCTTATGGCCCTTATCTGATTTTATTTCACAACCCCTCTCACCCCTTCCTCCACCTAATATCCATAAAGAAGAAATTGAGGAAATCTTGGATGAGGAGATAGTGTTTACAAGAGACGGAGGTTTCCAAAGATACATTGTCAAATGGAATAACAAGCCACCGTCAGAATCTACGTGGTTTACTGAAGTGGAGTTGCAGAATGTTGATTCAGATTTGCTAGAGCGCCACAAAAGTTTTAACTCGTCGGAGTCGAGTTCTTTTCAGACGAGGAGAATGATGCGGACATCAGGCCCTTTAGGGTTTATCAGCGTAGGAGGCAAGTGACACCTATATCTTTAGGGCTCGATGATGACGGGCCTGGGTCGTTCGTGACGACTATTGAGGAGCATTGAAGACCTTACACATGTAGTCCGAGACATTTGAAAAGACCCTACCTTGGGAAGACATGTGTAAGTTGCTTTGAGGAGATGATCAGACCGTTGGATCGTGATGATGATGTGATCAGACCGTTGGTTCATTGTGGCCCACTTTCATCACACCATCATTGGAGCGCATTGGACATCTTAGATTTGAGTTTATTTTACGCATTTTTTACTTATTTGAGTTTTGGGTTAGTGTGGGTACGTTTTTTTCATGCAAATGTCTTTTTTTTGAAATTTTGTTAGTAGGGGTATTTTGGTAATTATGCTAATTCCGAATTTTATAAGGGTGTTGCCCTAAACCTTTTTTATTAGTTGTTGATTTATGAAAAAGAGCAAACCTTTGGTTGCCTCCTTCCCCTTTCCCTCTCTCATGGTGCTTCTTCTCCTTCCTTGATCTCCTTCTTCTCTATTCTTCTTGTGCCCCTCCAACTTCTTCCAGGTATTTCATCTTCTATTACTATCCTTCTAAACTTCTGTTTTGTTTATTCCCCACGATCTAAACCTTGAGAATCGATCCAAACCCTAAACCCCCAAATTCTCAAATCCCTTATCCGAGAAACCCCCTGGTTCTTCGGACTAGTGATCCTCATTGATCGATTGGGTATGACCATGCAAGATCGGGAGGTTCCATCCCTCGCCGGATCCAACCTATACGCTACTTGAATCCCATACTCCATGGTTGTGATGATGGCCCGTTCCATTGCATGTTTCCTTTATGATTTTCTTAGTTTATGATGATTGATGCTAGATTTCATTATTATTATTGCTTTTATTTCCGCTGAATAATTGTGTTCATGAGCATGCATCATATTTAGGGCTGTCCTGCATCAACAAGCCTGACTTATCTCTGAACTTCTGAGTAGGCATGACCGACTGATTCATTTCCTTGACTTATCTCACTTTTGCCATTTTTTGAGGGCCTAGCAGTTCTCCGTTATATATTTTTTCTTCTTGGCTTAGCATTTCCTTTTTGCCCATTTATTTATTTTTGGTATAATCAGTGTTCGAATTATCTCCGATATTATCGAAATATCCCCGATATTATCTCTATCTTTAGCTCAGTGATACTGATAACACTGGTAGCGATACCAATAACACTAATAGTGTCAGAAATTCTAGGTATCAGCGATGCATCGCTAAATGTCGCCAACGTATAAATATCGTCAATATTTTTAACTGTGTAAATTCTAGGCGTCACTTGTATTGCTAATGCATTGATACCGTCAGTGTATCACCAATATTTTCGATTGTATAAATTCTAGGTGTTGCTTATATCGCCAATGTATCTGCAATATTTCAATAATATCGCCAATGTATCGATATCGCCAAAAATTTGTATATTAAAAAATTCCCATTTTACATTTTTTTGTGGGCACATGGTTGTATGCGACGTTCAATTTGTCGACAATAATATTGATAATATTGCAATTTTATCATTATCGCAACATGGCAATATTGAGACCACAATCTTTTGTTTCTTTTTCAATTGTCAATGATTTGTTGGGAAATATCGTGTGTTGCCAATATTCTGAAATATCAACGGAAGTTTGAATGGAAGGTTAGAGGTTGGATGGATAGATGGGATGGACGACATGGTTGGACTGATTACATACTACAAGTCTACACCACATGCTTTTAGGCCCCGATTACATAGAAACCTATTATGTGTGCATTCTTTTTTCAATTTTTTATTTCTAAATATGCAAATATGTATATTTTAGCATCTTCTAAGGTTTCACTAAAAAATTCCACCTTTTTTCCCATTTTCCCCGCATTTCCGGTAATCAGCGATATTATCGGCGATATTGATATTGTTTTCGTATCCCCGGCTAGCGAAACTTGTAACGATACCGAAACTTCGAACATTGGGTATAGTGCACACATTGCCTTTCTCAAAATTTAAATAAAAGGAAAAAAAATGGCTTCTTTAGCTGCCAGTTTGATATTTGTCTTTAGGATTTGGTGGTGATATTTATTCCATTGCTATGTGGGAAGGTCCTGATATATCAGGATCTGAATGGCGTCCTCATGTGCCCAATCCATGCAAATGGGGCCCATGGTTCATATATGGGGACCATTGACCCGATTTGATCCACAGTGGATGAAAAATCCAGATCACTGATCTATGGACCCACTTTTACGTACTGATGCTTCTGGACATTTCACGCCTGATGCATCCACACTACCATTTCTCTAGCTACTTGCCCATCTCTATCCACTAACTGCTTTCCCATGAGGCATGGCAGTGTATGGCCGATTTGAAGAAACTCTTTATTAATACTTAATATAGATTGTTGGTTCAATTAAGATTTTGACAATTCTATTTTTGCTTAGATCAATTCATCACCATAGTTGAATATTCATCCAAACTTCACATTGTTTGAGTTGATCTTTTGTTAAGGCATTCAACTTAAAATTTTCACAAGAAAAAGCTAATTCTTGTTGGCCCATTAGATGGCTTTTACTTTTATTCATTTGCAGTTGTCTTTTCATTTGAATTGAACTAGTCGGGGCTTAACTCCTTTTCAATTCAGTTCTCTTTTCTTTTCGATTCATGCATTTTAGTTTAATTCATGCTTGATTGGCTACTCATGGCAAAGTGGCAGACTCCATGAGTTTCAACATTGAGGTCATGGGTTCGAATGCCCATTGTGGAGTGTGTGGGTTTGAGCGTGTGTAGGAAAAAAAAGGTTCTTAGTCTTAGACGATATGCCCTTGTTTTGCAGGTGGGATTCAGGAAGTAATGTTGGGGAGTTCGACGGCCATTCAAGGCGCGTATTGAGCTGTGCATTTAAGCCAACGAGGCCATTTCGCATTGTCACATGTGGGGAAGATTTCTTGGTAAACTTCTATGAAGGACCGCCATTCAAATTCAAGCTGTCTCAAAGGTTTGTCATGGAGACATCTTTTACACTGATGATGGATTTAGTTTGATAAGAAGAATCTTCAATTCCATCTAAGAAATGCATCGTATTACTATGTGCAGTTTGATGTAGTTTTATGCTGATTATTTATTTATTGTAGATTGATAAGCCTCATTTATTATAAATGGGTTCTTAGTTATATATATATATCTTAAATTGGACAGCTGACAGCTGAACATTAGAGAATTTTTATGGGGGAATATCTTTTACATTCGTATGATTTTTTGCTGCCTCATTTTAATATTTTATCATCATATCTGGTTTATGTTTTCTGTTTTTTGTTGTGATTATTTCAAACACCTTATATTAATGGCCTGATGATCTTGCAGAATGATTTTATTGCACGATTCCATTATTTCTTGCATTCACAAGATCTCTCTCTCTCTCTCTCACATTCTTTTTTTCTCTTTTCTTTGTTTTTGGGAAATGCAGGGAGCATTCAAATTTTGTCAACTGTGTTAGGTTTTCTCCCGACGGCACTAAATTTATCACTGTAAGCTCAGACAAGAAGGGCATATTATATGATGGAAAGACTGCGGAAAAGATAGGAGAGTTGTCCATGGAAGATGGCCACAAAGGCAGTATCTATGCTATTAGCTGGAGCCCTGATAGTAAACAGGTAAAAATTTGCACTCGTGTTTTGAGCTAGCCATCATAATATGGAAACTCCCCCTCAAGTCACTGTACAGATACTTGAGATGCAAATCTTTTCCATAATGGATTGGATGAGGGATCTTTTCACAACTTGACATCTTCAAGAGTACGTAGTCCAGTTGATTAGTACTCACATGATGTGTGGATATGATTTTTGATGTCACTACTCACGATATATTTGATGACGTGACAGTCCAATTTATTGTGCTTTATATGTTCATGGAAGACGGGATTCGAAGACAGATGAAGTTATGCTTGATGATTGTAGAGGATTTACATAGTGAAAGAGGAGAAAAGAAGAAAGAATAGAAGAAAGAGAAAAAGCAAGTGTTAGGGTTGGGAGTCCCCCCTCTCCTCTCCTCACTTTTATCAAGAATAAAGTATATTCAGTTGTCCACCATACCACTGAAATATATACGCATGCACACACTTGTTTGCTAATTTCTCTACAATTATCATGATGCACTTTCACAGGAAGTTAGTTGAAATTTTAAACGCCTCCTTAAACCAAAGCAATTCTTAATCTGTAGAAATCATAGACTGAGATTCTGCTTTTGCGCAAAACCAAGCAACAACGTTTTGTTTCTAATCTTTCATTCAGCATGATTTCCTTTTACACATCATTGATCATACAGTAACATATTGTAGGCCAATGGTGTTTGGATGATTCATCTGAATCTACATCAGAGATCCTTAGATAGTTACACATCTTTCTCGATATCGAAGTGATCTCTCAAGAAGAAGATTTCAAATATATCAAAATTCAATTCAGAACTTCACGTGAGGAACTCGGGTGGAATATTTTACTGACTGAACTAACTTCTCGTATGATCTCTTGACACAACAGGTCGTCAATGGGCCGATCTGGCCTGCATTTTGTGTAGATCTGGATATGTTAAGTGTTATAAAATCACCAACAAGAGATAAAACTAATACTGTTGGAAGGTTTACCAACAGCCAACCAATCTAGAACTAGTGATCACACATCCCCTCTCTTTTCTACCACAGGCAGATGCCTAAAGGGAAGCAACACATGCTAAACCCAAGAAAACTCCAAATTTAAAATTTTATTCAAAATTGGCATAATGGGCTATTATAAGCAAAGAGGCCTTTTTATAAACCTTTGGCAGCTAAAGAAAAAGCCCTAATAAAATGATGAAATTACCTTTGAATCTATCACAATCATATATGCTTGTTGTAAATTGGTACAAGAATGGCATGACCAATCATGACTTTCTATCCCTAGCAAGTAATTAAAATATATGAATCGTACGAATTTCAGGGCCAATCAATTGATCACATAGGCCCCACAATGTAATTTGACTATTGACCTCATTGGATTTATCATCAGATCATGCATCTAGTCCATTTCATCAATCAATACGATATGGACGATTGGATAGGTTAGATCTTTCATCAGCTAGCTTGTATGACATTTTGGTTGCTTCATCTCTTTCATGGTAATATGAGAAAGATTAGCTTGTCACCAAACATTGGTACCTTCCCACTTCTTCGAGAGGTTCACTAGCATCATAATTATAGTAATCACAAAGTCAAGAATTAGAAGAGGAGAAGAAAAAGCTTTGGGAAAAAGGTTGTGTAGAGAATACTCAATCTCTCAGACCTTCATTATGTTTTATAAAACCCAAAACAACATAAAAGAATGGTGTCCTGAGGGAGCATCAAATAGGCTACACTATAGTTTTCTACATGCACGTCCATTTCTAAAAGCATGCACGTCCACTCTCTCCACATCTTCTTCACTGCCCCTCAAGCTGGAGCGGAGATGTTAGACATTCCCAGCTCGCCCACAATCTTCTGAAGATGAGAAGGATGAATGACTACACTGAGAATATCTGCGAGCTGATCAAATGTTCAAACACAAGTCCAGATGAAATCTTCTCCCAAACAGTGACAATAAACCTCTGTCTTTTGTCCTTTTATGAAATATGGGATTGGACATAATGTGGATAGTGACTTGATTGTCACAATACAATAGAATAGGAGTAGGAACCGTGATATGCCTGTTAAGGGTTGATTTTTTTTTTTTTTTTAAAGTAAAAAATGCATCATCCCTATATTGGTCCCTTATGACCCCGTATTGGCCGTTACATGCCCTTTTTTTTCTCTCTTCATATTGCGTAATGGTTACCACCCCATATTGTGTAACGGTTACCACTCAGCACCATTACCATTACGTAACGGCCACTATGGAGTATGGCCTTAATGTAACCATTTAAAAACACTATGCATAGAGCAACACAGTTTCCATAGATGAATAAGCGACTATAAGCTGTTTCTTACTCTTCCATGAAACCATATTGCCACCAATGAACATAAAATAACTAGAATTAAAGAGCTATTTATTAGATGACCCTGACCAATTTGCATCACAATTTACCTGGACATCTAGTCACCATGATCAACATATAATAGCCCTCTTCTTGGGGCTGACTTCAAGTATTTGAGAATTCGATTACAACTTCCATATGATGGGAGCAGTCTTTTAAATAGCTACGCTATGTAGCATGTAGCTTACGCTACGTAGCGTAGCTTAGCCTAAACGCTACGTAGCTCATGAAAATAGCTTAAGTTGCATGTAGCCTACGCTACATGATTAATTGCCTAAACGCTACGTAGCTCATGAAAATAGCTTAAGTTGCATGTAGCCTACGCTACATGATTAATTTGGATACGCTACACGCTTCATAGACTACGCTACACGCTACATAGCTCACATTACCAGTCATTTTTCACGATAACATTAAAATCAATCATTAAAAATGATTTGTTACATAATTCTATTTCAATGAAAATTCGTTAGTCTTTTCGATGCTTATGGTAAAATAATATAAGAAATAGTTTTAAATCGGTTTTGTTGCTCTTTCTTCACTTTTATACTTAATCATTACCCTTGCTATTACTTTAGGTTGCATTTGTTGCACCAAATATCATGAAATTTTGTTAAATTTTATTATTAATCATCTAATTTGGTGCAACCAAGTGCAACCTTGATTAAAAATCCAAGTGCCGTGTAGCTTACGCTACACGCTATGTAGCTTACGCCTCACGCTTCAGAGAGGTGAAGGCTACGCTACACGCTATTCGCTATTTAAAACACTGGATGGGAGCAAGGTGTCCGCATAAATTGGTTAACCATGTTCATATGATAAGTGATGTCAGGTTGAGTGATGGTCAAGCAAATCAACTTGCCACTAAGTGCTGATAGATGCCAGGATCAATGAGTGTTATGGACTCTATTTGATGAAAAAGGAGGTCGACCTCAATAGCAATAGACGTAACGTATAGTGCCTAACATTCCCTATTGTGAAGAAGATCCAGAGTGTTCTTCCTTTGAAATAGGAAGATGCTATATGTCATGTCCTGAAATTCGGTACCTGAGTTAGCCAGACCTGACTCCGAATCCTGATCGCTTCCCCAAGTGTAGGGTTGCGATGTAGTAATAAACTCGGTAAGACCGAGGTCGATCCACAGGGACTATGTAGGATCTCACAAATTCATCCACAAGTGTCTATTTAAGTCTACTAATCAGATTGTTGTATGAAGTTGATATGAGTAACAAAAGCTGAATTAAATCAAAAGTAATTAATTATAAGAAGGCACTAGGGGTTCAGAGGATCCACTTGTAGCAATCCTTGATGTTCAATCCTCTGTGGTTTCTTATTCTCTCAACTAGAATCGACATTCCTGTCTATCTAGTCGGATGATAGAGCTGTTAAACCAAACATTCTGTAATATGTAAGTTCTATGCATAAGATTCACTCAATGTAGGCTGAGCTGAGCATGCTCAATTGCATAGGTCATTCCCCTTTCCTATAAGTCCAGTTCTCAATCATAACCATCCTCAAGTCCTCTCACAAGACAAGGCTAGATCAGGATTTGAACTGGATTCAAATCACATGCACAGTCATTACATATTCCAGAAAATCAACAAAAATAGAACTTTGGCATGAAGTCCCTTTATGAAGAGCTTAGTACTAGAGCGCACTCCGATTCCTCAGATCATACAAGTCTAGACCGTTGCAAACGAATTAAGAAGCTAAGTAATTCATCCAAACATCCATGAGTCATCACAAGACTAAGAAAAATTACTTAAAAACTTGTATAAACTTCAAACCTTAGTTCATAATCATGAATTCCAAACTGAAAACCACTTAACTACGAATTAAAACATCTTGGATTCACTACAAGCTTCACCTCTTAGCCCTAGCTAAGAGGTTTAGCTGCTCATGATCCAAGGAAACATGAAACAACTACAAACAACATGAAAATAGCAAAGCAAACCAAAAGGAGTTGTGAAACTCCAATCTCCACTTCCACAGTCTCCAACCTCGCTTGAACCCTTCTAGGATACCCCAGGAACAATCCCTAGGTGTCTTTTTATAGTCTGGAGGCTCCCCAACTTCGGAAGAATCGAGAAAGTGCGTAACACTTACGCAGCGCAGAGAAAATCGGACTTAACTTAGAAACTTCTAAGTCAGTACGCATGGCCGACCGGTCTGGACCGGTCGGTCTTTACTTGCAATGGTCCAGAGAGCACAGCCGACCGGTCATGACCGGTCGGACTGTATTGAGCTTGTTCCAGCAGCTATGCCCGACCAGTCATGACCGGTCGGGCCTCCTTCCTGTTCAATCCAACATCTATGGCCGACCGGTCTTGACCGGTCGGCGTGGCTGTCCATCTGTTTAGCATGCATGTGTGTGGCTGACCGGTCTTGACCGGTCAGCTTCCTTAGCCGACCGGTCAGCCGACCGGTCTGGCTTCTCTTTCTTCATTCATTCTTTCTTTCTCTTCTCTCCTTGCTTGACTTTCTTTGATCCTTCTTCATGCTTCATCCTATGGTCTTCAATACTTGTAAGGAGCCTCATTTAGCTTTCAAATGGTGAACTCTCCATCTTGTTCCTACAATCACACATCATATATTAAGTTGGTCCTTTAAACATGTATATCATGCATAATGAGTGATGAATTGGGGTTAGAATATGCACAATTATGAGCTCAACAAATCCCAGGTCATGATTAAATTTTAAACATTTACATCCACGATTTAATAAACAAATTCACTATAATAAATCAAATATTCCTCTAACACATGGTGTGCCGTAAAGGCCATTACGTAAAGGTAACAGTGGCAACCGTTACACGTTACGGGTTTATAACGGTCTTAACAACCGTTATGCAAACAATGGCTTGTAACCGCCATTAATGGCCTGTTACACCCCATGTAAAGGCCATAAGAGCCTCGTAATGGTCTATTACAGGTCAGGTTTTTCAGATTTTTTTTTTCAGCGTTACGGGGCAGATATAAGTTTTTCAGGTTTTTTCTTTTAATGAAAAAGTGACCATAACAACCATTACGACCTGTATCGTAAAGGTAACAACCGTTACGGCCACCATTACCATTACGGAATACTTTGCTCTAACATAATGTTTAATTGCAACAGTCTAAACTTCTGATTTTTTCACTATATATATATATATATATTTATATATATTTTGTCTAATGCAAATAGAAAAGACCGCTATGGTTAGACGGACAGGTAAATCCTCGCTTCACTTCGCCCCTGACTAAACTCTAAGCCTTGAAACACTGTTGGTGCGGGTCTGAGCATAACAACTCGTGGGATCATATCCTACCCAAAATTGAAATTTTTAGAATTATATCATATACATAAGCAATAAAAATGCTTGTTTATAATTCAGAATACGAATCAAAATACTGAGTCTTAAAATGTCATGAATGCAATGCTACAATCATAAAGATGCTAGGAATGCCATTCTTTCCATAAATTCCACAAATGATAAAATTTAAATAACCATCATATTTTACAACACCACATCAAAATGGCCACGTTGCATTAACGCCCACGCACTGGTATTTTATGGTGATGGACCCATTTATACGCTAACTGGTCAGACTACTGCTCCAGTCATACCTCTGATGTATGTTCGCGTATGCAATTGTACTCATATGCTGTACACAAATGAGATTCCGAAGGATCCAACGGGTTCTAGTATCTTTCACCCAAGGCAGACGATTGCCCTACTTGCTGGCTTTAGGGTCTTTCACCCAAGGGACATGATTGCACTACTTGCTAATTTTAGGGTCTTTCACCCAAGGGAAACAATTAATCTACTTGCTTGTATCATTTTTTTTTCTTTCACAACCATATAATAAATAGAGATGCATGTATGTCATAAATGATTCTAAAGTTAGCAATGAAACAATTCAATAAATCAGATCTCTATACAATAATGTAGATTCTATACGAAATGTATAGAAATTTGTTGCTGTTAAAATTCAGTCACTGGAATTTGCTGAAATATCAAGCTGTTTTCTGTAACGGCGCTGGAATTTTACATAGAAATTTTTGAAAAATGTTGAAATCCCGTTTCTGTCCAAAAAATCTGATTTTTGAACTTATTTAATTATTTGCAGGTATAAATTGATTATTTTTTTATAAATTTCAATTCCTATTTAATAATTTATAGAAAATGTTTATCTGGTCTTTTTATTTATATTATTAAATTTTTTAAACTTAAATTAGATTTTTAAATTAGTACAAAACTTAAAAGCTTTAATTTAATATCTTATTAAATTTTGACTTAAATAATTAAATAATCTTATAAATTAGAGTTCATATTAATCGTTAAATACCAAAATTTAGAATTATAATTTATTTATTTTATAATTTCAAAACTTTAGAAATCATTTTAGATTTAAATTTAGATTAATTCAATTCATACAGCTGTAAAAAAAAATTGGATTTCAACTTAGTGCAATTGATATTATTTTTCCTAATTCCATAAATTAATAATTTAAGTTTAATTACTATATATATTTTTAGAATTAAATTCTGGATTTAAATTTACCTAAATAAAATTATCATTAATTCTATAAATCCCTGGAATTCATAATATGATTAAATTACTATTTAACATTTAAGTTAAATAATGCTAAAATTAAATTGAAATTTAAATTAGTTAATTTATACCAACATTCTTAAATTAAAATTTTACTTGATTTATGTTTAATTTTAACAAGTTATGTTAAATTATTAGTCTGGACTTTGAAAATTACCAAATATTACAAATGTCATTATTTTTATTTAGAATGAATTATTTTAATTTACTATTTCTAAATAGTCTTGAATTAAAAATTTATAAAATTAGTAACTTGAGTCAATTGATAAATTTACGTAGAAGAATTTGCTCAAAATATAAATTAATTAAGATTCAGAATAATTTTGAATTTAATTCCTGTATAATCTAATAGTTTAAAATTATTTGTATTAAATTTAATAATTTAGAAATTTAATTTAGATTTTTATTTTGATCTTATTGAGAATATTTTTTTAATTTCCAGTAATAAAAAAATCAATGATAAACAATATTTTTTTGAAATTTTAAATTTAAAATCAATTGATATATAACAATTTAAAAAAATGATTTAAATAACAATAATTATAAAAATTTCAGATCAAGGATGGATTACCCACATTGGCAAAAGCTTTTTGTTTCTTTTCTTTTTTTACTCTCCTTTTTTTTTTCCCTTCACATTGTACTAGTACCTACTCCCACGACCCTATTTATAATTAAGGGGCCCCACCATCTGTAATGCATACACGTGAATAAAATCAACATGTTTTCAAAATCCATCTGTTATCTAAATCCGTCCATCTATTCAATCCATCAAACACCCACTTGATTGGTCGTCCATTGTTCATCAACGATTTCATGTGTACACCCATATATATGCTATCACACATGAATAACATGCACACGCATTACCGTGCATTACAAGCATCACTTCATTCACACACGTGAGGCTTTTGATGTCATAAGTAGGACCAATAAATTGTGAATGTGTTATTTACGAGAGAAGTTGTTAACAAGGGCATTAAGGAGTGTTTTTTTTTTTCCTGCATGTGTGCATTAAAGATGGTGGGTATTTCACATGCACAAAATGTCATTTAAAGAAAACATGTTGATTTTATTCATGTGTATGCATTACAGATGGTGGGGCCCCTCAATTATAAATGTGGCCGTGGGTGTAGGTAGTGTTCGATGTAACGGTATCGTTACAAGTTTTGCTAGCCAGGGATACAGAAACAATATCGATTTCGTTGATAATATCGCCGATAACCGAAAATGCGGGGAAACATGGGGGAAATGGTGGAAATTTTCAGTGAAACTTTATGAGATATTAAAATACACATATTTGCATATTTAGAAAAAAAAAATGGCAAAAAGAATGCATACATAATAGGTTTCCATTTAAGGGGGGGCTTAAAAGCATGTGTTGTTTGTAAGAAATCAATCCAACCATCTCATCAATCCCATTTATTCATCAAACCATCCTATGTTCCATCCAAACATCCATCAGTATTTCAGAATATCGACAACACGATATTTCACCGAGAAATCGTCGACAACTAAAAAGGAGACGAAAGAATGTGGTCTTGATATCATCCATGTTACGTGAGTGGAATATCTTCAACAATTTGATCACTGCATAAACATACACCCATAAAAAAAATTTGAAATGGAATTTTTTAATAAACAAATTTTCGGCAATATCGATACACAGAGCATATTATCGAAATATCATTGGCACATTGGCAATACAAGTGATACCTGGAATTTACACGGTCGAAAATATTGGCAATAAATTGAAGATATCAATATATTGGCGGTACAAGCGACACCTGGAATTTACAAAGTCGAAAATATTGGTGATACATTGGCGATACTTAGTGATACATCACCAATACTTGGAATTTTTTATACTACTGTTATTATCGGTATCGCTACCAGTGTTATCGGTATTGCCAAGCTAGAGATAGAGATAATATCAGAGATATTTCGATAATATGTGGGATAACAAGTAGTGCAACATGAGAAAAAAAAGGAAAAAAGGAGATTACAAAAAAAAATAAAAAATAAATAAAATTCTAAAGCTTTTGTCAATATAGGTGATCTATCCCTGGTCTCAAAATTTTAAAATTATTGTTATTTAAATCATTGTTTTAAATTGTTATAGTCAATTGATTTTAAATTTGAAATTTCAGGAAATTATTGTTTATTGTTGATATTTTTTATTGCTGGAAATAAAACAAAATTGCTCAATAAGATCAACATAAAAATCTAAATTAGATCTCTAAATTATTGAATTTAATACAAATATTTTTAAACCATTTGGATTATGCAGGAATTAAATTCAAAATTATTCCGAATCCTACTTAAGTTATATTTTGAGTAAATTATTCTATGTAAATCATTTGGATTATGCATTAAATTATTCCAAATATTTTTAAACCATTTGAATTATATAGGAATTAAAGTTATATTTTGAGTAAACTAAAGTTACTAATTTCATAAATTTTTAATTCAAGACTAATTAGGAATAATAAATTAAAATAATTCATTCTAAATAAAAATTAGAAAATTTATAATATTTGATAATTTTCTAAGTCTAGACTAATAATTTAACATAATTTGTTGAAATTAAATATAAATCGAGTAAAATTCTAATTTAAGAATGTTGGTGTATAAATTAACTAATTTAAATTTCAATTTAATTTAGTATTGCTTAACTTAGTTGTTAAATACTAATTTAATTGGATTATGAATTACAGGGATTTATAGAATTAATGATAATTTTAATTAAATAAATTTAAATCCAGAATTTAATTCTAAAAATATATAAGTAATTAAGCTTAAATTATTAATTTATGGAATTTGGGAAAATAATATCAATTGCTCTAAGTTGAAATCCAATTTTTTTCTTTTTTACAATTGTATGAATTAAATTAATATAAACTTAAATTTAAGATGATTTTTAAAGTTTATAGAAATAAATAAGTTATAATTCTAAATTTTGGTTTTTAATGATTAATATAAATTCTGATTTATAAGATTATTTAATTATTTAAGTCAAAATTTTAATAAGATATTAAATTAAAGCTTTTAATTTTTGTATTAATTTAAAACTCTAATTTAAGTTAAAAAATTTAATAATATAAATAAAAAGATCAGATAAACATTTTCTATAAATTATTAAATGGAAATTGAATTTTGTAATAAAATAAACAGTTTATAGCTGTAAATAATTAAATAAGTTTAGAAATTAAATTTTTTTGGACAGAAACGGGATTTCTATATTTTTCAAGAATTTCTATTTAAAATTGCAGAACTGTTACAAAAACAGCTTGATATTTCAGCAAATTCCAGGACTGAATTTTAACAACAACGAATTTCTGCACATTTTGTATAGAATCTGCATTATTGTATGGAGATCTGATTTATTGAATTATATTGTTGCTAACTTTGGAATCATTTATAACATACGTGCATCTCTACTGATTATATAGTTGTAAAAAAAGGAAAAGAAAAGAAAGAAAAAGAGAATGGTATAAGCAAGTAGGGCAATTGTGTCCCTTGAATAAACGACCCTATAGTCAGTAAGTAGGGCGATCATGTCCCTTGGGTGAAAACCCTCAAGCCAGCAAATAGGGCAATCGTATCCCTTGGGTGAAAGACCCTCGAACCTGTTGGATCCTTCGAAGTCTCCTTTGTGTATGGCATATGAGTACAATTATGTACGAGTACATATGTCAGAGGTACAATTGGAGCAGTAGTTTAACTAGCATGTACAAATGGGTCCATCGCCATGAGATACCAGTGCGTGGGCGTTAATGCAACGAGGCTATTCATTTTAGTGCGGTGTTGTAAGATATGATGGTTATTTAAATTTTATTATTTGTGGAATTTATGAAAAGAATGACATTCCGAGCATCCTTACGATTGTAGCATTGCATTCATGGTATTTTAAGATTCAGTAGTTTGATTCGTATTCTGAATTATAAATAAAGCATGTTTATTATTTATGCATTTGATATAATTATAGAAATTTCAGTTTTGGGTTAGATATGATCCCATAAGATATTATGCCCACACCCACATCAACAGTGTTTCAAGGTTCAGAGTTTAGTCAGGGGCGAAGCGAAGCGATGATTTACCTGTCTGTCTAGCCGTAGTGGTCTTTTCTATTTGTATTAGACAATATATATACATATATGTTTATATACATGTGTGTGTGTGTGTGTGTGGTGAAAAAATAAGAAGTAAGTCTAGACTATTGTAATTAAACATTATGTTAGAGGAATGTTTGGTTTGTTATATCGAATTTGTTTATTAAATTGTGGATGTGAATGTTTAAAATTTTTATTATGACCTGGGATTCGGAGTCAGGTCTAGCCAACTTGAGTACCGAATTTCAAGGCGTGACATTTGAGCAACTTCAATCCGAAGGAAACGTTTGGGCAAGCCTAAATCTTTAATTACAAAGAATTGAGCCAGAAATTGCTTAACATTCTCATTTTCACTATCGACAGTGAGAACCATATCATCAACATAAACAACAAAGACAGTGAAGGATCAACCCGTGTCTTTAATAAAGACAGAATGATTGCACACACTTCTATGCATCCAATTTTGGAGATGACGTTCCATAGTTTTCAAACCACGCTCAAGGTGATTGCTTGAGGCCATACATGACCTTCCTCAGCTTATATACTTTTCCTATTTTACTTGATGGTTAGAAACTAGGAGGAAGAACCATGTAGACTTTTTCATGAAGATTGTTGTGAAGGAAGGTTTTCTTCACATCCAACTGGTGAAGAGGCCAATGGTGATAAAAGCATACACACTGAGTTCCACTTTGCACTAGGGGCAAATGTCTCGTGGTAACCAACCCCAAACTACTGTGTAAACCCTTTTTAACAAGGTGAGCATTATGCCTTGTGACAGAGTTGTCATTATTATATTTGAGGGTGGACACCCATTTACAACAGATAGAAGCACATGCATTGAGTTTAGCTTTGCAATAGGGGCAAATGTCTCTTGACAATCAAGCCCAAATTACGGTGTAAACTCTTTTGCAACGAGGCGACCCTTATGCCTCACGATGGAGCCGTCAGGATTATATGTGAGGGTGGACACCCATTTACAACCAACAACATGTTTGTTCTCAATGCAAATAACTAGATTCCATGTGCCTTGCTTTTCAAGAGTTGCCATTTCGTCCACTGCAGCTTTCAAACTAAGGTCAGCCAAGGCATCAATAATGTAACACGAGATAGAAGTAGAGGCAATGAATGAAAGAAAAGCTTCACTTGAAGGAGAAATAGAGTTTGGATGGCAAATAAACATCACAGTGGGCCCTGGAAAGTTTTTAATGGTAGACGTTCAATCACCACTGTATATTGTGGTGTGGTCCACCGTCCACCTAAGATTTGGATCTCCCTCATTTTTGGGCTTGTTCCCTAAAATGAGCTAGCAAAATGGATGGATGGCATGGATAAAACTCATACATGAAAGAAAAGCTTCAATTGAAGGAGAAATAGAGTGATAAAACAAGGAATTGCTAATGGGGTGAGATGTACAAGAACGTTTTGTCTTTCTCAATGCAATTGGAAAGTCAAAAGCAGAGGACGTATTTTGTAAGAGGATAAATGTGGTCATGAATCCCTGAGGGCTAGTCCTTGCATCTCCTCCAAGTATACACCTCTAATGGCTTGTCCATTGGTTCAAGAATGACTTCACTTGCATCCAAGGTCCTCTATGGATGGTAGAGGAAACACAACTTCTAGGAGTAAGTGCAGTTGTTTGTGATGAGAAATAAGGGACATTCTAAAGAATATGTTGTCCTTGGAGATGTACTTTTTCGAGTCACCGAACAATAAAACTTACATCCTTTTTTTATTATTTGGATGTCCCAAGAAGATGCGCATAACTAATTGAGGGCTAAGTTTATCTCTAAATGACCCTAAAACCTGGACCAAACACATAGCTAGATGTCTTTTGGGGAACCAAGAACAGTTACAGATTCAACATCATCATCGTCATCATCATCATCATCATCATCATCTAGGCCTTATCCCAATTAATTGGAGCTGGCTACATGAATCCTATTCCACCATTCCACTCTGTCGAGGGCCATAACTTTAGTTAGACCATAGGTCATCAAGTCTTCTCTTGTTACCTCCACCCATATCCTTCTGGCCCTTCTCCTTGCTCCTTAGAGCCTTCAACTTGTATCAACTTCCATGGTGTGTTGCAATGGCCGTTATGGAGCCGTAAAGGCCATTATGTAACGGTAACGGTGGCAACCGTTACATATTACAGGGTTGTAACGACCGTTATGGAAAAAATAACCTGTAATTGCCGTTATGGCCTGTTACAAGGCACGTACAGGTCTTTTGGTTTTTATTTTTAATAATAAAAAAGAGACCGTAACCACCGTTACAGCCCGTATTGTAAGGGCATGTTTGTTTTTCATTTGCCCTAGGTAAATACATGTGATTGGGTAATGATTAATTACAAGGTAATTCCCTGCACTTTTTTCAAGGCTGACAATGACAGTTTGTTTTTTGTACACTAAAACCGAGGAGGGTGCGAATTTTCATGTGGGGCCCACTGTGATACGTGTGGCTTATCCACGTCGTCCATCCATTTTGCGAGGTGATTTTAGGACATGAACCCAAAATTGAGGCAGATCCACAACTCAAGTGGACCATGCCACACGAAATAGTGGGCTGAACGCCTACCGTTAAAAACATTTTACGACCACGGTTTCCTATGGTGTGGGCCACTTGAGCTTTAGATCTATCTCAGTTTTGGGGTCATGCGCTAAAATGTTTCGGCAAAATGGATGGACGGCGTGGTTGTGTCATAGACATCATAGTGGGGCTCACAAATATACGTTGATCATTTTCAAACGTTTTTTACGAGGAAATACTTGTTCTTGTCAAATAGAGGTAAATGGTAATAATTACCTACTTACATCTATTTGCATGTATTTACCTGGGGGAAATGAAAAATTAACACCCCCTAAAGGTAACAGTGGTGACCATTACGACCACCATTATCATTATAGAATACCTTGCATATAGTTAGTGGTGAGACCTACATCACAATAGATCTTCGGAACATTCATCTTAGTTCATATGGATCTAGTTACCTCTAGAAGGTGAGGATTTTTTGGTTCCGCAACCATGCTTTGTTGAGGAATATGAGGACATGATGTTTGGATCTCAATGACATAGTTACATAGGTAACCTTGACGATCATGATAAAGATATTCTTTTTCTTTCTTTTTTTTCTTTTGCCTTTTTTGGAGAATTATCATGATAAAGATATTTCTTAGCATTGTCTGATCAAAAGGACTTTTTTTTTTCTTTTTTTTTTTTTCCCTTTTCAAACTGTGTGAGAACCATTTTCTGAAAAACTTCAACAACAAATTTTACTTCACTCCTAGCTTTCGTCAAATAAACCCACATGAATTGAGAAAAATCATCAATGAACGAGATATTTATATCCGAAAGCATAAATAACAAGGGTAGAGCCCCACACATTAGAGTGAACTAAGTTAAAAGGTTCCGAACTCTTACAAGTGCTTGGAGCACATGTTGTACAACAATGTTTTGACGACCAACAAACGTCTCAATTCAATTCAACACCGTACTGAAATTTATTGCAAAACTATAGGCTAAGATCACTAGTAGACACATTACCCAAGTGAGCGCACCAAAGCTGGATATACTATTTATTTTTAAGACGTGACTCTGAAACGAAAGCAAAAGAGATGTCACCGGCGTTGAATGAATATAGCTCATGGTTGTCATGTCCACCACCAATCTTCTTCTTGGTGTAGAGATCCTGTATACAGTAGGAAAGAAAGAATGTGACACTACAATTCCACTGTTTCGTTAGCCATTAAGTTGGAATGAAAAGCAGGAGAATGAAGAACAGAGGACAACACTAAGGATGATGCAAGCTGATAAGCTCATTTTCGGGAAGCAGCAAGTTTGATGCGACTTAAGGAACTAAGATACGAGAGAAATTACCTTCTGTACTGGTCATATCATCGGTGAGACCTGAGTCAATAATCCAAGATGCAGATGGATGAGATTGGGACTGAGAGAAATGAGCAGATGTACCTGGTTGTCCGCTAGATGTACCAGCCCAGCCAGGAGAAGTACCAAGCTTGGCCAGCTCCTGATGAAGATCATGGGTGGTCTTACCAAGAGCACCTTGGAGTTCGAAATATCATATGAAGTCTACGCTCCCTTAACTTCAGCACTGTTGGCCGCTCTCTTGGGCTTCAGTTGAAAATGAGGATGAAGGTCATAGTACTGCTCACCCACATGTCTATGGCGACCACAATATGTGGAAACAAGTTTGTTTCCATTTTGGTCACTATTCTGCTAGAAAGATCAAGACTATCCTTTTCGAGAAGGTTCACCATGTGACATCTTAGACCCTCCTGCAGGAGCAGATCTTTAGGAATGATTGAATACTGCATACCAAAAGAAGCTCTGCAATGAGCTTCTCCTCTGACATAATTGTGGCCGCCAAAATACTTTTAACATATGTCATTGTTCCATTTGCTTCTTAAGCTCTTCAAGAATGGAAGTTGCTGATTGACAGTGATCAAGCTCTTCCTACTGCACGAGAGCTGCAAAGTATTCCTCCACTGAAGATTCATTTGGCTACATACTTGTGATCTCTTGATGCAACTGTTAGACCGAGCTGAATCATCTTGTTGAGAGTATGTCCTGACAACTTTATCCTATACTTCTTTGCTTGCTTTAAGAAGCATCAAACCATGGCTAGTACTGGGATCCGTAGAATGAAGAAGCCAGGACATAACCGTCAGATTGTCACTTTCCAATGGGATGGATCATCTGTGGCTGGTTCCTTGTTACTATGAATGTCCCTAACTTCCTCTTCCTACCAAGCAATATCTTGGAAAACTGAGACAATTCGAGATAGTTGTTGCCATTGAGCGTAGTGGTGCTAATCATCAATCATGGATGGTGATATGGTTGTGTGGGCCCCATAACCAGCCAAGTATTCTGATTTTTTGAACTCATGAGATCTCTGAAAACACCAACGTGCACCTATAATGTGATGAATGAAGAAAAACAATCATTTAATCAAGTTTCATAACCTCTAACTCGGGATCTGCACATTGTGATCTTCAAGTGAGATGCATGAAGACAATGGATCACTATGTAGTGTGCCATCAATGAAGATAGGACAATGGGCCAACCTGATGGCTGACTTGGTGCCAGTTGGTGTGCCGGCAGGGGTGCTGGCCGACGCACTGGCTGGTGCCACAGTTAGGTTTGCCAAAGGGGAAGTGATGCAGGGGCATGCGATGACCTAACCCGAGATGCGTGTATATTCAAGTAATAAAATTAACAACTAATTATTTTCGCTCAGAGGAAATGAACAAATATCAACACAGAGATGAGATCCGTCCGTCCGGATCATGCCCCTCAGCATAAGAATCACGTAAACTGTAAAATAGGGAGGATCTAGGGATATGAGGATATCCCAGATCTAGAATAGAGTAGTCCACAGTCAAGTTTGGATCCGGTTCCCATGGCTAGGAATCTCTCTTTTCCGATCGAAACAAAAGGGGTAGATTCGGAGAAGAACGAATGTGATGGGGAAGGAACAGGTTCGAGATGAAGGATAGCACAAATAATAAAAATAGAAAAATCATACCTTTCCTGCACTTTAAAGAAATAGAGACGAGAAAAAATATGAAAACCAGGGTGGAATCCTCAACACCCGAGGGCCAATCCTGAAACCCTAATCTCTTGAAACAAGAGGAAGAAAAGCAGCCGAAATTTGTATTCATTCAATAATTCGAAATAGGGTTTCTCACAGTATATATAAACCACGAAAATAAAAAGTGCACTAAAGCGCTTGAAAACAAAAAAAATAACATAAAAACGCCTAAACTAAACAACGACACTAAAACACCTAGAAATAAGAAAATAAACAGAAAAGCGCCTAAAAGTAAATCCGCTCCACGGTCCAACGGTCATGATGCTCCTGCGCGATCCTGCAGCTCACATACTCATAACGCATCAGAAAATGGCTTCAATGGGCCCGACGTCCATCCACATCAGCTCATCTGCTCCAACACTCGATCTGCAACATCGTCTCCTCTGGTATACTCTAAAAGGTGCACCACTAATGTCCGCATTAGGAAAGGGAAAGGGGAAAGGGAACTTTCCATGAGAGTTTGAGGAGGCAAAAACAAGGGAAAAGAAAGGAAAGGACAGGAGGGAGGAGGAAAGATGAGTATCTAGATTTCTGCTATTTGTAAATGATTACATTGGAGAATGAGAGGAGAAGACAGAAGTTTTTGGGAAGAAGTTTTGTAGAAAATACTTAATCTTTTTGCCCCTTCATTATGTTTTATAAAACCTTAAACAATATAAAGGAATAGTGTCCTGACTGAACACCAAATAATTACATATGCATTCCCATAAAATATAGTTCTCTACATGCACATCCATACCCAAACACATAGACATGTGCGCCCATTGTCTCCATTCTCTACAATAATAAAGCTTGGTCTTTGCTTCAATTGGTGAGTCTGCAGGTTCAATTGAGATTCATCCCGTCTCTTTGTGATTATCCCATCTAACACATACTTGAGGATGAAAACCCCATTGCTTGATCATGTAACTTTGCCTAGGAAGTAATGTAATTATACCAAATCTTTTTTGAAATAAAACTTGAATATTACTTGTTTCAAGAACACGCACACACACACACAACTAGTTGTACGTCCAACCGGTTGGCGTGCGGGGCCCATCGTGGTGTTTGTATGACATCTTGCTTGTCCATTAAGGTTATCCCATCATGAAAATGAGATGTTGCAAAAATTAGGTTGATCCAACCAGTGATTGTAATATCGATACTATCGGCCGATAGTATCGATATCGTCGATCGGCGATACGAAACCCCCCAGGAGACACAAAAAACTCCAATAGTTCCTGCGTATTGACGATATTATCGGCCGATATCGATAATATCGTGCGATATATCGATATCGGCTGAGATATCGGCAAAATATCGGCTGATATCGCCAACCGCACAAGAGTCCCCCATTTTTTGAAAAAAAAAAGATTTTTTGTTCGATTTTCTTCTCAACCCGCGTACCAACTCTGTGAAGGGGTCATATTTTGTTGAGTCTAATTTGCCATTTTCTAGGTTTTGTTGAGTCCTCGTATAGATCTAAGCTATATAAGGTAACTTGCATTGCGTTGAACTAGGATAGTCAAAATTGTATTTGGAGGATACCCAGTCAGTTGCATCATCCATAGGTATGTTTCTCAACTCTCTTGCTTGTTTTACTTTGTCAATGAATTTGTTATGTTTTCATTAATGTCTTCTTACATTTATATATTTTATGGAATCAATTTAAACAATAATTGCATCAGTTCAGTCAGACAGCGCATAACTTAGGATCCTTTTACAAAAGAACTCCATTATGTGGACTTTTTTTTTTTTTTTTTTACATATTATGATTTAAATGTGTGTATTAAGGTCCATTTTAACAATCCCTGAAGTTTCATTGAAAAATTCAATCAATTTCCCAATGTTTTCCAAAAAGTGCGATACATTATGCGATACAACTGATATATCCCTAGCGATATGCGCTATGTATCCATATCCCAAGGGTGCGAAATGTAACGCGATACCGATACTGCAAACACTGAATCCAACTATTAAGTGGGGTACACCATAGAAAACCATGAAACAACATCTAAAACTCCACATTCACATGGAGCATCATGATTTCATGGTTGAGTCGTCTTGATCTTTGACGCATCCTATTTTTATGGTGGGACAACCTTACTGGACGGACAAGATGTCATACAAACACCATCCCCCACACACCGATTGGTTGGGCATACAACTAGCTGCGTGTGAGCATGTCTCTCTCTCTCCCTCTCTCTCTCTCTCTATATATATATATGTGTGTGTGTGTGTGTGTGTGTGTGTGTGTGTGTGTGTGTGTGTGTTATGTAATTCAACAATTTCAGTAATGACAATGTTAACAACATACAATAAGTAAGATGGTTTTCTACCCTCTTCTTTGGACAGACGTGGATGGTTAGAATTCTTTTTTGAAGACCTAACCACAAAGCTAAGCCTTACAACCACTCTCTTAGATTGATTTTTTATGCAGGCCCAACATATGCTGATTTTGGACCGTTTCTTTATAGATTTGGGGCCCAAATATCAAGAGCTACAATTTACTATTTGTGGGAGATATGAGGGGACGTGTTTGATGCTATGGGGGTTGATTTAAAGATGTGATTGAAGATTTTGAAGATTGTTCCCTAGATTTGCTTTTATTATTATTAGGCTTTTACTATCTTAAGTAGATTAGATTGATTTGAAAGAAACTATGATTGATTTGATATCAATCTCTTAACGGGAAGGATTCTTATTAAAGATTTGTTTAGTCTACAAAAGTGGTGGTGGTGGTGCAAGTATTCCAATATTTTTCAAGTATGGGTTTTTCTCAAGTATTGTAATATTGATATCAATAAAGCTCGGCCTCTCTACTAAAATATTCTTGTGGGTGTGCTCTTGTCCATTTCTTTGTGATCTGGGTGTTGAAATCTCATTGACTCAATAACTAGGTTGCACCACTTTGATGTTAAAGAGTGTCATATTTAGGGATGTCCGGGTCTACATCATCTCCTAATGGCATCGAATGGGTGACGGAGGAATAGTTTGTGCAAGTAGATAAATTGATCAACGCACTTACAGAATGAGTAGGTCAACTCATGCATACGGTACGCAATCTCACTAATCAAGTGGGAGAGCTTCGGCATGGAGGGAAGTTAGATACCGAAGTTGGAGCATGTGGACATGTAGGGGAAGGTGGAAAAGATATTCAAGTGCAGGGAAGTTGTGGACAATTGGAAGGTGAAGTTAGTAGCTATGAAGTTTTCCAATCACGTTTTAGCATCGTGGGAAGATCTCCAAGCCGAACGAATCCGCCAAGGTAAGGAGATAGTAAATTCTTGGAAAAAGATGAAAAATGAGTTAAAAAGAATTCCTACCTGCAACTTAAGCTTGTGATCTCTATCAAAGACGTCACAATCTATGTCAAGGAAAAAAATAAGTAAATGAATACACCGAGAAGTTCCATACATTGATATCATGGGTAGGGTTTCGTGAGTATGAAGATCAAAAGATTTCATGATATCTCAATGGTCTTAACTTAGAAATGAATTGGATTTTAAAGATGTATTTAAGATGTTTGATGCATACACATTTGCATTAAAAGCTAAGAAGATAATTAATTGGGGACTTGGGAGACGATTTCGTGCCTCACGAGGACCGTCATCACTCATCAATGATAGGTCAACATGCTAACTTCCCACGTAAGGCAATCACAGTGCCTCTCATAGGTCGAGGGATGAAGGGCCAACGTTCAATAATGAAGCCAAACTCCAACTCGAGAGAGGTGGTTACGGATCGGGGACTAGTTTGCTCAAGGTGGGGCAAAACAATACTCCTTTCACGTGCTTTAAGTGTTGATAACCGGGACATTATTCTTTTCACTGTCTTGAACATCAGTCCACAATCAAAGTGATTTTGGCCAAGGAAAGAGAATATGTTGAAGACACTCCAGATCGCATGCAAATGTAAGCTCTAGATGACACAAAATATGAAGAACATGCATATAAGGATGTGGTGCATATTGAGAAAAATGTAGCAGTCGCGTACAGTGATAGGGGCGAGTCGTTGGTCATCCAACGGACTATGCCATTGACACCTCGGGTGATTGATGAGGGACGATGGTTGTGACATAATATCTTCCGCACCACTCGCACTTCTAGTGGGAAGATTGTATGATTTTAGTAGACGGGGGGAGCGGTGAGAACATCGTCTCACAAGAAATGGTGGATAAATTAAAACTCAAAGAACATAAGCATCCGTGCCCATACCTGATTCATTGCTTCAAGAAGGGGGAGAAGATTCTTCTATTTTTAGGTGCTTAGTTTCATTTTCTATTGAATTTAAGTACAAGGATGATGTGTGGTGTGGCATGGTCCCCATGGATGTATGTCACATTTTGTTAGGGTGACGGTAGTTATGGGACCGTGATATGGTGCATTTGACTTGGGCTAACACTTATTCTTTTGCCAAGGATGGTGTTAAAATCACATTGTATCAAATTTGATAAAGAGGGCCAGAAATGCTTTAATAGAAAAGTTTGAAAAAAGAAAGGCGATTGGCATCATTTATGTTTTGGTTGCTAAAGAAGAAGCAAAACAACCAGATGTTCTGCCTCCGATGCAAAGCTCATTCGTGAATATTAAGACTTGGTGCTTGAAGAATTCCCAGCCGGACTCCCTCCCATGAGGAACATTCGGCACCGTGTTGACTTGCTAGCTTCAAATATGTTAAATCTTGCACATTACTGAATGAGTCCAGCCAAACAAGCTGAACTCTTGCTGATTGAATGGCCCAACATAAAAAAGCTCATAAGAAGAAAGAGAAGAAAAAGGAAGAAAGTTAAACGAGTGTTGAAAATGATGACTACTGACACTCGATAGGGCCAATACAAGAAATACTTGGTACTGAAAGAACAAGCCCTATTCTAGATGCATATAGATCTCGGACAATGAATTAAAAAGATTGGATCTGAAACTTTACTACTTCTGTGAAGCATCCAACTCGCCAAAGTTGAGTCTTTCCAACAGGAGCAAACTGTTGTAGGCCTACTTCCCACTTAGATCCCAACATGTGCTGATTTTGAACTGGTTATTTATAGATTTGGGGCCTAAATATTAAGAGCTATAATCTACTATTTGTGGGGGATATGGGGGGATGTGATCATGTGATTGATGATATGGGGTTTGATTCGAAGATGCGATTGAAGACGTTGAGGATTATTTCCGCCTTTTCTATCTTAAGTAGATTCGATTGATTTGAAATCAATCTCTTAGTTAGAGGAATTATCATTAAAGATTCATTTAGGTTTTACAAAAGGGGTGGTGGTGTAGGATGTAAGTATTCCAATATTTTCTAAGTGTGAGTTTTTCTCGAGTATTGTAAGACAGGATAGGAAGTTTGATATCAATAAAGCTCTTCCTCTCTACTCAAATATTCTAGTGGGTGTACTCTTGTCCATTTTTTTGCAATCTGGGTGTTGGGATCTCATTGACTCGATAAGTAGGTTGCACTAATCTTTAGTTTATAGACGAGGCCTTCTTCTTCTTAGTCCAGATTACTGAAAGGTGGGCATCACCTTTACTATTGATGAGAAAAGCACAAAATCTGCCTCTCAATTCCAGATGCAGAGCATATGCTACCTTTTTTTGATATCTTTGGGCCTAAGCTACTTTCTTGTACAAAACATTCTCTAGTCCGAAATAACTTAGCCCTTTCACTTTGGCTTGATGCTATAATCTTCTGACTCTTTCCCCAGTCTTTTTATGTCTGATCTTCCTATCATCATAGTTGTCGCCGTCATCATCAGTCATCATCATCGTTACCACCATGCTGTTTTATTATTGTTTACTGTTATTATCATTTATTATTAGCAGTGTCTGTTTTGTCTATATGTTTCCTTATTGGAATTGTATCAGGATACGTGTATATTGATATAAATCAGAAGTCTTCCTTTTTAGGTTCTGACAGTTTCTGCTGACAAGTCTGCAAAGATATGGGAGATTACTGAGGATGGAAATGGGAAGGTGACGAAAACATTGTCATGCCCCGGCTCTGGCGGAGTGGATGATATGCTTGTCGGCTGTCTTTGGCAGAACGACCATCTTGTTACTGTTTCCCTTGGTGGCATGATTACTTTATTCTCTGCAAGTGATCCTGATAAAGCACCGGTAACTTTTTCGGGGCATATGAAGAGTGTCAGTGCATTAGCCGTGCTTCCCCAGAGCAGCCAGAATAGCATCTTGTCCAGCAGCTATGATGGCTTGATCGTGAGATGGATACAGGGGGTTGGATACAGCGGCAAGCTAGAGAGGAAAGATAGTTCTCAAATTAAATCTTTTGCTGCAGTCGAAGAAGAGCTTGTTACATATGGATTTGACAATAAGGTGAGTGGTTATCTGTGGTAGTTCTAAGTTGATACTTCTGGCATGTTCTTTGTGATTTGCTGATTTCCTGGCCTTTTCATTCTTTCATGTGTTCCTTTTCTTCTTACTCTGCTACTTATAGTTACTTAATCATAGTACATGGCTAGCTAGCTGTTGGACACATATCCCACAAATACCCAAGTACTCATCAGAAGGGCCAAACCATGAATGCCATCACATCCAAAAATCATGGTAGTGGAATAATCCTGGGTGAGATGATATCTGAGGAAAGAAGAAAGAGAAATGCTAATAAATATGCAGCTGGGCAACTGTAAATCTGGTGGGCCACTATGTTGATAGGCCATACCCTAAAAGATGATAATTGACTATGGTAGCCATCCAAAAGGACTGGTTGGATTAGCAGTCCACATTCAACCAGCAAAACTCACAACAGGATGTCGGAGTTGTCCAATCGCTCAGACGATACAAATGGCAACCCATCTGATGAAATCCAACCAGTCCACATTCAACCGGCGAAACACCTGGATGTCAGAGTTGTCCAACCATGGCAGCCATCTGATGAACAATTCCAGTCTCCACATGTTTGCCACATGTACTGTACCGAGCAAGAGGCATAGAACTCCTATTATATGAGTTGCATACTTGCATTTTCTCTTGAGGAATTGGATGAATGCCAAAAAAATAAAATTACAACCATTTTTTACCTCCCATCTTTCTCCTCAAGTCCAGCCCCATTTGGACATGGCGGCATTCATGGTAGGGCCCTCTTGATGAGTGTCTTAGATCTTGCAGTTGTGCTGCAAGTTGTGAGATTAAGGGATATGAGTAAGATTACCAAACCTCCTATGTTATGTTTGCGTATCTAATCAAACTGATTCCATTTGCCAGAATCTGACTTTTTCGTACCATTTTTTAAACTTTTCTGTGAGAGTGTGTTTTTCACTGGTTTTCATACGCCATTATCTCCAAATTGTGTTATTTGTATTATTCTATATATATAACACGTCCTTTTTTGTCTCCAACAAATGCTCAGGTTAGGAGAATTCCTCTGCAAGGGGATCAATGTGGAGATGTAGAAACCATTGACATTGGCACTCAACCCAAGGACTTAAATCTTGCACTTCATTCTCCCGAACTTGCTTTGATTTCAACTGATACAGGAGTTGTTATGCTTCGGGGTTCAAAAGTAGTGTCGACTATCAACCTTGGGTATGCTGTGACAGCATCTGCAATTGCTCCTGATGGAAGCGAGGCCATTGTGGGTGGGCAAGATGGAAAGTTGCACATATACTCTATCTCAGGCGACACACTTACAGAGGAGTCAGTCCTTGAGAAGCACAGGGGTGCTCTTACTGTTATACGGTACTCCCCAGATGCTTCCATGTTTGCCTCGGGGGATGTCAATCGAGAAGCTGTTGTTTGGGACCGTGTCTCTCGAGAGGTAATTCAAAGGGAAAAGAAAAAACTCTGTTCTATTTCTTGCAGCATCGTACTTTTTTTTGTTGGGAATTGATATTTGCACCCAATATTCATATTTTTTTGCACCAGCCATTTTTTTATATCTTCACCTCTCTTTTCTACTTATGTTGACGTAGTGGCACTGAGTTGTACTGTTCTGTTGCCAAATATGTGATAGTTGGTGTATTTATCGAACTCGGTGAGCATAAATATTTGTTCCTTTTTAGATTATCTGGTGTTATTTTGCTCAAATCTTCCACGTTACTTATGGATGTACTGTCAAGTAAGGGTATTGGGGCCAGGTGCCGGATTTGCATGATCTTCAAATGTAAGGGTGCAACGACATGACCATATTTAATATTGTAGTATGTTTTATTTTTATTGTTGAGGGTGAGTTTGTTGCACCAAATATCAGGAACTTTCATGATATTTTGCACCAATTTTGATTTTCTTTCTTCTTCTTCTTCTTCTTCTTCTTCTTTTTTTTTTTTAAGAGATAACAACAATTTTATTGAAAAACTCGCAAAGAGAGGAAAGAATACAAAACCCCACACTAACCAAACAAAAGACTAGATGGGAAGGCCAGCCGAAGCTGCCTTAACACAGACCGCCCACTCTTTGACTAGTGAAGAAACCTTACAGATGTCGTCATTCACCCCCTCTTCCACATTCCTGAAACATCGCCCATTCCTAGAACCCCAGATAGACCACATAACAACCAAAATAAGCAAACGCCGTTTCAAAATTTTTTATTTTTTTTGATTGATTAGTCATGAAATTTCATGATTTTTGGTGCAACCAAACGCACCCTTATATAAATTTAATGTATTTTATTCATCATCATCACCATCATCTATGCCTTATCTCAACTAATTGGGATTGCTACATATCTTTGGTAAAATCATAGGTCACCAAATTTTTTCTTACTACCACCATCCATGTTCTTTTGGGTTTTCCCCTTTCCCTTTGGAGCCTTCAACTTAAACCAAACCACTCCTAACAGTGCAGTTCTTGGTCTCCATTGCACATGGCCAAACCATCAAAATCTACTTTCCATCATCTTATTACCAATTGATGTTACTCCCAAGTGCCCTCTACATTCATTTATAATCCTTCCAGTGGAAGTTTTCCACTCTCATTGCCGGTTCCAAGCCCAGATAAAGGAGTAAGGCTGCCTTAGGTTGGCAGCCGGTGTCAACCCTTGGCCACACCGTTTCTGAAATTTAACACATTCTATTAACGTTTAAGATATGCTTTAAGAGTTTCTAGTTATTTTTGGGGTGCTACTTTAGACACCCACTCTAATTGCTAAATACACTCATTCTTTCCGCTTTTGGTTGTACAACAACATTAAATTTGCACCAGTGTATAGCCAAAACTGGAAAGATCGGTGTCTTGAGCATGGAAAGATTGGTGTCTTGTGCATTCTGATTGCTGCCAATAGCATTTCCAAAATTTTCATCTAAAATATTCAGTTATAGTTTAGTTAGAACCAGGGCTGGTCATGAGCCGAGTCAGCTCGAGAAACTCGATCGACTCGACTCGAAAAAGCTCGCCTCGGCTTGACTCGACTCAGTAGAACAAGTCAAGCCAAGCTTCATTTAGGAGCTCGAGTCAGAAATCGAGTCAAGTTCGACCATTGGGTCACTCAACTCGACTCGACTCGATTCAAGCTTGACTGGGCTCGAGCTCGACTCGACTCATTTCATATAGATATTTGTTAAAAAAAAAAAAAAAAACCCTAATCTTCTTATTTCTTGGTTCTCTCTCCCCCCTCCCCCCCCACACACGTTGGGGTCCAAGCTTAGGACATATAAAACCCTCACACGTTTGGGGGGGGGGGGGGGAGTTTAATCCTACTATTTTGTTCAGGTAAGAACATTTCTTATTGAGCATACATGATGGATTGAGTAATTTCAAGTACAAAACATGGTGAGCACACAGTGGTTATGTGTTATACACGCTACACAAACACAGGTGCTACGGTGAGACCACACACCATACATATCTACAAAACAGGGGCTATGGTAAGACCAAACACCATATGCAGCTATTGATTGTAATTTTACGAGGGAGGTGGTGCGTCTGATCCATGAATCAGCTGGGCCTCATCATGAAGATGGTCCACACAATAATCAGGGCAGTCCATTCATGTGGTGAGCTATGCATGTACTGTGTTAATTATGGTTCAGAAAATATTACTAGTAGTCTGCATTCAGTGCGTGTGTGACCTAGCCAAAGAAAAAACTGATTAGAGCTAGGTCATTTTAATGGTGGGGTCCCACCTGTAGAAATATTATTCTCCCCTAATATATGTGTGACTTCTTGAAATTAATGTTGTTGACTTTTAATTTGTATTTTGTAGTAAAAATATAATAAATTGAGGTGGGAGCAAGCTTGACTTGACTCGAGGTAAGCTCACCTTGACTCGATCCACTAGCTCGCCTCGAGCTCGCCTCAAAAGTTATAGCAAACAAGGCAAGCTCCAATGGTAAGCTCGAGGGTGAGCTCGAGCTCGAGCTCGAACTCGAGGATAGCACAGACAAGTCAAGCCAAGCTTGGCCTACCTTGACTCGACTCGGCTCGATGTACAACCCTAGTTAGAACAAACATGGATACCATAATCCATACCTATGTGATGTCATTTCCGACATGATTCCTCCGAGGGATTTGAAGGATCCAGGAATGATAGCATGTTATGATCAAGTCACTATTCTTTCCACAGTTTTGCTGTTTTCGTGGAATTAAATTGAAGCCAATTTCATTTCTATGATGATTGCTTTCGATATGTTGTTTTTACTACTCGACCGATGACCTGGTGACATCCTCTAAATTATAACTTCATCATCATTGCCATTGTCATCATCATCTAAGCCATATCCCAATTAACAGGTCGGCGACATGAATCAATGCTCTGCCATTCCACTCTATTAAGGACCACATCCCCAGTTAAACTACAGAAAATCAAATCACATGAATTTTCAAGAGAAATTATATTATCCTTGAGCCAAGGATGTGTATAGTATCCTTGGCACTGTTACAACCAACCCATGATTTGTTATGATAAAAGTTGATTCATTACATGAATTTATTTATTTTTCTTTTTTTTTGGAGATGCAATAATTTTTTCGCAAGTCCAATTTATGGTCTGGAAAGTTCAAGATTCCAGACCGTACTATTTAAACTAGTTGAGTCATCTCAACCTGGTCATGATTTACATCATCATCATCATAGAATTGTTCGAGCTATTTAAGAATCATTCACAAGATTGCTTGGCAGAAGTTCAATGTCTTGGCTGCCTACCTGATATCGAACTGCCCTTTCACCATACTGGGGCCTGGTTGGCGCATGACTACCAAGCAGAATTTGATCCATGAAATTCCATAGAGTAACACACACACACACACACACACACACACACACACACACACATATATATATATATATATATATATATATATATATATATATATATATATATATATATATATAGACACACACCCCGAGTCAAGTCCATGAGCCAACTCGACGTAACTGGACATTGAATCTAGTTGATGTTTTCAGGTTTAGGAATTTTCCTCTAACCCCTGCATGATAAACATGTAAAGAAACTTGATTGTTCTCGAAATGACAGAAAATATTCCTTGCACTTCAATGAATGAAATGTCAGAATGTCTTACGTGTACTACTTTTGATCGACTATTATTTGCAGGTTAAGCTTAAGAATATGTTGTACCACACGGCCCGCATAAACTGCCTTGCTTGGTCCCCTGATAACAGCATGGTCGCCACTGGGTCGCTCGACACATGCGTCATCATATATGAAATCGGCAAGCCACCATCGAGCCGAGTAACTATAAAAGGGGCCCACTTGGGCGGGGTCTATGGATTGGCATTTTGTGATGAGAGAAGCATTGTGAGTTCAGGGGAGGATGCTTGTGTGCGTGTTTGGAGAGTAACGCCACAGTAGCATAGCTGACTACAATGCCACAATGGGGTTTTGTTCAAGAAATAAGCAGTTTGATATCCAAGCAGTGTTTTTGTTTCATGTTTGTTAAAAGGGGGTGCTTGTGTTGTTTATTTCTCATCTTAGGTGTTTTGATCTATTTATATTTTCATCACGCAGTGTTTGAGACGAACGGATAGGGTGTGCTTCATTTGATGGGTTGAGATGAAAATAGGCAATAGAAATTGTTGAGGTATGTATTTTTTTTTTCCATCCCTATGATGTTTGCTAATGTCCCTGGCAGGTATGTTTTATATTTTTCCCTAAGGAATGATTACTTACAAGCTGTTGTAGGTTAGCTGACCCGACAACCCATCATCACACACTAAAAGTGTGTACAAGCTCTGAGCTGTACAAAAGTGGGCCCCACCATGATCACCTGGCATGAAAATTTGGTGGGTCAAATAATCAGTTTGGCAACCTGCATAGTTGAATCAGGGCCTCCGGTAGGTCTGATTTGAACTGTCTAACGGAGAGTTAGATGGTGACCTGCCTAATGATTGGACCAAGCTGATTTTCATGCTCTTCATGTCTGGGCCCGCCTTCTTGCATGGCTTGGATGTCATGTCCACTTGACATGTTTGGTGCCTGCCATGGGCTGTAGCTTAATCTAACTTATGATCAGTTTTAGACGATCATTATTTTTTTAATCCAGATTTTCTTGAGAAATCTATACTATATATAAAGCGAGAAGCTTTTGGAAATTTGTACCTCGGCAATTAGTTTCCTTGAAGCCAAGAACTCTTGAATATTCAAAAGACCTATTAGGAAAACATTTCAAAGGATGGTAAGGGTATTTTGAGAATTGAAAATTTTAGCTATTGTTCCACAAACTGCTCAGATTTCTCCTGCAAAAGCGAGCAGCGGGCTTCGCATTTCTGCAAAAAGCCTAGCGTTTTGCTGCAGTACGGTTACCGTGGCTGGTTTACAGACTCAGATTACATCCTAGATTGATCAGAACTGTTCATGTTCTCCACATGCATAGTTTTAGATAAGAAAAAAGAGGAAAAGTGTTTAGGGAGAATGGAAAAAGAGAAAAGGGATTATTTGTTGGATGTCCCCACCCCCTTTACTTTTGTATCACTTTAGCTAAAATATAAAATTTTCCCTCGCTTATTACATATTAATGGATGCACCGTAGTACAATATCTTATCGCAAATCTTATCTTAAATCATATGATTTTTTTTTATGATTTTCTGAAAAATTTGTAAAAATAAATAAATCTGAAAACATAGATAAAGCAGAGGAAAAAACTCATCAATCATCCATTTCTCATCGATATGCACCAAGTAATGATAGTGTTGGAGGATTTTTGTCTAATCTTTATTTATCATCTTTCAAGATATTTACCTTAAAAAAACATACAAGTATCTTTCAATAATTTTTTTTTTGTTTTTTTTTTTTTTAACTTTTCTTGGGAGCAGAATCAAGTTGGAAAAAGGAGCATTTGATTATGTAGATCAGTGAAAAAATATATTTTTATTTCTAACCATGATTACCACTATACATATTAGTCAACATGATCGCAATCATCAATACAAATGTTCCGGTTAGTCATACATTTATTTAGGGCCTGTCTAGATACCACCAAATAAGTTACATTTTCTACTTATAGCAGTAGATAAATAACTTAATTGAGATAAGTTTGGTTTATAACCAATTATAAGTTGCTTTTTTATTTAAAGTTACTTAATCACTTCAGTTTAATAAGTAGAAATCAAGATAAGCTACTTGAGGCATAAGTAGTTCATCTTAACTTACGATCCAAACACTCCCTTAGTATCATAAGAAAATGCAACATGATTTAATATTAAAGAAAATATATATCATTTAATCTCTTATAAAAGAAAAAAAATAAAATAAAATAATCAACCTTAGGAAAGCTTAAAATAGAAGAAAACAAGTATAATTTGAATTATAAATGGTAGTATTTAAATATTCGACATGTGATTCAAATGATTTGCTTAACATTTGATTCAAATCTCATATCATAAGATTTTAACAACTATGTCTGGGAGTATTAAATTTGCTAAGAAAAAGGTCACAATGCCAGTGAAGAGGGATGGACTGTACAAGTGTACGGTCCATATTAAAATCACCCAGGTCGGCAGTACGATTGTACGGCCCACAAGATTATCAACTTTAATAAAATGAAATCATGACATTCTAACCCAGATTTATGAAATCATAGTTCCAAAACTTTGCTGAGTCAATTCAGATTTTATGAGATTTCAAGCCAAGTCGCTACAAAAATCGGTACAAGTCAACTCTGACCAGATGACACTTGTCAAGTCAGCTCATGAAACCGGTTGACCCGACACAACTTGCCATGACTCAAATCGAGTCACTTATCTGGTCTGAGTGTTTTTCATCTACAAAAGTAAAAGATCTAGTGTTTTTCAACTTGAGAAACTCTATCCATGTGGTGATTCGCCATTGAAGACCTTTGGCTGATTTTCCCCCCCTGTTTATCTGATGGCTACCAATCGGACAGGATCACTCAATTGAGGTATTTTAAGTGGCCCATTCATGATGGACGGCTACTGGCACAAAAATCTCACCATTGGTTAATCCTGCGGATCAGATCACTTGCCACGTAAGTTGGACCTCTGCAATTCTTCCTTTCATCCGTCCATTTGATTAACACTGGTCGGATGGAATTGTCTAGATAAGATTAACTTGTGTTCATGTCCAGTCCATGGTGGGGCCCACGATATGAATGCTCTAAGTTCTTTGGATGCATGCAACCTGTGCGCTGAATGTATCATGCATCTTCCATCCTGATGGAGATGAAAAAAAAAAAAAAAGGAAAGAGGCGTGCTATGTTTGGTTTACAAGTTTATCCAAGTGCGGCACGGCCCATGGTTTAATGATCTGAACCGTTGATATGATAGGCCACACTGTGGATGGCTCGTACTAGAAAATTCTCCCATACAGTAAGATCGCTGAAATCTCTGTTCTATATAATTTATTGTTCGGTCAGAATGCTAATACATATGGGTGGTTTCCAGTACATAGGCCGTCCACAATAGGTCCACAATTTCAACGGTTTGGATTACTAAACTTTAAGCCTGAAATGGAGTGGGCGAATATTCGGGTAACCATTGTATAACGCCTCTAAAAAGGAAAATGGCAATCCGATGGGAGAAATTTCCGGAAAGAGGCGGGCAAAATGATGCATGTGCGTGGGAGACAGCGACCGTCCTGATTTGTCCACACCCGCTAAACCCGCGGATTAGCTGTTAAGTAGCTATCTAGCTACTGAAGTGACGTCACCAACTTCTGTGGGGCCCACCGTAATTTATGTGTTGTATCTACACCATCCATCCATTTGGATAGAATATTTTAGGTCAATATACAAAGCTCAAGTGAACCCCACCAAAGAAAACAGGGGTGATTGATCTCCTATCATTAAAAACGTCTTGGGGCCACAGAAGTTTTCGATCAAGCTGATATTTGTGTTTTCCCTTCTTCTCTGTATCTATGAACTTATGAACAGGTTGGATCTCAAATAAACATAATAGTGGGCCCTAGGAAGGTTTCAATGGTAACGTCACTGTCTACACTGTTTTTTTTTGTGGGGTCCACTTGAGATTTGGATTGGTCTCATTATTTTTATATTGTCATAAAATATTCTCGCCAAATGGATGGACAGTGTGGATACAATACATAAATCACTGGGCCACACAGAAGTTGGTGACTACTTCAGTAGCGAGATAGCTACTCAACCTGTCAGTAGCTAATCCGGGTCGCCTTTCTTTCCATGATTATAATTTCTACGGGGTTATGTGATGGACGCGGATTAGCTACGGACAGAGTGACGTCACCAACTTCTGTGGGCCCCACCGTGATGTGAGTGTTGTATCCACACTGTCCATCCATTCCGAGAGATCATTTTAGGGGATGATCTAAAGAATGAAACAGATCCAAATCTCAAGTGGACCCCACCAAAAAAGAGAAACAGTGTAGACAGTGACGCTACCGTTGAAACCTTCCTAGGGCCCACTATTATGTTTATTTAAGATCCAAACTATTGTTAAGTTCATAAAGACATAGAAGAAGGGAAAACACAACTATCAGCTTGATCAAAAACTTCCTAGGGAGATTTTAATAGTAGGAGATCAATCCCCACTGTTTTCTTTGGTGAGGTCCACTTGAGATTTGGATCTGACTCATTCTTTGGATCATGCCATGAAATGATCTCTCCAAATGTATGGACGGTGTGGATACAACACACACATCACGGTGGGGCCCACAGAAGTTGGTGACGTCACTTCCGTAGCGAGATAGCTACTCAACCGGTCAGTAGCTAATCCGCGTCCGTGAGGTGATACTCGGGTTTCATGCGACACTTGATACGCAGGCATTCACTAACTCAAATTAAACTGACGAAGTTACGGCACTTGTTACCCGATTGGCTAAATAACTCAAATTAACCTCGTTCTTTTTTTTTTTTTTTGTTTTCAGTGCGCCCACACATAGGAAGTTCCTGTAGGCAGAAGCCGTGGGACCCACAGCAATGTCCATGAGAAATCTACATTTGTCCATCAATTTCCCAACTTCACAACAGGATAGTAGATAAAAAATTCAGGTGGGCCTCACACGGGAAATAGTGAGAATGGAAACACCTACCATTGAAACCTTCCTAGGTCTATCATGATGTTTATAAGTCATTCGAACTGTTCATTAGGTTACTTCCCTTATGAACTGAAAACACAAATATTATTCTGATCCAAAACTTGTGATCCAGGAAGGTTTAGATGCCCACTTGAGTTTTGTATCTGCCTCCTATCTTATTTTGAGCTCGTGCAACTGATGGACAGAGTTAGCGGGAAGCAGATTGCGTACTGAGTGACTCAATATGCTTCATTGCACTGAGTAAACTCTGTTGGGCCCACCGTGCATTTATATGGTTTTTTCATGCCGTCTGTCTGTTTTTTCCTGATGAAGATCACACAGACATGGAAGAAGGGAAGACAAAAATATCAGTTCGAACCAAAACTTCTGTAGCCCATTAAGAATTTTTCAACCGTAGACGTTCAATTCACACTATTTCTTTGGTGTGATCCACTTAAGCTTTGGATGTGCTTCATTTTGGGATCAAGCCCTAAAATTATCTGATAAAATGGATGGACAGAATGATAAAATAGATAAATCACGGTGGGCCTCATAGTGTTTACTCAGTACGCAATCCGCTTCAGAGTTTGGGGGCACCTTAGTGGGTGTTACCCCTACTGTGTGGGGCCTACATTGATATATTTTTGTATATCTATGCCGTCCATCTGTTGTTACATTTACTTTTAGGACGTATTCCAAAATTATAAGAAGATCCAAATCTCAGGTGGACCATATCAATAGAAAGAGTGATGAATAATCATTAAAAGCATTTCGCGGGCCACACAAAAGTTTTAGATCAATATGATCTCTATATTTTCCCTTCATCCATACCTTCTTGACATTATGAAGAGCTTGGATTGCAAATAAACATTACCAAAACCTTAAGATGGGCTTTTTGGAATTTTTAATGGTGGGCACTCAATCACCACTGTTTGCAGTGGTATGGTCCACTTGAGATTTGGATTTACATAATGTTTGGAAGAACATCCTTAAAATGGGCTGAAGAAATGGATGGAGGGCGTGGATATACAAAATAATATCCATGGGGGCCACACGGTAGGGGTAACAACCACTAAGGTGTTCCCGGGGTAACACCTAATTCGCTCTCATTCGCCTCTGTTTTTTTCACCCAATTAAAAAAATGTTGACCCCTCACCTCACATCTAATTAGGTCAGATATGGATATCATCCAATTATCCAAAACTAATTTCTTAATTTACTCAATTAATGATTTTTTTAAACTAAAATATTAAATATTAATAGTGGTACAAGGGATGGACAGAAACAGCCAACCCTGAAAAGTGTTTGGCCCTTTGTTAATTTACAGCGAGGCCCATCATGTCAACCGTCTAGATTGCCGCGCCATGTGTCTTAGAATCATGAGTTGCACCTGTTTAAAAACTAAAAAGGATGCATCATTACATGGTCCATCTGGGGCTAATAATGATATCCATTTACAGGATTACGCAACATATTAGACCCGAGAAATTCGGCTTCAGACAAAGTCATACAGAATCTTTTACCCGATTACCGCTTCTAAGCAGGTCGGATGTGGAAATAGCACTATCCACAATCCCCATCCAACCCATTTACACCGCACAAGCATTGGCGCAGGCATGACGCGTGCAAGATAAAGAGTACCGAATAATCAACGCAAGGGAATCATCTTGATACGAAGTCCTTGATCCATGAACGGTACACGTGGACAGATCCAATACTGGTAGTTGGGTGGGACTCATTTTAGACGGACGCACGCCGCCACTAGCCAGGTGGCTAGTGGTAGGTGCTCTGTGGGCTCCACCATGATGTAGCCTCAACCATCCATTTTTTTCAGATCATTTTAGTGCTTGTTGTAAAAAATGAGGCAGATCTAAATCTCAGGTGGACCACACCATAGAAAAACAGTAGTGATTGAACGTACACCGTTAAAATCCTCCTATGGCCCAATGTAATGTTTATTTGACATCCAACCTGTTGATTTGATCAAAACTTTTGTTGCTCTCCTAAGAAGTTTTTAACGGTGAGCGTTCAATAAACACAATTTCCCGTAATGGAGTATACTTGAGATTTGTATCTATCTCATTTTGGGGCTCATCTCATAAAATGATTAGGAAAAACGAATAGAGGGCATGGATGAAACAATACATCATGATTTGCTATTGTCGGGGTAGTGACCCAACACTAGCGGGCTGGTGTCAAAGTTGTGTGGGCCGACCATGATGTATGTGTTTTATCCACCCAGTCTATCCATTTTTCCACCTCATTTTAGGGCATGGGCTAAAAAATGCGGCATATCCAAATCTCAGGTGAACCACACCATTGACAACTTCTCGGAGGCCACAGAAGTTTTGGATCAAGCTGATATTTGTGTTTTCACTTCATTGAGATCTGTGTGACCTTATCAACAGGTTGGATGACAAATAAACATCACGGTAGGCCCTGGGAAGTTTTTAAGGGTGGACGTTCAATCAACACTGTTTCCTGCGTTGTGGTCCACCTGAGATTTGGATCTGCCTAATTTTGGGGCCCATGCCCTAAAATGAAGTGGAAAAATGGATGGACAGCATGGATAAAACACATACATCATGGTGGGGGCCCACACAGCTTTGACATCAGCCCTCGGGATGGTGTTGGGGTCATTTAGGGCTCTCAACGGGTCGAATATAGGCTGGATCAATGATGATCCATATCCGATCAGATTAAGGATATATTCGACCTGAATTTGATTCGGATCACAAGTGTATGATTCGAACCCGACCCGTTTAGATATTTTCGAAATCCGTATCCGATCCGAATATGATCTGACCCGATATCCGAATATGATCCGATATTTGAATATTATGATTTTCAGGCCCGCCCGGCCCATTGAAACCCTATGTAAATTCTGATTTTCAGGCCTACCCAGCCCATTGAAACCTACTTTTATTATTTTATATACTATCTTTAATCGGATCAGGTCCTTAACGGGTCGGATCACGGTCGATCCGAATCCGACCCGAATATTAAACGGATCATCTTTGGGTATCCGTATCCGACCCGATTACCCGATTATTGATCTAAATCCGATTAAATCGGATCGGATACGGATCAAGATCCGTGCCGTTGACAGCCCTAAGGTCACTAGTCAATCCGCATCCCATTTTAGACTGGCTGCAGCTGAAAAATTGCATCAATTTGGCGATCCTAACCATTGGCATGGAAGCAAACATAAGGCGCAGATTCTACATAAAAGGGAGCTGCAACTGCGCTGACATCAGCCCAAAAACAAGACTGATCTAAAACTCAAGGGAGATACACCAAGGGAAAGTGGGGATGGGTACGTCTAAAATTCAAACCTTCTTGCGCCCACCAAAGTGTTGGTCAGGTTAATAATTACTGGTGGCACTCACCTTATGAACGGGTTGAATGGCATATAAACATCGGGGTGGGCCAAGAAGGTTTGAATTGTGGGGAGCCCATCCCTACGGTTCCGGTGGTGTGACCAGGCGTGGCTTAGGTGGGTCGATCCCTGACTGTGTGATCTACCGTAATGTATGTGCCTTACATCCATGCCGTCCATCCATTTTGAAGGAGGGCATGAACCCAAAAATGAAGCAGATCCAAATCAAAGGTAGACCACACCATAGGAAACAGTGGTGATTGACCATTAAAAACTTCTTGTGGACCAAAAAAGTTTTGGATAGAGTTGATATTTGTGTGGTACCTTCTTCCAGGTGTTTTCTTTTTGACCTTATCAACAGGTTGGATGGAAAATTAACATTCCGGTGGCCCCCCAGAAGTTTCTAATGGTTTGTATTCAATCGCTACAGTTTTCTGTGGTGTGGTCCACCTAAGATTTGGTTCTGCTTCATTTTTTGGATCATGATTTAAAATGAGCTGTCAAAACGGATGGACAGCGTGGATATAATGAAAACACGTCAAGGTGGCCCCCACCCTCAGGGATCCACCCACCCGGATGGATCCGTGGATCCACTGAAGCCGCGCCCACTGTGGCCTACTTGAGTTATTGAATCTGCCTGCTAACATCGTAACATGAGCTGCAGAAATGATGGACGGAATGGACGCATCACGGTGGGCCACACAGCACGTTTTATTTTCGCGGGTCATATTATGGAAAATCACACCCACCCGACATTCCTACCCATCGGATAGGTGGCTAAGAAAATGGACCGTTAGAAGTAAACTAGAGTGGTCCAAATTCCCTGACAGTTCTTTCCTATCATCTGATCAGTGTGTGATGTGATATGCTCTGTCGACGAATGGGTCAGTTTTCAACGATCTAGATTGCCGTACAGCTACGTCCGGTGTATGGCGGAAGAGTCACCACTACTTTTAAAATGGTCATGAACTATCATAACAGTCTAGCCCTGATGGACGGCCCAATCAACCCTATCACTGAGATATGGACCCTACAGAGTAGAGCCTCCTTATGAACGGTCCAGATCTAGTCTGCGTTTCCACGGGTGAGATTTGCATGAGGACACGTTTTTTTTTTTGTCTCTTTCGTATTTGAATTTGGAAGAATCTCATCATCACGTGCTCAGACAAAAGGTATGCAACGGCAGACCTGTCCGTATTTTCCGCGTAGGGACACAAAAGCCACCATTTTTGACTTCTATAGCAGCCATTGTGTATTATTGTATTTGCAGGTATTGATTGCGTGCATCCTTATTTGCGGGGTCGTGTTGTAAATTTCTCAAATCGCAGGTCCTTTTATTACCATTAGCTGGGCAACGATCCGGGCCGAGCCGAGTTAGCCCTAGTTTGGATTGGCTTGTTTTTGTACCACCGTAGTTTGTGGATCGGTTTGGTTTGGGTTTCGGGCCGACCCATGCGGCCCGAGTTTGGTTTGCTCCAGAAAAATCTAGTTCGAGCCGGAATCGATTTGGTCGAAAATTTTGAATTGAGTTGGGCAGAGTTCAAACAAGTAGCGGCTCTTTTTTTCTTTGTTTATTTAATTATAAAAGAATTTAAAAAGTTAGAAAAAAAAAAACTAACGTATCTTACTATATGATGTTTAACATCTTCCAAAGGAGTGCAACTTCAAAATAGACATGTAAGAGTATTTTCCAAACAAAAGTACACAAGCATAATTTTAGGAGTGCAAGGAAACAGTGTGGATTCATGTATATGTATTATGTATTATCCATGTCTTCATGTATATGTATTATCCATACTGTCCATCTATTTTACATATCATTTTAGGACATGATCTCAAAATGGAATCATATCCAAAGCTCAAGTGGATCACACCACAGGAAATAGTGTGCTTATAATCTACGAGCTGAATCAAACTGAGTTGAATCAAATCAAGCTTCGAGCCGAGCTGAGCCGATACTGCCCTAGTTTGAGCTTGGTTTGATTTTTCAAACAAGCTTGACTTGGAGGCTTGGTTTGGTTTGAACTTTCATTCGAACCAATCCAAGTCGAGCTTTCGAGCTAGCTTGGTTTATGCCCACCTCTAACTACGTGTCCGGATCTTCTGTTGAGCCTAGTAGAGAAATCCTGCTCGTTGCATCTCTGATTGGTTCAAGTTAGCTGAACTGCCCTGACAAAGTCAAGATGAGTTGAACCAGCAGCAGAGGTTCTCTGCTCGGATTCAACAAAGGATCCGGATTCTTTTGCTACGGACAGAATGGCTGGGACCATTCACTTTTTCAAGGGGAGCGGATTCCCTGTCACCCCGGGCACAGAGATATTCATGTGCCCGGGGATGTGTAGGGCCCACAGAGATGTTTCGTGACATATCCATTCCGTTCATATATTTTGAAAGAACACAATATGGAAGGATTCAAAAAATCAATAAGATCCAAAACTATGGTGGGACCACACTAAACGAAACAATGGGAAAGGAAACGTTCACCGTTGAAACCTTCCTGGAGCTTATCATAATGTTTGTATACCATCCAAACCGTTCATAGGATTATTATCACTCAGATAAACTATAGGCACAAATAGCATCATGATACAAACTTTCTGCCCTAAGTCGTTCAAACCCCACTTTTTGTGTGGTATGGCCCACAACTTCCTTATTTTTATGATCCGTCCTACTGTGGTCTTGCAAAACAGATGGACGGAGTAGATTTGTCATGGATATCTCTGTGGGGCCCAACACAGCCCCGGTCACAGGAATATCTCTGTGCCTGTGGTCACAGACAATCCGCTTCCTTTTTCAAGTCTTTGGACTGAGGAACAAACTGTCCAATAATTTCAACACTTCAATGTGGACCACAGTGCCGACACTGAATGTGGGTCCTATGAAATTAATGAATGGCCCAGTGTTTCTAAGCAAGCATCATGGTGGGCCCGGGAAGGTTTCAATGGCCAGGATTTCCATATCCAACTTTCTCGTGTGGTAGGGCCGCTTGAGTTTTGGATCGTCTCTAACATGAGCTGGCGAAACTTTCTTCTTCTTCTTTTTATTTATTTATTTATTTTCTAATGGACGGATTGGATGTCACACGCACATCCCTGTGTAAGGTGGATGGCGCGCATCGTTCCCTTTTAGCACGTGTGCCTGCGTGGATGGGCAGGGCTTTACACGCGTGTAGACTTAGCTTGAGTTGGACATCTTTGGTGGATCCAATAGATGCCGATGTATTAAAATATGATACGTATGGACTTTAGCCTGTAACATCTTCTGATGATCCAAACCGTTCATAAGATAGTCTCACATTTTACGGTGGTCCGGTGGATGGATAACAAATGAAAGCTTTTAAATTTAATTATTTCAAAAGCTGCAGGGATGGCGTACAACCCCCGGTCAAGCAGGACGCGGGTTAGCTGGTGACGCGAACATCAGTCAACTAGCTGGTGTCAAAGCTATGCGGATCCGACCATGATGTATTTGTTTCATCTACGCCGTCCATCCATCCATCCATTTTTACAGATATTTTAAGATATGAAACAAAAAATAAGTAGATACAAAGCTCACCTGGACCACACATTAGGAAACAGTGGGGATTAAACATCCACCATAGAAAACTTTTTGAGGATCACATAAGTTTTGATGAAGCTGATATTTGTGTTTTCCATTCATCCAGATTTTTTTTTTTTATCTTATGAAAAGGTGGATGACAAATAAACATCACAGTGGGCTCAGGAAGGTTTAAATGGTGGAAATCATTCTACTCACTATTTCCTGTGGTGTGGTCCACTTGAGTTTTATATCTGCCTCATTTTCTATCTCATACCTTCAAATAAGCTGTAAAAATGGATGGACTGCGTGGATAAAACAAATACATCATGGTGGGACCCACAAAACTTTGACACTAACTTACTTGCTGGTGTTCACGTCACTAGCCAACCCGCGTGCATCATTTTTTTTTTTTGTATATCCACGCCGTCCATCCGTTTTTCCAGCTAATTTTAATTAATGGGCCCAAAAATGAAGCAGATCCAAGTCTCCGGTGGACCACCCCAAGAAAATAATGGTAATTGAATGCTTGTGGACCATAAAAGTTTTGGATCAAGCTGATATTTGTGTTTTCCCATCATCCAGGTTCCTGTAACCTTATCAACAGGTTGGATAAAAAAAAAAAAAAAAACATTACGGTGGGCGCTAGGAAGTTTCTAATGGTGGACATCTAATCACCACTGTTTCCTGTTGTGTGGTCTACCAGAGATTCAGATATGCTTCATTTTTTGGTTAACTACTAAAGTGATCTGTAAAAACAGATGGACGGTGTGGATACACAAAAAATACATAAAGGTGGCCACACAGTCACGGCCTCACCGAAGTCGGTGTTCCCCCGGCAATCCGCGTTCGGTTGTTTGATGTTTGGTTATCATCCCAAGACAAAAAATAAAAAGCCTATAATTTCCACCGAAATTCAGGCCGCACGTGTCAGGGACACGACGTCAGAGAAGCTCGTCTTTGCATTGCAGGGCATTTTGGTAATTTCAAACCTGCTTTCTATCCATGGCAGGACATGGACCACTACATCTCTCCCTTCCATCCATTTAAATATTGTCTCTGTACCATACGGAGTAGAGATTTTTTCATGGCCAGAGATTCCGTCCTCTTCTCCACAGCGATGGAGAGGACTCTCTTCCTTTCTCTTCTTCTCCCTTCCCTGCTCATCTTACAGCAATGTCTAGTCCATGGAGAATCTGATGTGGCGTCGGGCAAGGAACCGGCCCGAGTCGACACGGGCGGACTCAGCAGAGCGAGTTTCCCGAAAGGGTTCATCTTCGGCACGGCCACGTCGGCTTATCAGGTCGAAGGAATGGCGAAGAAGGATGGAAGGGGCCCCAGCATCTGGGATGCCTTTGTTACAAAACCCGGTATTTTGAAGAAATTACAATTACTGCCATTATGTTTTATTTTTATTTTTATTTCTTTTTTTGTGGTTTTTGTGTCTGATTTTTTTTTTTTAATTGGGAAATATAGGTATTGTTGCGAACAACGCTACGGGAGATGTTTCGGTGGATGAGTATCACCGTTACAAAGTAAGATTCCGTTTCAGTTATTTTTTTTTTACTCGGTTCGCGACTCATCCGAGTCAACTCGTTGTGGATGGGGATGGGAAGTGGGGCTCAGGTCTTGACTGGATGCTGATTAGGCTATCCCATAGCGGAATGTTGGTGTAGGTGTTTCGCGGACGCAGCCTTTCGCATGAAGTTCCAGCGCTGGGAATCTAGGTGGGGCCCACCATGATGTTTGTGAGAAATCCACGCCGTCCATCCGTTTTGTGAACTCATTTTAGGACGTGCGCCCCAAAATGAACCGGATCCAAGAATCAAGTGGGCCGAAAACGTGAGGATTGAAGGTCCACATATGAAATATTCGTGGGGCCACAGAAGCTTTGAATCAGGCTAATATTTGTTTTTTCAGTTCATCCCAGTAGGAATGACATTATGAACGGTATGGATGGCATATAAACATTACTGTGGATCCCAGGCAGATTTCAACGGTAAGAATTTCCCTACGAACCTTTTACTTTAGTGCGGCCCACGATCCGGATAATTTTTGGTCGAACGTCCTAAAATGACCTCACAAAACGGATGGACCGCACGGATTTCTCACAAACATCATGGCGGGCCCCACCTACATTCCCAGTGCAGGAACTTCGGAAATGCGCGTCCGTGTTTCGCAGTGGATCGTTTCTGAGAAATGATCGCAGACAGCGGCTACATCATTATTTATGATACAGACATTTCCCCCATGTGTCAGATACGTAGAATATCTTATCCGTACAAAAGATGGTCCACACCGAGCTGATTGGATGATATGAAAATCAGGCCGATCCACATAAAAAAAGGGAACGAAGTGTCGGTGTCAATGGACAGCCAATGAGCGGATCTCACGGGAAGATTTTGCAATTTTTTTTAGCTAAATTGAGAAATGCATACATGAAGATTGCAGCTTGCTAGTTACACATGCATGTGCAGCTGGCACACGTATGTAAGATTTGATCCGTCCATCAGGTGGGTTTACCAGTAGACAGTACTCCTGTCTCAAGATCCAGTGCGGTCCACTAATCTGGTGGACCGCAATGTACAGAAACAAATGAACGGCTAAGAAAAACACGGCCAAGTATTTTGTTTCTAGCCATCCAACTGTTTTGTGTATTGTGGTTCCCCTGATGACCTGACTGGGTTAAATCTCGGTCGAGATTATTTTCGAGGTGGGCCCCACTTATTGCTTGTGTCTCGCACGGGGGCGTCATGTTGGCACATGTGGGAGCGTGTAGAGCCCTAGAGTGTGGAATTAGCCAACCTCTGCTTGAAAAAGCACCGGCACTCGTCAGTACGTCAAAGGAGTGGCAATTCTGTAAATAGAGTACAGACCGAAGGGTGTATTTGAGCCTTACCTGCTCTTGATTGGGCCTGAAATTCTATTCCTGGGCCAGCCCATCTATTAACTGGGCCTCAAATCAATCAGGCTCACCCATTTAATAAACTGGCCTCAAGCCCAGGCCAACAATAACCGTTCATGGTAAACAGGCTTGACCCATTCATGTAAATGGGCCTAAATGCTCCTGGGCCCACATATCGACCGGCATAAAATTCATGCATGATTGGATGTAAGTGGGCCACTTGACCTCAAGGGGGTGTTTGATTTCAACTTCACTGGTGTAACTGCAGGGAAATGAGTACTTATTACTTCCCAGGGTAAGCTAAATCATTCCAAGCAATTCGCTTTTGTCACTTCCTCGGTTTGAATTGTCTTGGAAATAGTGAAAGCAATTTGTCCTGGGAATATATAGTGTTTGAAAATGTGTTTTAGTTGGGAAGAACTTTGACTTCTTTGGTATGGTGCTCCCCTTGGGCCACTATGCCAATGTAACGGTGTTATCATAGCAACAGGTGATCGCGCCCCAGAGAATAACGGGAGTGGATTCGCTGTGACCCCTTGCACAGATATCCTTGTGCCCGGAGCTATGTGGGGCCCATAGAGGTGTCCATTATAAATCCACTCCGTCCCCACTCCGTCCATTTATTTTGAAAGACCACAATAGTACAGTATTATAAAAATCACACAGATCCAATACTCAGGTGGGCCATACCACAAGAATGTGTTTTAATTGAACAATTATCGATATAAAAAAGTTTTGCACCGTCGCCACTATTTTTTCTTACAATTTATCGAAGTGTTAATAATTCCTTGAACGGTTTGGATGGCATATAAACATTATGGTCAGTTCCAGGAACCCTTCAATGGTGGACGTCGGTGTTCCCACTATTTTGCTGGTGTGGCCCACCTCAGTTTTTTATCTGCGTGATTTTTATAATTCCGTCCTATCGTGGTCTTTCAAAACAGATGGACGGAGTGGATGTGTATTGGACATCTCCATGGGCCCCACACACCTCCGGGCATAGAGATATCTCTCTGCCCTAGGGTCACAGCCAATCCGCTCCCCAAAATAACACCTACTCGATGAACAGGATAAAATTCCAAAACAACAGTAATGCCAACAGACACAGGTTGAAGGTAGGATGAGAGCATAGTGGCCTAATAACAGGTCGTCAATGGAGATTGAGGTCGGTCCCACGCTGACCACCATCGAAGGTTCTATCGTTTCCCGACGAGTAGCAATTATTGAAATGAACTGTCCCCATACCTCACAGTGAAGTAGCGCACATATAGCTAGCAGATTTTGAAATTCCCTGCGTACCTACACACGTGTTAGACCAAGCTAACCAACTGTAACTCATTTCAACAACCACCCATCACCTATACAAAACATCCTACTCCGTCCAACACTAGGGTCGTCCATCCTATATGACAGATGAGACGTACGTTGTTGTCAAAAAAAAAAAAATAGTTAACAGAGCCTTCACACTAATGTCCCTAATGTCCAAAAGGTACAAACCGTAGTACATATAAGTTCATTTGCCATCAGGGGTGCTGGCAAAATCTGGTTTGCGTTAAAACTTGAAAATCTGTGTCAGTGTCTATCCAACATGTGCGATCACGGACTTAACAGTAGATGATAAGGTAGATTGTAAATATAAAGACTGCTATGGCGCATATGAAACCAAAAATCGCATAATCATCTTCTAAGGAGCGGCTGCTCTCCCCTACCTTGAATGACGCTACCGATTTCGCTACACCTGTGTTAATTTGTCTGTGTGCTCGGTGTGGAGTAGGTCCTTCAAAACCCTGATGTGGTTCAGTTTGGTCTACATGTACTGCTTCCAGCAATTAAGGCATTGCCACGTCATTGTAGTGATAGATCCCTCTGAATGCATCCCAAGCGAGTGTAGCATCTTCAATGGTGCGATAGGATTTGAACACCGCCCTGCTGAAGCCGTCGACCTGCGCCTTGCACTGCTCCCATGTAAAGTATATACCAGGAGCTCTTCCGTTAAAGACCACATACACCTTTCCCATATCCAGTATTTGTTGTTTACCTGGAGTAAAGAATGTACCAAAAATTTCTGAGATTCCATACAAATAATCAAGATACATTCTAACTGCTATCAAACCACAATAGAAAACTAAATAAAAACAGCAACCTGAAAATCAATACAATTTGGGCATATTCACCATCAACAACTATTGTCAAATGAACTATGGATAATTGAAGGGTCACTAGCCTGTTTTCAAAGTACCTGCACACGTGTTTGATTACACATAATAGATCCATGCCATGTAAAACATATATAGGAATGTTTAGCCAACTAGTTAACCCAAAAAAAAGTTTTCCAGATCCAAAAAGTAACAAAAAAAAAAAAAAAAAAAAACGTATCAGTCGCACACCATATAGAATTACAATTACGTCTATTCTGTCAGTCAATCCATGTTCCCACCTAAGAAAGTTTCCATCACAGCTGTTCTTTGTCAGCGTGCAACAACATGACCACAAAATTCAGACGGGCCTCAGTAGGCAGATTAAGGAATGCTGCCCCATATGACTCTTCCTTCGAAAATAGTTTTGTTGCCAGCAAAATGTCCTGTGAAGACAGGCCATTCAATTCGTACAGCATTGGAATTATGTCCGACATCCTAGCAAAGTCTTTTCCTTGTTTCATGGTAGATGCAATAGATTTCATAGCCGCTGCCATGTCGATCATCCCTGTGCCCATCATTTCTTGGGGACGAATGATCTTAGTACACTTTCGTGTGTTGCTAGTACTAGCTCCATTCAAGGATTCATTCCCATTCATTGCAGGGCTTGGTTGGGGACCATTGACACCACCTCTACTATCATATGACCAGCAGATTTCTGGACCACTCTCCCCGTATTCATCTTCCGACAACACGACTGTATCATCGTTGAGGTCCATGACATGTCCCTTGGAAGTCGTTGGAACAGGTTGTCCCTTGTGTCGACCGAATGTCTTGAAATTCCCTGTCATGCAATTAGCACCTGTTGCTCGGTTGTCTCCAAAACAATACTCTAGGTCATCATACCTAGGCATGGGTTTCCCACGAACATGCTTTGCGTAAGGGTGCGACTGTTACAAAATGTTCGAGAATAACAGTCATATTAGGTTTTATCTACGATGCGTAAGTTTAAGCAATACAGAAATCATGACTGGTTTGAAGAGAAAATCGGATACGTACTCTTATCCAACCTTCCCAAACATCATCCGGTGCGACGGCTAACTTCAACTCATCGTCCCATCCGAACCCACTGGCGTTTTTCTTGTCTCGCACCGTGTGGTAAATCTTTCTAATTGTGCGGAGACGATTCTTTACATGGTCAGTGGTAATGATCAATCGACAAGTCCTTCTGATGTTCACGACGACCGGGGTGTAGCAATCTTTTTTGAACCCAGATCCGCTTTTCTTGCCATTGGCCACTTCCTCCATCAGTGTGTCAATTAGGCAGTTGTCCATTTCATCACTCCATCGTAGTATGCCGGTAGGGGGTGAAATAGTTTCAGCAGATTTTGAGCTGTACTTTCGAGGAGTCCTCCTAGGGGTTGTTTGGCCGTCCCCAACTACTTCCTCAGGAGTACTTTGTCGCTGGCATCTGCTAGGTGTGGGGAACAAGCAACGCTTGTTTGGACTCATCTTATCGGAAGCACTCTCGGTAATCTACATACATCATAAATAACTATCAAATAATAAAATAGTTACAGACAAATGATGTAGATAAACATTGAAAGGGGCTGCACACGATAGACATATTAGGCATAATGTTTCATTCCGGGTCTCGTTTCTGCACACGCAATTAGATATAATCTATAATATCTTGAAGAACTAACTTTTGAGCTATTTTTAACATGTACGGAAGTTCACTAACATCATAAAATTAAGTACAAAACAAAACGAAAAATATGAGTAATTATGATCTTCGACTCACGGAATGCAAATCATTCCACATCCTTGTGGCATTTTAATCTCGATGTAGGGCCCATGCATCTCTTTCGCGTTGAGTGACATTCATAACGGTTCGACACTCATCGATAGTCGAAATTTCCGTCGGAGATGGTGAAATGCCATCCACAGCCACTTGTGATGATCCTTCAGCAACCTCAAAATCTCCATCTCCCTCTTCATATATCCGGATGAAGTTATGTAACACGCAACAAGCTATCGCTATCTTGACTGGGTATTGAAGGAATACTGTGCAGCCAGTCCTTAAGATAGGAAACCTAGCTTTAAGCACTCCAAAGCAACGCTCAATGACATTTCTTAATTGCGCATGCCTGTAATTGAAAGGTTCCTTCTTGTTTTGGGGAGATCTACCTGTTCGATACTCATTCAAATGGTAACGTACACCTCGGTATGGTGCCATGAAGCCTGGTGAATGGGCGTATCCAGCATCTACTACATAATATTTACCTACAATATTGTTTTGAGCATTATCATTAAGTATTTGAGCTTCGGTTTGAATGGAAATGCTATAACCTTACTAGTATTGAGGAAAAGTTACCATTAGGTATTGTCAATCGATCTTGTGATAGAGTCAATGCACTATTCAAAACGCGTGCGTCGGATGCGGAACCTTCCCACCCAGCCAGCACGTACATGAATTTCATATCAAATGAACAGGCAGCCATCATGTTTTGAGAAATGAATCCTTTCCTATTACGGTATGCGCCATTCTCATGATTTAGAACATAAGCCGGTATATGTGTCCCATCAATTGTACCGATACAGTCCTTACAACGAATAATATATGAGTCATAACTCGTTCAATATTGTACAAAAAGAATGTAATAGCAATAAAGTAATAATCTACTTATAGCGTTACCTGAAAGTAATTTGCCCAACTCGGATTTGATAGAATCTCCAAGAGAATATCTGTTCCTGGTAGTTTTACGTATTCTGGGCAAAGCGACAACATAGCGTCTAACACTCGGTGAAAATATCTGCTTACAGTCTCTCCCGACCTAAGAAACCGATGCCCTATAACTCGATTTCGGACATTATGTCCTACCGTATAGAGAAACATTATAACTTGTTCTTCCATACTTACGTCTTTTGCATTAGATAGGTACTTACTTTTTCCTGAGAATGGAGCAAAGGTTGAAGAATGTTGCCTTGCGCATTCTCAATTGTGAGATACAGTCTGTATCAGCTGCCCTAACTATTGTGTCCAGCAATCGAAGTTATTCAGAATCCCCTCTGCGATGCGGTTCGCGAAATAAATATTTCTGGCAGTACTCACCCACGGCCATTAAAGCTGTCGCTGCACCCATTATGACGGTGAAGATGACCATCTCTTCGTCGGTCCATCCATTATCAGCCATGATTAAAGTCTGTCTATATAGATTATATTCATGGGATTAAAATAGGAGGATATGTCTTCAACAGAATGTGATCATATGTACATGTATATTAAATATAAATCTGCTATGCTGTTAGCAACAGATAGATGCATCGTTCACTATTTGATAAAATGCGATGATCGGCCATGTCATCTGTCAAGTGAATGCCGGAAATTGCTCTGTTATATTGTTTAAATGTCCATTGCAGGACCATGCTCAGTCATGTTGGATCATGAGTTTCGGACATTAGAAATTCCACGACAGAGCCTTTCGGATGGACAGTATATAAGAAACATTGGGATTTAATGAATGTACGTGTCAGGGCTCTCAGATGACTTAGTCTTGGATTTTTTTTTTCTTTTGCATTTCAGGTCAAATATAGTGTGTGCCTTTCGAGTCTATATGAAGTTTTCTATATATAGGTAGTATTATGTCTTCCTAATAATTTCAATGAACATTGTTCAAAGTTGAAAGTGCTTCCAGATAAGAGGAACTGTTGATAGTCTTCTCAACATTTCTGAATGCCCACTGACTGTTGAAATAAGGGGCTACGAAAAGCATGGAGGAAGTAATTATTATTCGGTTGGGTCCCACTGGGACGTAAAAATCACATGGTGAGGATGAAAGTTCTCTTCGACTATCAATCTTGTTCTGATTATTTTGGTTACAAAGTTAACTCTTCAGCTCTTCCAGCTATCATACGCTTTTTGGGTTGCAGCCCACAATTTGGGCAGTATTGATTGATACACTTGAATGCATAATCTGGAAGGGCTGGATGAAGAAGAAATATTCATCACTCAATACATGGCACTGGCAAATGGAAGGTTTAGCCACGGATCCAAATCATCCACCTAGTGGGTCAGGTACATAATGGCACGGACTTGAAAAGGCACGCCTAATGAATGATCTCTAGCTATCAGTATTTCCTGTTGATATGGAATACTATTTTCATTTTCATCAACCGTTTGAAGGCCACATTTTCTGGGACTAAAATAGTATGTTCAGTCTGTTTTTTCAACCATGTGTGATTCACAGAAATTACCCACTAGATGCACTGTGTGGATCTAACTTGTTACTTGTCACATGTCCACTTCTAGATTACAGATGCCCTTCCAAGTGCAGAGTTGAAGGCAAAAGTCCTCTCCATAAGTTTTGCCAACAGTGATCAGAATCATTAATCTAGTTGGCCAACATAGGAATGGGTCATAGTTGAAAATCACCACAATTCAACTACTTTAGCCAACTCGTCCCATCCTAGTTGGAAATGGACAGTTAAAACAATATTGACAAAAAAAGAAAAGAAAGAAAGAGCAGTGGGTAGTGATCCAAATTTGAATAATTGAAAAATGTAGAAACTAGACAGCCCGGATAGTCCAATAATTGGGTTTTTGTGCTATAGCACATCTACAGGATGACCGACCTAATCAACAGTCTTAATCGCCCTAGAAATGTCCCATCTCTATATCAAAGATGGAAAAAGAGGAACTAAACCAAATGCTAGCTTAAACTAGAATAAACTATCTATTCTTTGGGGCATGCATATAATATCTTCACATTTGGGGCGATAGGCAAGAACCGCGAACGGACCTTACGGCATTACCAAGTTGGGATTCATCGTTTGTTTGTGGATGGTTATGAGTGACTGATCAATGTGGTTCATGACAAATATATCTGTCCATGGATGTGCTACAACAGAAAAACAATTTTTTATCCACCATCATGAAAGTCGAACTGTGTGTTAAAGCCTGTAAATCTGTGGCGACGATAGCCATCCCATGACAGAGCCCAACTCGAAAAAGGGAAAACAAAAAAAACGATGATTGTTGTCATCCAGATGCGCAAAATTTGGGAACTATTCGCAGGAGTTATCCCGGCGACTATTCTCAAATATCTTGAAGAATTTGGGAAGTATTGGCAGATCATCCACGCCATACCATCATGTATTTGAAGATGCATGCATGCGTAAGTAGTAAACACCAATCGGGAATGGCTTCTTACCGGGTTTGCGAAGTTGGTTTCTGGAAGGAGATGCGACGCCGACCAAAGAAGCAGAGACGAAACCTGAGAAAAAACAAGAAAAGAACGAAAATCAGAAATTTTGTATCCGATGAGGATGAGACATGCAACAAACAGCGTAGTCTTAGAAGGAAGAGATGATCTTCGCACAGCTACAGAAAATCATACCGTCGCGTTCACCCGTGGAGAAGGAGACGTTCTTCGGAATAGCAATGGGCGTCTTAAAGCTTCTGTTGGAAGGAGTCATTTTTCTTTTCACCTACGGACCACCAAACCGGACAGAGCCGTCTCTTCAACTCCTCGAGCACAGCAAGATCGTCTGCGGATTTCCCTTGGAAATCGGCCGGACGGAGATGACGTTTTGAAAGTAAATACATTGATAGATGCAGGTGCATTTACACTCACGCACCAAACAGATGGCGAGAGTAATAATAGCATACTTGCGTGTATTTTCACCACAGAAATTAAAATCAAACACGCCCAATAGTAAAAATGTTCTAAGTAAATGGGCCAATGCTCAAGCCCGAGGGGCTTACCAATCAAGCCCATGACCAGCTAGTCTTGAGAGCTAAATGGGATTGTGGGCCCACAATGATTCCCATGGAGACAGTTCTGAAACCTGAAAAATCAACTCGATTCGACCTCTAGCTGAGTGGGATTGACTCGACGACTCAATGGCAGGATCAACTCTTCACTTGACTCGACTCGGTAATTAATAATTGAACTAAAAATATTCAATTCTTCACTAGATTGACTTGAGCCGACTCAGTGAGTCATAGCGATCCATAACTGAGTTGCAGTTACCAGCGTGTTTCCTATTGACTGGGCTGGAAATCTTGTCAAGTCAAATTGACTCAGCTGAGTTTTGACTCAAGTGGACAATTTAAAAACTAACCGATGGGGCGGTTATACTTTCTCTTTTGATATCTTATTTTTCTTTCGGACATGAATGTCTTCTGGTGCAGGAAGATGTGGATATCATGTCCAAGCTCAACTTCGACGCTTACCGGTTCTCAATCTCATGGTCCAGGATTTTCCCAAGTAAACAAAATTTCGGGCCTAATCTGATTTTAATCACTGTATATTTTCAGTTAATCATACAAATGAAATTCATAAATGTGTCTGTTTTTCATGTAGATGGAGTGGGAAAGGTAAATTGGAAAGGGGTTGCTTATTACAATAGGTTGATTGATTATTTGATGCAAAAAGGTAAAATTCAAGTGTTTGGATGGTAAAAAAAAATCACTTTTGCTACTAGATCTATGTTTGTGTTTGGATGTTTGATTGATTCAAATTACGATTTGTATGGTTTTCGTTATAATTACAGGCATTACACCTTATGCCAATCTATATCATTACGATCTTCCTGAAGCGCTTGAGAAGCAATACAAAGGCTTGTTGAACAGAAAAGTTGTGTAAGTCCATTGTGTTAACATTTTGTATTTTGTTCACTACCATCTCAGTCTCATTACCTATGCTTTAGGTACACACATAAATGTATACATATGTACATACACTGGATATTATCTAGTGCATATACTTGCACTATAATTGCAAAAGAGTTGTGTGTGGCCCATTTTGATGTGTTGACGACATCCACTTTGACCATCTTGCGTGCCATGCCTCGTTTGGCGATATAGCCCAAAAATCAGGTCAATCCATGATTCACGTGGGCCACACGAGTAGGAACAATTGAGAGGGGATGCCCACCCTTAATTCTGCTAGAGGGCTCGCCATATTGTGTATATGCATTCAGTCCGTTGATATTGCTGTGATAAATGTCTTGTATTTTGCAGAATGGTACAAGGAAAGCTATAGATATGGCCCCTGGCGGGGGTTCAGGGGCAGCGCTCCCAATCTGAATGGCATGAGACCTAATCTGAAAACTCGACATGGCCAAAATATGATATTTTGGGTATTCCATGTTTTGGGTATAAATATTATTTGTGGGGTCGTATTACGGTTATGCAAGAAACTCTTTTCTGATTTTTTGGGGCTAGAATATTCTTAGGGCTGTAATCCTTTTGAGAATTAGTGTTTTCGATAGGGGCTCAACCGTGGAGTAAGCAGAATGCCAAACAACGTAAATCCTTCATGTTTTCTGTGTTTGGTTCTCTTTGTTGCATCAGTTCATTTTCTTATGGACATAAACATCTACCCCAAATTTTCCAAACCACGAAGAAATGCAACTAGCATGCATGCATTATACATTTGTACACATGCACATACATATACGGCCACCCACATTTTCAAAGACCAAAGTTTTTTGTTTTTTTTTTTTGGGTGTCATATGAGAGTCAATGGATTTTTTCTCATGCATTCTAAGCTACCTAGAATGCAACATACATGCATACATATGTAAGATAGCCATCCCACATCAATCACTAAAAATTCTTTGCCTCTGCATGAGAATTGATACATATATGCAGCCAGCCACATGTATTTTGTTACAAATATAGAAGATCCATTTGCCACCATATGAGAATTAGTGGGTTGTTTTTCTTACATTCCATCATGGTTAAAAGTCTCGGCAACTCGGACTGACTCATTCTGTCTCAAGTCGAGTTAGGGCTTGCCCGACTCGGTGGTGAATCTGCACGACTGGTCCGAGTCGGGGGTGAATCATTTGGTTGATTCGTGGTGCCAAACCAGATTGGGTCCGACCCAGTCCGAGTCAACTCAGACGAGTCACACAGGTCATCTTAAAACCATGCATTCCATGCTATCAGTCAGTCCACATCTTTTGTCAAAAGCAATGAAATTTCCTTCACCATGTAGAAATTATTGGTTATGGTTGCAAATTCGATATGGGTATTAATAGCTTCGCCTGAAATCGGTTCAGTTCATACACCCGAATAGGATCAAAATGCAGATTAATGTGGGATTTTACAGTTAGCTGTCCATCAACAATTCAATCCCCCATCAAATTCCAACCCAAAATATCTTGAAATTTTAACTCCTAAAAGCTTCCTACAATTGGGTAACAACCCCACAATTGGTTCGTCTAATGCAGAGAGGCATATGCGGATTTTGCTGATTTTTGTTTCAAGACATACGGTGATAGAGTGAAGAATTGGATGACGTTCAATGAGCCGAGGGTGGTGGCTGCTCTTGGATATGACAATGGGATTTTCGCACCTGGAAGGTGTTCCAAACCATACGGAAACTGCACAGAGGGAAATTCTGGTATGGAGCCTTATATCGCGGCTCATCATCTGATTTTATCTCATGCAGCTGCAGTTAAAAGATACCGTGAGAAGTATCAGGTGAGTGGAGATCTTTGATTATTGGTTTGATCCAATTTCAAAGCATGATGCAGAGTAATGGATGAGTATGTCCTGATGAAATTGTGTGATTGTCAGGCAAAGCAGAAAGGGAGGATTGGGATTCTGTTGGATTTCGTTTGGTATGAACCGCTCACGAAATCAAAGGCAGACCAGCTAGCAGCTCAAAGGGCAAGGGATTTCCATGTCGGATGGTAACAACAATCATTTTTCACCAAATAACATGATTAGGCAGAGTCTTGTTAAGCTCACATTGGCTTCTATATCGCATTTGCGCATCAGGTGGGTCCCACTGAGGTGAACTGGCCCAAAAATCAGGTGGTCCACTCAATGAACTTCAATTGTTAGCAATATCTTCTGAAACTTCCATTTCCTTGGTGCATGTCTATCGAGCCTGATGAGTCGACCAGACTGATTTGGGTCAAGTCATCCACTCAGCGCCACCCACTTCATGCATGGGCCCAGACGTACCACATTGCCGATCGACCTATGTGTCTATGTTTCGCAGGTTCCTTCACCCCATTGTATATGGAGAGTACCCAAAATCGATGCAGGAGATTGTGCAAGAGAGGCTTCCTAAGTTTAGCAAAGAAGAAGTGAAGATGGTCAAAGGCTCCATCGATTATGTGGGGATTAACCAATATACGGCTTACTACATGTTCGATCCTCATCAAGCAAAGCCGAAGGTCCCAGGCTATCAGATGGACTGGAATGTCGGATTCGCTTGTGAGATATCATTTCACCCTATCTCTGTTATACTAGAACTTTTGTAGCTTCTATGTTGCTGAAATATGTTGTTGTTTCTTGCAGTTGAACGTCACGGTGTGCCCATTGGACCAAGGGTAATCGATCTTAACCTAGCCATCGTATTTTTAAACCTTTTATGCTATCCTAGCTAGATGAATGGAAGTGATTGGGATCAGATTTCTGATTTTCTACACTGTTCAATCAGTTCCTGTGGGTTTAAAAATCAAGGAAACTACAATGCTGGATGGAGTCATTTGTTGCACCCAATAAAAGTTTACCTTTGTGGGCCACCTTTTGTGCCAAACTGTTTAGTTGGTGGGCCTCATCATCCATGGAAGATGCCCAAGAATCTCTCCCCATTGTCTGTAATTGTCCATTTCCATGAATCCGAGGGGAATGATCACCTATGTTTGAATGTCTGGTAATTGGCATATGTTCAAGCTGTGTGGAATCCACTGTGAAGTGCAAATGCCATCCAACCCATCTGTTGGATGCACCCCTAGATCCCAAAATCCAGCGGGGGACATTGGGGAGGGTGATGCCCACCATGGAAACTTCCAAATGGAATGTGGGGTCCACCATATTGTGCTATGTCATCCAACCCAATCATCAAGTGTGCCCCACCAGGAAAAAAATGGAATTCAATCCATTCCAAAACATAGGTGGGCCACAAACAAGTGAATATATCAGTTTTATGTGTGATTGTACATTGCTCCATACAGTGTCCCACCTGAGTTTTGGATCAGGATGATTACTTGGATATTATATCATGAACATGAGGAGGCGCACCAAATGCAGGGTTTGGACCACAGCTCGAATGTATGGTAATTACCATGCGTTTAAATTTATGCGATCATTCCGCATGAGACCAATCAGATGGCTCGTTTCATATAGTAGAGGAGATCTTGGGGTGCGCCCCATCCCCTGATGGGGTCCATCAATCAATGGTTTGAGTTACCCCAAAGGTGGATCCCACTTGTGAAATAAAAAATCCCTATTAAACATCATTTAATACCTTTTTTTAGTGAGTTTGGATTCGAACTGAGACTTTGACAATAACTTCAGTAAGCTGTGTTTTGTTTGCTTATGATATGATGCTCTTCTTATAGCGAAATGGACCCTCTGTTTACATGGTTGAGATGTTTGAACATTTGCAGGCCCACTCTTATTGGCTGTACATGGTCCCATGGGGCATGTACAAAGCTGTAACCTACATAAAGGAACACTATGGAAACCCCACTGTCATTCTATCAGAAAATGGTATGATTTTTCTATCCGTGTCACTGACCATGAATTTTTGTTTAGGGTGCATTTTTGGTTGACTAAATATCATGATATTTCATGAATTTGGTGCAGCCAAACATGCCCTTCCATTTGATACTAATATTTAAGGCCGTTGATGGGCTTGTCTGGGCCATCAATCTATGGGCCTAATGGGCTTGGTTTCAGTTCGAGGGCCTGTTTGTGGTCCCTTGAGCCGGTGGAGTTGGACTAAAAATAGCTCCCTCCCTGTTTTCCAAAAAAAAAAAAAAGGTTCAGTTGGAATCATTCTGTTCATATTCCCATCCTTATTTACACCAATTCATGGCACGTTTGAGTGATCCGAACTGTCCATTATGATGATCTTGGCGGGACAATACATTCTCTACGGAAGAATCTCCTTTTGGTCTTCAGGTGGGCCAGAATCATATGTTAAAACCTAGCTGATCTGAGCCTATCCATTGATGCCTATCATGGGCAGGCCTCGGACTGAATTTTCTGGTCCAAAAATAAATGGGCCAGGCTACAGCTAAAATTAGTGTACATAGGGAGTCATGGAACTTACTGGGGAGTCTTTTGAACTTTTTTTTTTTTAAATTTATTTTAATTTATTTTTATGGGTTAGTTCACACACCCCATTGTTAGTACACCTACCCACCCTGTTAGTCACATCACAACGTTGGCCACCCCCACTATGGGAATCGATACCATGACCTCAGTTTAGGCTATCTTCACTCAGTCTGCCACTTGAGCTATGGAGTCTTTTGAACTTGTTTCTCAAATTGGTGACAGGCATGGATGACCCTGGCAATGTCACACTTCCAGTAGGATTGCATGACACCACAAGAATCCACTTTTACAAGAGCTATCTCACCGAACTCAAGAAGGCAATCGATGATGGGGCGAACGTGGTTGGCTACTTTGCGTGGTCATTGCTCGACAACTTTGAATGGCTGTCCGGGTACACGTCGAGGTTTGGTCTGGTCTATGTCGACTACCATAACCTCAAGAGGTACCCGAAGATGTCAGCTTACTGGTTCAGAGAAATGCTTCGTCGTACACAGCATTAAGGGCTGGCACGGCCCACTTTCAGCTTCTTCTTCCTCTTCTTGATCTTGGTTATGCTAGTGTTATGTTGGAAAACTCCCTACATAATGGATAAATGAATGGCTAAAGATGGAGTGTTTTCAGTTTGTTTGTGATGTGGTTGGAAAGTGTGTTGGTTTTTTGAGGTGTTGTCCATAAAATGGGGGCCCATATTTTGGCTGGTCCAGCCATTGACCTGATGGCCCACCTCAAAATAGATAGGATGCTGCCCCAGAAATGTTCAAGACTGGAAAATCTTGGCTAGCCAATATTTTGGCCTGTTCTGTGATCTATCATTCGAAGGCCACTGATTGAAGGGTAAGGATCTTCGGACTTAAAGAGGCTTTTGAGGCAGCCACCATCCATGATAGGGCCCATCAAATCAACCGTTTGAATTAACGAATTGTAGGCCTCATGTACCCTGTAATTTTTCACCATGTCTAGGATTATCTGATTGCTGTGATATTTACAGTGTGGAAGATGAGTGGACTGGACCTAATAGATGGTTTAGGCAGGTGATGTAGATGGGAACAAATCCAAATGCAACTAGGTGCATGGAAGGCTTTTCTCATTAGCACATGGGCATGATTTTTTGATATACGCAACGCACCCACATGGTGAGTCACACGATGCACCCATCCACCAGTGGGGTTAGCGTGTCACATTAGCACTTGAACCTGAGACCTGCAGTTGAAATGCCTAGGCATCTTCCAGCTGGGCCAGCAGTCGAGGTTGTGTAACTAGGATGATCTTTCATTGAGTGGACTATACTTGTGTTTTGCAATTTATCAGTGGTTGAAATTTTTTTATATGATGTGGCCCACATGATAAGTGGATAAGTCTGAATTTTGCACCAGGGGATCTTTATGGTGGGGCAAACCTATTGGAAGGTGCACTTAGCTTAGAAATTACCATATGCATACAAGTTGTAGTCCAATGGGGCCCTACCATAATGTATTTCTAAAGTCCACTCCAGCCATCTGATGTATGACTGCTTTTTAGACCCACAGCTCAAAAACTAGGAAAATTCGTTATTCAGGCGGGCCACATCAAGGGAAATAGTGGGGAGGCGGATGCCATCCCTTGGGCCTATCGTGATGTATATGTTCAATCCATTCCGACCATTGGTTGAGTCATCATCTTTACCCATAGGGTCAAAAAATTAGGCTGACCTGTGATTCAGGTGAGCCACACCAATGGAATTAGTTGGGTGAGTAATGTCCACCTTTGATTTTTTACAGGGCCCACCGTGATGATTACATAAAATCCACTCTAACCATCAGTTGCCTCACAAAATTTTATGTCTGGGGCAGTGTGATTATGCATGTCCATGATTTATGTGTCCCACACCAAGGGAAATAGTTTGGAGGGTGGCTGTTCCCCTGCACACTATTCCCACTTGTGTGGTCCACCTAAAATAGATGTGGCTGTTTTTTGAGCCCTCACCCTAACAGGGGCTGATGCATCTGATGGATGGAGTGGATTTCACATATGCATGATGGTGGGGCTCACCCGAGCGCACCCTCCATTTGCTGGCACCTACGTGATTTACTATAAACATACATAGGCGTAGGGATAATTTTTACCGACCCCTTGGATTTTCAAAGGCATGTGAAAACATTTTAAATAAGGTCAAGGGCATTTTAGAAATTTGGAAATGTGGTTGCTCAGCAATGTACTGTTAAGAAGCTCATGTACCACCCCCTCTCTAGCTCGCAGCCTACCCTCTGGGCCGGTTTTGATACTACCAAATAAGTTGCTTTTTAATTCATGGTGAGGGCCGTTTGACTTGTAAGTTACTTAAGATAAGTTATTTATCCGTATGTAACTTATCTTGGTTTCTACTTAATCAACAAATACTATGTTTGGTAAACAAGATATTTATCATCCGTTCCCTACATCATAAGCAATCATCCCTGAATTCTATTTGGTCCCCCTCACATCCATTGTCCATCATGTGTGGCCAATGTTTAATGTGGATCGTTCATTGTGTGGCCCCACTAATGTGGGCCGTCCATCATGTGGGGCCCACCTTGGATGTGGGCCATTTAGCATTAGGGTTTGACCTTTGATGTGCACAATTTATTAGGTAAGGCCCACCTTTGATGTTGGTCATCCATCATGTGGGGCCCACCATCAATGTTATTATCCATCATGTGGGGCCCATCTTTAATATCCACTGCCCATCATATGGTGCCCACCTTTGATGTAGACCGTCCATCATGTGGGCCCACCTCCCATATGGGTCGTCCATCATAAGTGGCCCGCCTTGGATATGGGCCATGGGGAATGAACGCTTAGCGGTGACGGAAGTTTTATATCAGAATGATATTGGTTCCTCCGGTTTATCCGAGTGATAGTAATTCTATGACCGGTTTGGATGGCATATAAACATCATCGTAAACGGTGTACGTTTCTGTTCCCACTGTTTCGTTGGTTCGGCTCACATGAGTTTTCTATCTGCCCAATTTATAGAATCCGATTCTATTGTATTTTATTGTGGTCTTTCAAAACGGGAGCGGATTAGGTACAACCCGAGCCTGTCCCGAGCTCAGGACAGGCCCTATGTGGCACTGACGTGTCACATTTGTATTGGTGCAGGACACATTGTCAGAGGTGACCTGCCACGTCAGCAAGCCTGACACAGTCATGTCACGCCTCCTCTCCACTAATGCCCATCAGCCACGTACTAGCTGTCCTGAGCTCAGGCCAGGCTCAAGAAGTACCTAATCCGCTCCCTTTCAAAGCAGATGGACGGAGTGGATTTGTCACGGGGTCACAGGCAATCCACTCCCGTACGAGACAGGTCATGTACACGCCACCACATTTTCCTGCATGGAGGATGGGTACGAGATCTAAATCATCTATCATGAGACTAACACTTTGTTGACGTCACTCCCAAAGAATCAGGTCCTTTTACTAATCAGGTGGTCTGCGGGGCTGCAATTTCAGAAATGGACGACCATTGAAAAATTCAGTGGAAGTATTTTAAATTGTCGGACTGTTTCTAATATCAAGGCCCACCTTATGAGTAGAGCAGTCGAATCTTTTGTGTGAGAATTCCCACACGGTAAGTCTCACTTGATGAATGGCACATGTGGTAACGTGTAGATGGAAATAGGATTGCGTGATGGGCAACCTAGAACCTTTATCGCACTATTAAACTATGTTGGGCCACCATGAATGTATGTGGCTTATCCATGCCGTTCATCCGTTTTTCCAGATCATTTTAGGTGTTGAGCCCAAAATTGAAGCATATCCAAAGCTCAAGTGGATTCAACCGCAGGAAACAGTGTATGCCCGCCATTAAAACCTTCCTAAGACCCACAGTAATGTTTATTTGTCACCCAGCTTGCCTCGTTAAGATTTTAATGGTAGGAGTTCAATTCACATTGTTTGGTGTCGTGGGTCCATATAAGTTTTGGATATGCTTCAAATTTGGGTTCAACCCCTAAATAAGCTGAAAAAAACAGATGGATGGCATGGATAAGCCACATACATTCATGGTGGGCCCCACAGAGTTTACTTAGTACCACAAAGCGTACTCGTAATGTGATCTTATTTCGTGTACCACACTACTTTCTGTGATTTCAAATTAAACAAGCAATGGAGAGCAAAACATTTCAAGCTATCATAGAGAACACATAAGATTTTATGTGAAAAACCTTTGTGGAAAAAAAACCACTGCACAAAGTGACGATGAATCCACAATAATAAAAAAGTTATAAGAGATGAAACAACTTAGAGTAGAGAAACCTTAGCTTCTCCTTTAAAACCCTAAAAATTATATAGGCTCACTTCTACCTTTTCATGCTAGCCTTAATTGTAATTAGAGAGATACTTATATACTTTCGTATAAGATTAGGAAACAAAACTTGCACGTTTTAAAACTTACGCGTTTTCATCTGGTTGGACTAAATGGACCTTTGGTTGGACAGAACAAAACTGACATTCCTTTGTCGAACCGAAAACGTGCAAAACATCACAATGAGCAATAAGGCCAAATCTAAAATTTTTTTATCAAACCAACAGAGGCTTTGGTCGAATAAAAAATTGCCTTCTCTACTCTATGATTAAAGGCACTTGATCAACGTGCACGAGCTCACAGCAATAGGAAAAGCATATAAAGATTTTTATTCCCCTTTCACTTAGTACTTGTCAAGGTATGATGCGTGATATAGGCCTGTTTGGAATGCGTGAATTAAATGGCATGGAATTGCATTAGATAGAATTAACACAAGTAGTACAAATTGATTGCATGTCTAAAAGTACCATGGTATTTTGACCATTGGAAGAACACTGTATTAAATGAAACCTACGTTGGGTGGACCATGGATTTATAATCGACAAACTGGATTTCACAACTGATGCCAATCACCTATACACGTGCAACTCGAATGTCATGTGTAAAGGGCACATATGGATGGCGATGTAGATAAACATATGCATCAATGTGGGGCCCACGGATGTAGTGGATTCAAAATCCACCAGAAACCTACAATATCTATGTTGGATCTAAATGATATGATATTAGGATTAATCCAATTCTTTTCGTCTTTTTCAAATGCAGGATGAAATTTACACAATTCCATGCCACCTAATCCTCATGTTCTAAACAAGCCAAAGAATGAAATCGAGTAATCAAGTGGATCCTTCAAACCATCACATAAAAATGGAAACAGTGCTAAAGAGCATCCTATTATGTCTTTAAGCTACGACAATGAATTAAAAAGCTAGAAAGCTATCTTTTAATTTGAAAGATTGTAACTTTTTTTTTTTTTTTTTTAAGATAAGACACTTTATTTTCTCCATAAAAAAAAGACACGCAGCCTAAAGATTGCAATTTTAATTGCACTTTTATTCCTTTATTAAAGCTAGCAAAAAAGTAACATAATTTGGAAAACGAAAGATAATAATGACTCCCAAACTTAAATTAAGAGTGTCCTTCTTGATCACTTTTGGGAGATTCTTGCAATTTATAATATTCCTCAACCCAATGCTAATTTGAGTCTCATTGACAATGTTTATAGGTCAACATATTCTAGGAAGATGAACTTTGTAAGCCAATCACTACAAAGGAATTCGAATTAGTCATTCAACTTTTGAGTTTAAATAAGTCTTGGGGTCTTAAAATGTAGGGGCCCTCAAAGCAAATAGAACGGCCACGCACCTCCAAAAGAATCCCACAAAATGCCTCCTAGCGCATGCAAAACGACGATTTACAAATATCCCCCTACTAGCCAAAATCTCCGGCGGGTCCCACGAATCATCGTAATCGGAACTGTCCGAAATCAAACCTATAATTTCATTATGATTTATGATGAACGATGCATGTGCTTTCATCATCAAGCGGGCCCCACAAACTCATTGAAATTCAAAACCCAATTTAGAGCTTTCAAAAGTCCGTCAACACACCCATAAAATCGGACTCCCACGCATCCATAAATTCGGGTACCCAAGCACCCGAAAAATCACCAAAAAATAGAAATTGATTTAAAGGGTGCATGGATTCCCACGTACCCCTATATTCAACTCATTTCAGGATTTTGATTTAAGGGTGCATGGAGTTCCACGCACCCAAAAAATTAGATATTTTCATAACACATTTTTGGATGTGTTGGACCTCCGCACGTCGATTTTGGGGTGCGTTGGAGGTATTTTAGGGGTGCGTGGCACGTGGCAGCCCCTCATTAGCCGAGTTTCGGTATTTTCGGGTATAAATACTTCGTCCGACTGCTCATTTGTACGTTTTTAAATGAGAGAGAGCTACTATCCTCTGGGTATTTGAGATTCCCGGGAAAACCCTCTTCGGAATATCTTTCCGATCACCGAAAACCCTTCCCGGTTGCCGGAATTCCTTTCCAATCACCGACATCTTTCACCGGAAGATTACTCCGACTAAGACTACCGCAGGTCTAAATCCTGAAAATCACGAGTGTGGGCACGCATCCATAAATTCGGTCCCACGCACCTTAAAATTGTCCTACGCACCCGAAAAATGGCCCACGCATCCATAAATTCGGGTCTCACGCATCCATTAATTCGATATGAATCAGACAAGTACACCGGACTCCCACGCACCTGAAAAATACCCCACGGGTCCATAAATTCGGGTCTCACCCGTCCATAAATTCGATGTAATTCGGATTTGCATATTGGACTCCCACGCACCCTAAAAATACCCCACGCATCCATAAATTCATAAAAAATCGGGCACTTAATTTAAAGGTGCGTTGGAGCTCACGCACCCATAAATTAAGTCCCACGTACCCGAAAAATTAGCCAATTATAGAAAATATTTGTGGGTACACCGGACTTAGTTTTAAGTATTTTCGAGATCCATTTGAGCTTATTTTGGGTATTTCGAGCGTTCCAAACGCAATGGAATAGTCAAGCAGTCATTCTGGGATCTCTAAATGAGCAAAATTGCACGTCTTCAGGATTTGACTCGATTCAACGCATTGAATGAAATGACTTCTTGGAAAGAAGCCGTCAGCATCCAGAACTATGCAAATACATCATTATTCATATCTACTGTAAGAAATAATCCGATTAGGGTCAAAAGCTAGACAAATGAGACTATGGTTATCACAATAAACCATATCAAAGAGTTTCAATTCGTGGCAAAGCAATTGTTATGAACTGCCACTGTAATAACCCTGGTTTTACAGTAGTTGCGTTTGATTTCAGAAATAATTTAATTAGTAGTTTAATCTGATAATTAAGTGATTAAATAGTTTAAATAATGAATGAGTTGATAATAAACAATCCATAAGGATTATAGTATGATCCTTTCATTAGAAGTGCTCAACGTGAACACTAGAATAGTGTAGAAGTGGTAGGTTCCACAAAATCTACAATAAATCAGAAAAATATGCTATTAATTGAACTCAAGTTATAAGACATTTGTAAAGATTATGATTTCAGGTGATCATTACCGTACAAAACTCTATACAATAGTTCTAGGACACGATCCAACCATACATGTCAAATTTCAACCCTCCGATCATCCTACAAGTGCCCTAATCAGAAATCGGACCATAAGTGGGCCATCTAACTTCGGAACTGTCTCATTTTTGGCGTCATACCCTAAAATTATGTGGCCTACCTGATGATTGGAGTGGATTTTGCATATACATCATGGTGGGACCCATGTGCATCGCGTGCACCACCAATGAGCGGTCAACCCGCGTTGACCGCGAGTTTGAAGAGAATCCTTCTTCTTCTTCTTCGTTCGCAGCCATTGCTGCAAGCGGACGCTGCCCGCTGGTTGCATCCGGGCCGTCCGTTGATTTCTGTTGGGGGTGGGCCCCACATGAAAGTGGAATACGGTGTGGGTGTACGTGCACCGCATGTAACAGGCGGTCTAAGGAATCCCTTCCTCAACCGCGTCTTCACTGCGCTGGAACAGCGGACGCTGTTACAGCATCCGACGCTGTTCGTCCGGGTGATTCCAACCGTCCATCACTTGGGCCCCATAGTTCGATCCAAACGGTCCATTGATGTTGTATCTTCGACAGGTACATACCCCCCAAGTTTCTCCTTCAACAGCGGAGTATCGGATCTTCTCCAAATATCCGTTCAAACCAAGAAGCTACAAGATCCGGGTCTATACCTTGCATGGTCGAACAAGAATTGCTTCGATAGGATCGTGTGTACCCCACCTACCGTCCTAACGCCTCAAAACTTAGTAGTTTTGCAAATCATAGGATCCGAATCCAAGTGGGATTCGGAAGCCTCGTCGGTTCGCACGGACGTGCGAGCTCGGCTATATATGGCCGAGCTTGCTTCTTTCGTTTAAAAAAAAAAAAGGAAAAACAGAGAGAAAGAGAGCTGTTAGAGAGAGGGAAAGAGAGTGGGGAAGAGGGCTGCGAGAGGGAGAGTGAAAATTGTTAGAGAGAGAGAAAGAGAGAGAGAGAAGCTGGTAGAGAGAGAGGAGTGAAGGGCAGCGCACTGCTGCTGTGGCGTCAGTGCTGTTCCTGCTGGAGCAGCAAGAAAAGAAGAAAGAGAAAGAAAAGAAGAAGAAAAGAAGAAGAAAAGAAGAAAGAGAAAGAAAAGAAGAAGAAAAGAAGAAAGAGAAAGAAAGATAGAAGAAGAGGGAAGAAGAAACTTCCTTTCCAGACTCCCAACTGAGTTAACTCGCTGAGCGACTCGCTGAGCCAACCTGTACTCAGGTTTGGGCTTGTATAGAGCTTCTAGTTCATTACAGTGAGTGATTCATCCCACGTAGCCTTCTTTGTTAATTGTCTCTAGTGTCCTCCCTTATGTTCAATTTATAAAGTTTCTTTCTCTAGTTAGGATTTTAGGTATGCTTGTATGCTTTCTTCTTCATCATGGAATCCTAGGTAAGGGATTCATCAACCTCCTATCTATATCCTTAAATTTCACCTGCCAATTATCCTTTTCTTATTGAATTAATTTTCTCAAGTTTTCCTTTTTAATGCACATGTCAGAATTCCACAACAATTCGACTTAGGATTTCGTACATGTGATGTCCTCAACATACACCTCTAAATACAGTAGTTTTCCTCAGATTCCATGTGATATTAGTCTTAAACTTCCTAATAAAAAATAACCTAGGTTTAAATCATGTGTAATACATAACTCTTAGAATAATCTTAGTTATTCGTCGACACTAAACCTTACACGATGACCTTCTCAAATTCCTCGATTGAAAATAACTAAATCAAGATAAAGAATTACTTAAATAAAGTAAACACATGCATTGTGTGATTGGACTTGAATTTGATATGCATGGTATGCTTGAAGAAGTGCTTCCATAACTCATGACATATACATACATTTATACACTGCGACAGAACAGAAGCATGGTTGATTTGACTCCTGGCGTGCATGGTTGATTTGCCGCCTCGTTGTACCGGTTAGGTGAGCATGGTTGATTTGCGACAGGTTCCTAATGTTCAGTGGCAGCGAGTTCTGGTCGTTTCACTTATTGAGCATGGTTGATTTGCTCGGTTGGATCAGTGGTGCATGGCTGATTTGCCCACTGGCGTGCATGGTTGATTTGCCGCCTCGTTGTACCGGTTAGGTGAGCATGGTTGATTTGCGACAGTTCCTAATGTTCAGTGGTAACGAGTTCCTAGACGGTTGTGCTCTTACACATATCATGACATACATGACATCATAATAATCATGTTTCATTCATAATAGACATAAAGTTTGTTAATCATCACCATAGCCTTGTGTATGCCTATGATTCTAGTGGTTGATATTTCACATCTAATATCTTATTAACTGGAATATTACCTGTGATGGAAATGACCTCACTGGGCTTTAGCTCACCAAAATCACCACAGTTCCTACAGAATATCAGGAGGAAGGAGCAGTGGCTGAAGTGGAATATCTGGACGATTATTTTTATTAGAAGGCTTATTATAGTTTAGGTGTTGAATTTTATTTCTTTTGGAAGATGTTTGCATCAGACTTTAGTAGATATGAATGTTTTGCTGATTAGAAGTAGTAGTTTCATTTAAACTTTTATTTGAGGTTTAAGTTATGATTAATAAAACACTTTAGTTGGTATTATTGTGGTATGTGGAATGGAATTTCTCTACAGGTTATATTTGGATTAAGTTCGCACTCTGAAACTCGGGCCGTGAGTTGTTGTACTCGGGTCTCGGATTTCAGGGTGTGACAGCCACAACACAATAGTCGATGCCCTACCCATTCAAACGACATCTGTCGGTTGGCTATTAGGTACACACAACTGCAGATTAGACTTCCCGAGGTCACCTGTCCATACATGATAGGTGTGGGCCCAGAGTCGTCCTTCTCAGTCATAAACCCTAATAGTCTCAGCCTGGATCTCCGGTCAAAACATGGGACATAGACATCTGATTAATACAAAGATGGTTCAGTCCATAACAAAACAAATACAGATCTCTACAACCAAAAACTCTAAGATCATAGTCCCTGCTGACTAGTCTTCTGCCTTGTAATCAAGGGTCATCGATCATTAGATATAATTAAGGGCTCGTGGCAGATCACGGCCTGGAATGTACAAGATCTCAGGATCTCTGAAATAAAATTCGCCTTGCGATATCTTTTCTTGTGTATCTTTTGTGAATGCTTGTAATTGTCTATGAATGTTTCCATTACTCAGAACCCCAGAACAACAATACACAAAAAATGTCCTTGCTTCATTTTCTAGTTCTAACATTATTATAGAGGGTAATTTGATGACCTTTCAAATATACTTGGAATCACTTCATTTTGACACCATTTGGTTGCCTACAAGTGGGCCCATTTTCATCGAATCTAGAGTTATTATAGTTATGATCGTTCATCTATTTCAACATTCTTCCATTACAACATTTATCACATTCATCCATTACAGCATTCTTTCATTTCAAAATTCATTAATTATAATATTCTTTCATTACAAATTTCATTTCTTTCATAAACTCTCACCTTTCATACCCATAAAAAAGCATAAAAAATAAATTATAAAGGGAATTACTACACCCTCCTTTTCACAAACTCCTATTATTGATACTCACAAAAAAAAGCTATTATTATCCAAACCTAAACTCACCTTTGATTGTCATAGCTTTTATGTTAAAAATTGTGGTTGGAAATCTTTGGGGAAAAAAAAAATGCTCAGAAGCTTGCTGGAATGGACGGAATGATACCGGATGTACGTCGAAAGCTCATTGGAGTGGGTCCCACGGAGGTGGCAATGGTTCTAATGGCTAAATGGTCCATTCCCAAGAAAAAAGAAGAAGAAACGAAGGAAAATGTCAGATGATTGACCTTTCCTGTGTAAGGGACCCATCTATTGAACCCATCTCATGTCTTATGTAAGGCCTATTAGATAGTTTTGGAGTAGATCTAAGACGTCCACATAAAAGGAGTTTCAATTTCATGCCATCCATTCAAGTTTGATGGCAAAACTCATCACGGATGGACCACATTGGAGGAAACAGTTCGAAATTAACTCATAACGTTAATGGAGGTGTGGGTCACAGAAAGCTCTAATGTTTTTTTTTTTGTTTTTTTTTAAATAACCCTACTCTGGGTTCACAACTGTTTGATTAAAGTAAACGAATCAGATCGGTCAAGGGATAGCTTCAATTCTTGATTTAGTAGGGCACATACCCTATTCTCAAAAGGCACTCTCACCTTCTGCAGAAAGCTGTTGCCGTACTAGAGGTGACAAACAGCAGCCAAAAGTGTTCTCACAAATGGGTTAACATCACAATGACATCATTAACCAAGGGTTTTATCAACTAATAACCCAATTTCCTCGCAAAAGGGAGCAGATTAGGTGATACTAGCATGTGTTACCCTTACGGTGGGGCCCACCCTGATGATGTGTTGTATATACCACGCCATCCATCTATTTCTCCATACCATTTTAGTACATGGGGACACGGATTAGCTACTGGCAGTTTGAGTAGCTATCTGGCTATTGAAGTGATATCACCAACTTCTATGGCCCCACTTTGATGTATGGTGTTGTATCCACCTTGCCTATCTATTTGGAGATATCATTTTAGGGCATGAGCCAAAGAATAAGGCAGATCCAAAGCTCAAGTGGACCTCACCAAAAAAAACAGTAGGGATTGATCTCCTACCATTAAAAACTTCTTGAGGCTACAGAAGTTTACAATGAAGCTGTTATTTAACATCATGGTGGGCCCTAGGAAGGTTTCAACGGTAGTGTCACTTTCCCCACTGTTTTCCTTAATATGGTCCACTTGAGCTTTAGATCCGTCTCATTCTTTAGTTCATCCTCTAAAATGATCTCTCCGAATGGATGCATGGTGTGAATACAACACATACATATATGTAGGGCTCACAAAGTTGGTGACGTCACTTCAATTGCGAGATAGCTGCTCAATTTGTCAATAGCTAATCATTGTCCAGGACATGGTACCAAACATTAAGCAATAAAAAAAATCAGGTGGACCACACAATACGAAACAGTGGTGCTTGGGTGCCTCACCATTAAAAATTCAGTACGGCAAATATGTATTCCTTTATTTCTTAAAATAAAAAAACATAGGCCCTTTATTTCCTTAAACAAAAAAGGCCAATCTATCAACAGAGGAGGGTGTATTTGTCAACTTCCTTTCCTCGAGAGGTCACGTGGTCGAATCTCAATGCTCCTCAGTCACGCCTTTATTGAATCGTTCTGCCCAATAATCCAACGCACCTGATCTACTCTTAAAAACCATTTTAGTAACTGACAAAAATGCCCTTTGCTTTCTAAAAATATCCACCGTCCTTCATGCCCCTGCATCTCTACTTTTTTTTTTTTTTGGTTCATGATTGCATCCACTCGTGAAATAAAAGCCAAACGCTCCCCCAAAATGAATGTCAGATTTTCTCGATTTTGAGAGATTCTATTTTAAGAGCAGTGGACAAAGATTTCTACTCGAGAAAGGGGTACAAAATATTTGTCCGTAGAAAGAGATGTTTGATTCCGTATAAATACCAGTGCTGCGAGTGGGCCCCACCCTGTCTGTATATGGCATCCAACCTGTCCATTTATGAAAGTTGGACGCCCAAAAATCAGTCACCAATCCAACCATCCTGGACCACTACGTGAATTTCGAGGTTTTTGGATGGTTTTACATTTTCTAATGGTGTGGCCCACTTAATGACTTTATAGTTCAGACTTTTGGGTCATCCCATCATCATGGAAGGGTTCACATAATGCACGGTTTGGATGTCCTATACACAACACGCTGGACCCCACAGTAGAAAAAAATAGACAACCACACAAAACCTCCAAATTCACGTGGGCCACCCTGTGATGGTTGGATCGGCCTGATTGTTTGAATATCCCATTTTCATGGCAGGGAAATCCTGTTGGATGGATTGGATTGGATACACACTTGGGCCCACGTGCAACAATCGTAGAATATGCTTAGCTTATTCTACTGCTTGTAGAGGAACCACCGTCGTGCTTAGAGGTGGGCAGAAACCAAGCCAGCTTGAAAGCTCAGCTCGGATTGGTTTGAAAAAGCTCGGCTTGGATTGGTTCGAATGGAAATTCAAACCAAACCAAGCCTCTGAGTCAATCTTGATTGAAAAAATAAACCAAACTCAAACTAGGGCAGTACCGGCTCGACTCGGCTTGAAGCTTGATTTGATTCAGCTCGGTTTGATACGGCTCATAGATTATAAGCACACTATTTCCTGTGGTGTGATCCACTCGAGCTTTGGATATGATTCCATTTTGGGATCATGTCCTAAAATGATATGTAAAACAGATGGACAGCATGGATAATACATATACATGATGACATGGATAATACATAATTCATACATGAATGCACACTGTTTCCTTGCACTCGTAAAATTATGCTTGTGTACTTTTGTTTGGAAAATACTCTTACATGTCTATTTTGAAGTTGCACTCCTTTACAGGATGTTAAACATTATATAGTAAGATATGTTTGTATTTTTTTTTTCTAACATTTTAAATTCTTTTCTAATTAAATAAACAAGAAAAAAAAAGAGCCGCTGCTTGCTTGAACTCGGCCCGGCTCGGTTTGAAATTTTCGACCAAACTTATCCTGGTTCGAACCAGATTTTTCTAGAGCAAACCAAACTCGGGCCGCATGGGTTGGCCTAAAACCCAAACCAAATCGATCCACAAACTGCGGTGGTACAAAAACAAGCCAAACCAAACTGGGGCTAACTTGGCTCGGCCCAGATCGGTGCCCACCTCTAGTCGTGCTTGCCTACTAGGTGGAGAGAGCTGAGAGAGGAATGCTGATTATTCTCGTTCGCGTGGAAGCAAGCATACATTTAAGATATATGAGCCGCTCGACAAGCCATTGCTACAATGGAGGGGAAGGATATAAAGACAATTAAAAAAATCTATTATCATCCACTCGGCCACATATGTGGAGAACAAGTGAGTGGTTAAGATGAATTGGCCAAATGCTGGAATACATTGAGCATGTTTGGCCCCACGTGATGTAGAGTAGATTGCCAACTATTTCATAACTCAAGTGGATATGAGGAAGTCTGATAGGAGATGGAAGTTATTCGGGCAGTTAGGACCGTAAAATGATTGTATCTTAAAATTCTAAATGAATATTTTGATATTAACTTAGTTTAATTTAATTGTTTGTACCTTTTGACCCCTAGACTCTTAGAAGTTGTGCCCAATATGAAAATGAGCTAGGAAATGGTGTAGAATTTTTTGATTGGGCTATTTAGAAACTTTTTATTTTTGGCTGAAAAGACATCTATAAACATTAAATTATGTCAGGATTTATAAGTGATTTAGTTATAGTTAAAGTTTAATATTTTGCTGTAAGGTTTACTTTTCTTTTTAAAGTATTATAGATATGTTTTTATTTATTCAATAAATTATTTTACATTTTCTATGAAATTATTTTATTTTATCTTCTAGTGCTCACAATATTTATCTGGTAGGGGAGACACCTTACCACGTACTCCATGCATCACCACGTAATGATCATCTTAGCCCTTTTTATATGTATGGCCCACTATGAGGAGCTTGCTCACATGTGACACGTCTGCACGTGTGGCACTCGGCATTTCTCTCGGTATAGAAACGTACATTGTAGCATTATGAATAACAACCTCATGGTGCACATTAGCGAAGTGGGCAAACATTGATACTCTGAGAGAGCCTGATGGTTCATGCACTCTAGGAAATGGTATCCCGTGAAATGCATCGAATATATAAATCATGGGGCCCCCTTTAGATGGACCACACATCAATAATAAAAGGCCGATTCGTGGATATGTAATGGACGGTGAAAATTAACAGTTGTCCAGTAAAACACTGCTTAAAATCTTCCAATTAATCTGATTTTTTATGATTAAATCACCATCCGAGTCGTTTGATCAAATCAAATTCACCTTCCAGAGTCCATTCTTTAAGCCACACGACGGTGGGCCCCACCATCAAAGACGTGCATCTTAACTTATCCTTCGAGGCTGGGCTTGAAATCCAGGCATGGTGCCCGGCTAAGCTGGCCCCAGCCCAAGGATGCATGGCCCAGCCTGGCCCGAGCACCAGGAAGATCCCATCTGTGTTGCTCACAATTTGAAGATCAAGTCCGTCCATCTCAAGGGTACCGCCTCATGTAGATGCCTTGCCGGCCGGAAAAGTCAGGTTTGGCCATTAGAAAAGTGGGCCACATGTTTAGAAACATATGGACGGCTAAGATGAACATTTTTAATCTTTATTGGTCATCCATTTGTGCAAACTATGGCCATCTAAATTGTGAAGTGCATGGGAGCATATGGGCCCCACATTTTTATTTTCTCTCCTCTTTCAAAAGTAGGCCTGGGCCAGGATCGCGGGCTAGCTCAGTTGGTAGAGGCATGGGCGTTTCAACCGTTGGTTTCGGGTTCGAAACCCACTGACCTACCAATGGGTGGGAGCATGGTGTGATTGATCGGGTGGGTGTGTTGCGCATGTAACAGGTTGTGATAAAGTAGGTACTTAAAGGCGTGGTGTAAATATAATTCTCCTTATTAAATGGTATTCTTTCCCCAGCGCTCAACTTAAGCTACAGGGGACATGGGGCCATCATGGCCCATGGACCACATTTAATGGTTAAATGACCCTGAAGCTTATCCAAACCCATTGATGGTCCATTGACCATATCTAACGGTGAAAAGAACATGAAGCTTATCCCAACCCTTTTATTTGAATTACTTAGTTTTATTTTAATTAGACAAATATAAAGGATGCTTTTGGATATAAAACAGGATCTTCTTTATTGGACGACCACATTGTAGCTCTTGATTTAATAATTCTTCTTTGATTGATTGCTGGTTAGCTTTTCTCAGAAACTTCTACACTCAAAGACACTATCATTCCAAGATTGATGTGTGCTATTTACCATTTCATAAATGGTGGTTACTCATCCACCGTACACGTGGCGTGCATTTATATTTGATCATAAGAAAGTTATGATCATATGATCAGTTACGCGTGCCTTGCGCTATCCACGCTGGGATCATGATTTGAATTATCTGAATTGACTTATGTGCATACCGCATTTTTTGACCGTCCAGATCGTGCCCCAATTCAAATCTTGAAAATTACATTGATTGGAAAGCGCAATTTGGATTACCGTTTATTTGATGGCCGGATGAATAAACGGTTGCGGTTTTATTTCAGATGGTTAATATCATCTATCGTTGTTGATTTTGTGGCAATTCGAACGGTCGGGATTGACTTACATTATCCACATGCATAAAAGAAAAGCAAAGGCTGTCCATATTCACCGTTCTGGATTTTAATTACATGTATGCTACGTGTTCAATGGAGAGTAACCACCATTTAACAAAGCCATATCAATTCATCACCTTATTCTCTTTCGTTTTATCATGGTGGAAACTGCCACGTATCAACGCGCAACACCACAGAATACGGAAATTGCAACAAACGCCATTTCACTTATTCGTTCTCACTTCTTTTTTTAAACTAACAGCATACGAAGTTTGGTGGTACACTCAATGTATCCACACTTATTCACACATGCCAATATGGAACACGTGTGCAAGAACTAACCTTTCCATATAGCTAGAGAAAATGCTTAGACCTCCGGCCTAAACTATCATGTATTTTCACACTTTAGGTGGGCCAAAATGTATAAAGTTAACGAATGGTTAAGATAATTTTATTTCTAGCCGTTCAAGTTCTTTGTATGGTGTGACCCACCAGAGGTGTGAAATGGACTTTTTTTAGGCCAAAAGAATCTAAACAATCCAGACCACCTGATGGAAAGAACAGATCAAGTACAACGGCTCCATTCTCGAACGTGTGCCTTGGTGCGGATGGGCAGGGTTCCCACACGCGTGGAATTAGCAAACTTCTCTTATTTCTCTCATCGGTATTAGCGGCGCTGCTAAAGTTCGTTTCATAAAGCCGTCCAACCGCACTTATTTGATATTTCTTGAGAAATCTTATGATCCTCGATCGAGGATAAGTGTGCTGTAATGGGGTTCTCGGTTTCTACAAGTGAGACCCATTTATTAGTGATCCAGACCGTTGATCGATTGACACAAAGTGTATGGACTAAGACCCAAAAATCTCTCAGATTGATTTATGATACTAATATTGGATCCTTCTGGAGTGACTGTAGATAGCTAGTGTGTACTTCTCTTCTCAACCATCCATTGTAGGCCGCCACCAATTGGAAGGTTAGGATAATGATGACCACCAACCAATGGTCCTAATCATCAATCAATGCTATAAAATGAAAAACCGAGTATAACGTGAAGAATATCATGTGGGTCGAGGATCATGGAATGCTCCATATGTTAGGTATGATTTGAATTGTGGACGAGAACACTATCCCAAAATCACGGAGATATTAAATCTAGACAACTGCCTTATTAAATTGCGGATGAAAATCAATCTAAAAAGAGGTTTGATTGATTACATCCCAAGTGTATTACAATACTATGTGTCGCGACTATATCCATTGGATCCCGCGGTATTGGTGATCCATGCTGTTGATCTGATGAGTAGAATGCTGAAGGTAGCTGCCTTAAAATCTTGAAAATTGAGATATCTTAGACTTTTCAATCAATGGCTCAGAGTGAAAGGTGACCGTCCAAATGAAATAATAAAGGTAATTAGGCATTTCAACCGTGCAGTTCCTTTATTAGATGTCCTCCATCAACATTATGGAAGCTGATCTTGTAAACGGTTTAGATCACTTAATACAAGCTACATCTGATGGATATAGTCCGGATGTATCGTATCATAACATGGAGAGATGTATGAGAGCCAACCTCTATAAGGAACATTATTCTCATTCCCTCATCTTGGAATCTTTATACTTTATTTTAATCTATATTTTAATAAAGCCAACCAGTCATGGTGTATATAGGAATGCAAATTCCTAATCGGGTCGGATCTGGGTACTGGTGTACCCGATTTGGAAATGCTGGGTAGGCTGTAAACAGGTTGGGTTCACGCCAAGTTGAGCTCCTCTATTAGGAAGTTATTTGATACTCTTGTAGAATATGATGCTTGATATTCAAGCACTCAAAATTCAACACATAGCACACATTAGCTCAAACTAAACTGAGCAGGTTCACATTCCCAAATTATTTGATATGGTTGCGAATGGTCCATGATTGGAGTTACCTGATATGGACCATATTAAATAACCACTTGCGCTAAAAGCTTGAGCTGGTAGATGATCAAGTATCAATGTATAACACTCTCCTGCACATGCCTATTAGAACTCTGCACGATAACATGAGAATATATTTCGTGGGCATATTTACTACATTTGGAATTCTCGAACACTTAACGTTTTGCTTTGCTACTTCTTGGGATTTTTGGACATTACGCATTTTGCTGTGATACCATGTCAAATAATCGCTTGATTTAAAGCCTCCGGATCGTGTATCAATGTACATCAAGAGACTTTTCAACACTCCAACAGGCAGGATCAAGTGTAAGATCCCAAGTCAGCTGTCATTGATAAGTCACTGTGGATCCGTACATGGAGCAGACATGTTTGAGTTTTGAACAGTTAGTTTCTGGGTCCCTGCCATGGATAAGCCACGGCTCAAAATCTTACCATTCAGATGATCATCTTATCTACCAAGTTGATGAGTTTCCCCATTAAATTTGGACCACTAGTTGGACTTTTCGTGACCGTCCATCTATTTCTGAAGAAAGTCTTTCGATCAGGAGTTAGGATGGTCCAAGTATTGCCATTTTCAACTAGGGTAAAGTCCATGGTATGGCTCAGTGGATCAACCGCCAGGATTTCATGCAAGTCGACTACGAATGTGGCGCTTTGCATACCAACTTCGACAAACGTTTTCCTTTTAGAGAGGTTTGCTTAGACCCCGCACATGTAGAATCCTACCATTCTAGGATAAGGAGTAGGACGTGTGCCAATAATTAAGGCGAAGCTGCGTGAGATCAGATCATTCTATCAGATATCAGCTGGTAGACCAAACTAATTAGATATTCTACGTAAATGGGCAGATCGGTTAACGCATGCAGCACTCAACGAAATTAAAGGGGGCTGTTTGGACGTAAATATAGTCGTGTCTAATACAAGCTATCCGGGGTGACAACTTGCCACCTGTAAATATGGCACGTGCAATGCACGTGGAGAGAGAGAGGAAGTGAATTGGCAAAGTGGAATGAATGTGTGGGGCCTACTTTGATGTATGAGTGTCATCCAACTTGTCGATTAGGTGCACTCTCCCCCGGTGATGCTAGCTATATTTTAAAACTCCAGTTGCTACAATCGTACCTCAGGTGGAATAGGATTGCATCCTACCCTGTCAGACCTTTAAACATGGGGCCACCCTGATGTATTTGTTTAATGATGATAAGGTATGGACTCAAAAATGAGGTAAATCCAATGCTCTTGTAGACCACACCAAATAGTAAGCTTAGGTTACATTAAATGCAAGATTCATCTATGGTATGATCCACTAGAGTGTTAGATCTACTTCATGTTTGGGCCCATACCTAAATATGATTTAAGAAAAGGAAAGACTTTGTGGATAAATAGATACATCACGGTGGCCCCATGCAAATCTGATTAGACGCTTCTGGTCCACCAGAGGTCGGACGCAATCCCCTTCCACCTTAGGTGGGCTATGCCAAAGGGAGCAACGGGGCATTGGGAAGGTTGACACCACCATAGAAGCTTTCAAATGCAATTTTGGGTCCACCTAATTGTATGTATGCCACCATGTTGTATATGCCATCTAACTGGGTCATCATAAGAACCGCACCGAGATAAAGGGCTAAACCAAAAGTTAGGCCATATAAAAACACAAGTGGCCAAGCAATATGAATATATGGATTTTAGGCATGATTTGTTTATTGTTCCCTTTAGTGTGTACCACATGAGTATTCGATCAAGCTTATCTCATGGAAGTACGGTGGACATAAAAAGTATAAGCCAATTTACACTTTAGACTTTACACAAACATCATTCACTTATCTTGTGTAAAGTATGGCAAAAATAAAAAAGCATAAACCGATTCACGGTTTACATTCTATGAACACATGCATAATGGAGATATCCCAAGCAGCCCAAATATATAGTATTTTTATTTATTATTATTTTTTCACATGCACTCACACACCCTACGCACGCCCTCGCACTCACACTACAATGCATGCTTGAACCGATGACTTCGTGTTGAAACTCTTGTGAGCCTACCACATATATTCTAAAGCGTGTAGCTTATTTCGCAACCGTGTTAGAGTGGTTAGAAGCAGTTTAAGAAGGAATGTGACAGAGGATTGTAAATTATGTAAATAACCTTAAGGCTTGTTTGGTAAAGCAGAGTACTTAAATCAAATGGCATGGAGTGAATTTTGCAACTTATGGAATTGCATGGATTTTACAAGGTTTGAAATGGCCCAGTCCTCTCTCTCTCTCTCTCTCTCTCTCTCTCTCTCTCTCTCTCTCTCTCTATATATATATATATATATATATATATATATATATATATATATATATATATATATATATATATGTTACTGTAGTGCATGCAAGAACTTAATGTTTCGTTTATGTTCAAGTGTCTCACATGTGTCACATGTGTCATCATTAATTTTTCAAGCACCTTACATCTCATGTGTATGCTCATATGTTTGTATGTTGTCCATGCACATGTGTCATTATTCATCTTAAGCTCCCAATATGTGTCACGCATGTCATAACCCATTAATACTTTGTTTGAGACCGACAAAATAAATAAAAGCAAAGCCAGAGGTAACATCTACTATAAGACTGATGTAAGAGAAGTATAAGGAAAATCACATAAGCAACTGGGATTGAAAGAAATTGGGCTGAGTTTGACCAAGATCTAATGCACAATATAACTTTGGCTATGACTATTATTGGTTATCCGCTTCGCACATACAATATACTGTTGAAAAGGTGTCGGTGAGCTCTACGTCTTGTTCTGTTGGTAAGAGAAGTCCATTGGTGTCCAAGATTGAAGACAACCTCAACATGTCTAACAATTTAAAGTTTGATGGCACTCAAATGGCTTCTTAAAATTCAGTCATTTTAGGAGTTACAACTTACAATAGGATCCTAACTTAAAATCTATTATATTTTAGGAAGTTCTCTTTTTTTAGAGTTTAAGTTGGTCTAAAATCCTTGTTTTAATTAAGTAAAGGTTTTTTAAGAGTTTTGGTAGGTTCATACATCTTTTTATTATTCTTAGTGTGTTATATTATTTAAAAAAAGTGTCATATTTTAAATGAAATTAGCATCTAAGGTTTCTTTTGCTTATATAACATTACCAAATACATAGTAAGCAGTAGTTCATTTAATGATATCCTTATTTTTTCTCATTTTTTTAGATCTCTCTATTGTAATGAATTTAAGGGCTATTTTGAATTTTAGAAATTTATTTATCGTTATAAACTTAAGGACTATTTTGAGAAGAAGAGCCGATTTCTTTTTCTTTTTCTTTTTCTTTTTCTTTTTTTTTTTTTTTTTTTTTATCATGCATCAGACCTGTTAAAGACAACCAACCTGAATAACCAAAACCTTTTCGATAATACACCAAGCAACTCATGTATCTCTTCATTCTCCCTCTTTCTCATTCCTACCGTACACAAACCCAAACAAGCATTCGAAATATACACTCAAATATAGGCATGCGTTTCTGATTTTTGGGACCGTTCTGTACCTCACATGATGGTACAAGCATTTGCATTTTCATCATTAAAAAGGTAGGTGTATTTCTCCAGCGGATTGTTGGGGCTGGGCTGTGCTTGTACTACGTTCCTCACGAATCCAGACGGAGCTTTCTTGTCATACGCTTGATATACGTAGGGATACGAGACCAGCTTGTGTTCTATGTACGGCCATGGCTCTGCCTTTTTCCCCACTCCTTTTATTCTCTTTATCACCTTGTTTTGGTCCACATATCCCGTGACCGTCACCCTGCTTAGTTTTCTGTTCACATCCACCGTTTTCGCACCTGGCATTTTTCAGAAGAAACTAAGATTTTCAGAATGAGAAAATGGAAATTCCCATTTCAGTTTTGGAATATGGGAAATAGATGTTTGAGAGGTCCGCGGGACTGCCCTTAATTGTAGTTCGCGGATGCGGCCATATGATGGAGTAGCCCAACCTTGGTAATCTAAATGGTTCATCTGGTGGGCCACATAGTGGATGGTGTATGATACAGACTTACAGTGGTTGGGAAATCGTGATCGTCCAATTTAATGGGCATCGTTGGATGCCTGTGAACCATTCATCTGTGGGCCACAGAGGGGCAGGACGGAGTGTCCAATTGGTGGGACTTTCGCACTGTGATCTATTAATATTTTGTGACCCGCTGGATCACATGTACGGTAGAGGCCCAGCGAACTTCACTCTGGAGGATTCCTTCGGCCGTTCATTGTTTATTGACATCTGTGGCCTGCGACCTCGTAGTTAGACCCCCATAATTTTTGAGAAATCATCTACCGGGTGGGTCTACTTGATGAACCGTTCAGATGTTTTACATATGCGCCATCTTGGCACGCATGTGGAGGTGCGTGTGGAGGGGAGATGTGGTGGAAATAAACCTATAGCGCTATTATAAATGCCCAATGTTCTATTGAAGAGAAATTATAAGATGCGCGACGTTCTCAATCCCCGCTGGTGGGGCCCATCGGTCGGTAATCCAGACCATTGGTTTGTTTTATTAGACCGTAGATGGACCGTATTTGATAATCTAGCGTATTGGAAGGTCGTGTCTTCCAATATTTGGACATCTTTCAGTTCAATGTGGATCGCTTCTTAACCTTCTTTTTGCAGGTCACAAATTGAAAGGACAAGATCTTCCTATTAAGAACGTTTTTGGGAATGGACCTTCCACCATACCACGGAACAGACAACTGGTCTGGATCACTGAACCATGGCCCCACTTCTAAGAATCGAAAACCCGCGTATACTGTGGGTCGCGTATTTTATTAGTAACCACAAATCCAACCCACCTCCCACTGAGAAATTCTATGACGCATTCTTGAACAGTGTCCAAGAAGGTTTTTAATTCTTAGGGGTAGGACCCATCTTTAGGTAATCTAGACCATTGATGCAATGAATCCCACTGTAGATGGATTGTGTCTCAAGTCTCTCCCTGACAGGATGATTTGAACCTTTAGATGATTCATGGCATGCAGATAACGGTTAATCAGAGAAATGAGACAAGCGTCCACTTTCAACTGAAAATAATCTTAATGTATATTGGGTGCTGGGATCTTCCAATCTGGAATATATTTGGGGATTACTCCAATGGTATAGATTATAAAAAGCATGGGCCCCACTAGCGTGCTCTCAGTATTAATTATAGTAGGTGAACTTGGTTGTAATGATCATCTGGCCCAAAAATTAGGCCGCTCAACCATCAGGAGAGCAATTGATAAAAGAAACTGGAGGCCTGCCATATAGTTGAGCGGTCTGATCTTTTATTTACAAGGTGGGTCCCACCTGAAACACTACTCAGGTGTCCTACAAACGTGTCAGGAGTAGGCAAGCAAAACCTCTTGATCTAACGACGATAGGGACTTCCCATCATCAAACGTACAACTTGCTGACGTCCATGGTTCCGTACATTCGGATCGAGGGTTCAGTGATCCAAACCGTTGACATGATTAGATGCCTAACTGATAAAGGCTACATCTGTTTTGATCAATGGCCCATAAAAACACATGGTTGGGGAGAGCTGAAAATTCAGAAGAAAATAGTCCAGTGATCAAAGGCTGAAATATTCTAGCTTGGATATTTTTTGGGTGATTCCATTCAAGATGAGGTCCACCAAGTTAACGGTTTGGATCATAGAAAGATGTCTCTTGGAGTACGTTTTCCTGGATGTCATCAAACGGAAAGATCATTTCCCCGTTCGGCTTACGTAGAAATAAATAAATAGATTTATTTAAATAAATTAAATCAGAAGAGAATTTTTTTATACATCCCCATTTTCACCTGCTTCAATTCATACTTTGGAATGGAACGGTACAAAGGTGTAGAATCCTTACTAAAAGTAGAAAATAGGGTGAAATAATGAAAATGAAGGGGTAAATATCATTTCAGACAGCTTATGAAGCCTCTCAGCACTTTTCTCTATTTTTGTCTTTTTATAAATCCGGACATTTTTTTGTCTTTTTAATAAGAGGATGATCTGTAGTCCGCGGCACATACTAATTTAAATTCATAATCAGGTTGTTAGACCATGATATCAGAAGATCTGGACCGTTCAACGGTGAGTACTGAATATAAACAGTCCATGAATAAAGTATGATTGGAAAAAATGATCCTGTCCACTGATCTACGTACAGATACAATCATAGAGTGGTCAGTAGCTTCCATCCAATTATAATTTTCGAATGGTTAGGATCATTTTTACAGAAGAAAGAGGACTATTCATGGCCTATCCATGGTAAGCCCTACCTTCTGAAATGAGCCTTATTTTCTACATTAGCACATGTATGAGAGAGAGGGAGGAAACCTTTCATGGAACAAACTGCATGTCGGACTCTCCTTTCACAGCCATCACAATCCATTTTCACCTTCACTTCCACTGTCTGAGGGGGAAAAACAAAGTAAATGAGGAGAGCTTTCTAATATAAAAGAGAAAGGAGAAACCCCAAGAAAGAAGAAGAAGAAGAGTTCTCTTTCATGCAAAGAAGAAGAAAGAGAGAACCTGCCATGGTCTGCGTTTGTTTCTTATGCTTGTGCTGTCCACAGTGCAAATTTCCGAAAGGTGATCTAGAACACCCATCTTTTCTTTTGAGAGAGAGAGAGAGAGAGAGAGAGAGAGTTGCAGAGAGAGTTGTAGAGAGAGATGGATCGAGGCAATATATATACAGTGATTTTATGTATACTATTGGTTTTTGAGGTTTGCCAGCCCCACAAGCACCCTTTTCCACGCGACCCTCTACACGCACCACGCGTGCCAACCTGGAAAGTATAGGAAACGGCTTCGGTGGATCCAGGGATCCGCCGACCTATCTGTAGGGCCACTGTGATATATCTGCGTTATATCCACACCGTCCGTCCGTTTTGACAGCTCATTTTAGCCATGATCCAGAAAATAGAGGAGATTCAAATCTCATGTGTACCACAAACAGTGAGTATTGAACGCCCCCAAGAAGTTTTTAATAGTGAGCGTTCAATCACTACTCTTTCCTGTGGTGTGGTCCACCTGATATTTGGATCTGCTTCATTTTCGGAATAATCACTTAAAATGATCTGGAGAAATGGACGGACGGCGTGGATATAAGAAACATAAATCAAGATGGCCCCCACAATCATCGATTCACCCAAGCCGCGTCCCAAAGGATGTGGGACATCTAGGCTACTCCCACTGTGAGGATCATCAACATATAAAACAACCAGGCTGGTTCACTTATCAGGTGGGCCATGCTTGTACAGTGAATCTAGACCATTGGTAGATGTTTTTAAGTAGTTTTCTTTCCAAATAGGGGTGGTACACCTGACGAGTGCCGTGCCCTGAATTCTGGGACGCGGATTGTCTGGAGACCCGGTCATCAGGGAGACCGCAAGTGATTTGACGCTGTGGGGCCCACCATAATGTATGTGTTTTATCCACGCCGTCCATCCATTTTTACAGATGATTTTGTGTGCATGAGCCCAAAATGAGGCAGATCCAATGCTCAAGTGGACCACACCGCAGGAAACAGTGGAGATTGAACGCCTACCATTGAAGACTTCCTGGCCGAACATATGCACGAGTGAAATGCCAACACACTCACCAGGTTAACACGTGTGCTGCGTGTTAATGTGCGTGCGAGACCAGCGAACCTCTGTTTATGAACTGATGAACAGGGAAATCATCAAGATTTCTTAACAGGGAAGGATGCTAACCGTGCACGTGCCAAGCTGACATGATTTTGGAATATCTTAACCGTCCATTAGTAGGTTCTCCTCGTAAAGATGCCCTGGCACAAAAATCAGACCGGTCCAGGCCAGGCTTGTACGTGGAGACCGTTGGCAAGAATTTTTCGAAACGGTCCATTTTCCATCCTAATTTTGCCTCAAGTCGTCTTCATGCCGGATCTAAGTTACACACCTGGTCAGATGGCCGATTCATTGGCAAAATGGGTCTGATAGTATCTGTTTATCCACGCCGTCCATCCCTTACTGTCCAGACAGAGGCTCTCGGGCCCACCTTGATGCATCTATTTATCCACGCCCGTCCATGTCTTTTCTCAAATCATTTTAAGGCATGAGCCAAAAAATTATGCAGATCCAACGTCCAAAAAAGTTCAGATATTTTTATAAAGTATATATTTCAATAAACTTGCTATAATCATTATGTCAAATGTCATATTCATATATATATATATATATATATATATATATATATATATATATATATTAAAATTGATCTATCATTACATTGCAGTTACATGCAGTAGATCCCCAAATCCACCAAGGTGGGTGGGACCTTGGATTATGGGGTTTACAATGATGTCTGTGCTTTAAATCCACAGTCTAACCATTTTAACATGTCATTTTAGGTGGTGATATCAAAAATGAAGCTGACCCAAATCTTAAGTAGACTACACAGAAACTGTCATAATTTAATCCCCACCATTAAAAACTTTATGGATTCCACTGGAGTGTTTATTTGTCATCCAAACTATTGATAAGGTGACAAAAACCTGGATGAAAAGAGCACACAAATATCATCTTGATTCAAAGCTTTTATGGCCTACAAGAAGCTTTTAATTATCAATTGCCATTGTTTCTTGTACTATGGTCCATGTGGGATTTGGATATGCTATAGTTTTTGGATCATGACCTTAGAATGAGCTTTCGATATGGATTGACAACGTCAGATATACAATGGTGGCTCAGAGTCAGGGTTCCCACCCACTTTGGTGGATTGGGGACCCACCAAAGCCTCGCCTCCAATTAGAGGCATCTAAATATAAGTTTTGAATTCCAAATTTCAAATGTATTTTAATTATATGTAAATATAATTTTTGGATTCAAATGTATTCTAATTACAAGCAAATACAAATTTTAAATTCCAGTGGGTTCTAATTATTGGCATTCAAAAACAAACAAAAGACTTCAATTTGCATAAACTCCATTTACCATGAGATTTTTTAATTACAACCATCTTATAAAGAAATGAAATTTAAACCACCACATTTTTCACAACCACACCTCTTTTTCTACTTTTGGTACTTGATTAACACTTTTTGGTGCTATTCCATTACAAAAAGTAGAAAGGGGTGCGTGTAATAAAGATGAACGGTGCACATATCAATTCCCATGAAACAATAGACAATGATAATAATAAAAAAACTTGGGTACCTCATGATCATTGCCGGCAAAGAGGCTTTTGTCTACTTAAAATGATTTTGTGTCTAGTTGATCTTTTCTTGTAAGTGCATGTGTATCTCACGCTGCCAGAGTATGGTGTATCATACACGTACATGCATCCACTGCAACATGGAAATGCTGGTAGATCAATCCAAACCGTTCAGAAGTTCAAAATCGACAAACAATGCTAACCATCTGATTGGATCATCTCAACCATTCAAAGATTTGAAAATTCGATGGCAATTACCTATCGTTAGTTGTATGGCTGTGTCGTGTGCAACCCATGGTGCATTCCTCCTATCCAATGGTCTTTGTTGATCATAGGTTAGTGGCCCACTGGGAATATAAACTCAATTCGTAGGGATCATGAGGTCGAATTCTCTACAGCGTTTGCACAGTAAGCTCACTCTGCAGCTCTATTGCGTGGGGCCACCATGATGTTTTCATCGCATCTAAAGAATGTCGAAAATGGCTTACCGGCCATCAAATCATTTGGATGCCTAAGGATCAGGTTGATCCAACCCATGTGGGCCACCACATGAATTAGGTTCTTGGGTGGATGTCCATCGTTTTGTATGTTGGGGCCCACCATGTTATTTTTGTATAGTCCAACCTTAGCTTCAAGTGATCTCCACCATGATGGTGGGATTTCCAAAAGATGGTGCCTATAAAATATTAAGTGGGTCATAAGATAGAAAGTAATGGATAACCATCCAAAAAAAAAAAAACCTCTACATCCTCCTGGTGGCCCACATTGATGGTTAGATGAACTAATTTTTGGGGCATCGCACTTTCACCACTAAGCAATGTTCGGTACCATACATACACACGTTGCAGAGGATCCAGCCTCCCGTGTCAGTACTGTCATACCTCATCTGGTTGTGACCTTATCAACGGGTTGGATGGCAAATAAACATTCTGGTGGACCCATGAAGTTTTTAATGGTGAGGATTCAATCACTACTGTGTGGTGTGGTCCACCTAAGATTTGGGTCTTCTTCATTTTTTGGATCCTGCTCTAAAATGAGTTTTCAGCATGGTTGGACGGCGTGGATGTAAGGCACATGCATAAATGTGGGCTCCATAGTTAGGGGTCCCACCCATCTCGGTGGATCCGGATCCACTGAAGCCGCTCCCCTCTCTCTTTTGTGTGGTGATCTTTCCACGCATTGGCTGTACAGATGGGGATGGTCTATTTTCATAGTTATAGTTGAAGCCACCCTAGTAAATGTCGTGGGCCCCTCAACCCTTGCATTATTGAAAGGTTGTATTGGTCAGCACGAGCAGGTACACGTGACCCGTCGTTTATTCGTTTATCCCTCAAAACCCTAGATATTTTTCGGAGGGAAAGGGATTTAAAAGAAGTTCATACTTTGAGGCTTGCTTAGCCCCCACGCGTGTACACATCTCATATATGTGCCTATACATGTGCCACTGTGGCACTTGAGAAAGATCCAAGCCGTTCATAAGATGGGCCTAACCATCTAGATGATTAGACCATAAAAAAATAGACACGCTCTTCACTTCTTCTCCATCATATTTGTTACATTATTTTCAGCCTATTCAGGATCATAGTTGAAGAGCTCTGTAGAACCCCTCTCTCTCTCTCTCTCCTTTGTGTATTGTCTCTCTCCTTACATTAGTGATTGGTCTCAAATGACATAGACGCGAAGGTGCTATGAAAATGAACACTTTTGAATGTCTTCTTCTCAGCATTAATGAAATTCACATCTACTGGCAGTTGCATTATTAGTACATGAGGGCATGGCAGGTGCGACGCACGTGAGAATGGAAGGGAGAGAGTAAAGAAAAGAATAAGACGCAGAAAATTATCCACGCTGCACGCAAGTGCATGATAAAATTTAATAGTGGACAATTCATCCCAAAAATTTTCAATTCTATAGCCATCAAGGTGGGGCTCACAGAGCCTACATTGCATAGAATTTCTAATAAATGCCTATTGTGTAGGCTACACAGAGGAAGATATATAGTAAGTGCTGCTTGCAAGAATGATTTGAAAGAGCGAAAATGCATTTAGGAAAATCATACTTACATCTAATTGCTAAGATAAAATTGGATAAATGTAAAATCGAAACTATTATTTTTCATTCCCATAATATCTCTACCTTCATATAAAATGTCTAGCTACATCCTTTGAATATTCAATTTTGTCATCCTTAAGAAAACTAATTTCGGACCATAAAATCGTCCTAAACTGGCCCACATTAAATATGGTATAGACATGCACATTCATTGACCCATGATGGTCATGCTTAAACGCAGGTCAAATGGCTAGACACGCTTCGTGAAAGTTAAATGTAATAATTTGAGTTTGGGTTAGAAAATACAGCCCATAAAAATAAATGGTCCACAGGGGTGAGGTTACCCTAGACTACCTGGCCAGGCTATAGTGACAAATCTCATTTTTGGTCAATTTCTCGGCCTAATAATTTCCAAGAGATTTTCGAAATTTTATATTTTTCTCATGATATTATAGAATTAAATATTAAAAATGTTTACTATAAAATTTAAATGATTTGAGAATTTAGAAAGTATAGGTACAAAATGATAAATTTTAACTTTTAAATAAATTTTGCAATAAAATTATGAAAATTAAACCGGCAAGATTTTTAAAATCTCGTAATAATAAAATAATGTCATTCGATGAAATTTTCTAAATAATATCATAAGATTTACAAAATCTCGACAGTATCACTGTGGGCCAGGCCAAATGAACCGACCTAACTAAATCAAAATCTAAAATAAATAATAGACAAAAGTATATATGTGTACACATGATGTATGCATGTTTCTGTGCATGTACTAATTATCTTGAGGGGCACAGCTTTATCTTGAGTGTGGTCATGTCAGGCCGGGCTATGGGGTAACGGTCACCGTTGGAGTTCAGGGAGGAATTATTGGCTGTTGGACGGTTTAGTAAATGGGATTGCCACACCAACATACATGTGCAATCTTTTAAAGTGATGGTTGATATGCATGGACTCGTAAATATAACTCAAATTGAAGCATAGTTCTCTTACTTTAGATGGGTCATTTATCGTCATTTGATGCAAGTGATCCATTAATGGGCATCCAATGGATGGCTTAAAATGAATTTCAAAAAAAAAAAAAAAAATAGTCAATGGTCCATGTTCAATAAACAAATTTCCAATCAGAGGTTAGAATCATTCATTAAATTTGATTTTTGGGTTATGATCAGTCCGACAATTTGGACGGTTTGATTTGAGTGACGTGTAAGCCAGGCATGCAAATGATGAGTGCATGCTTATGAACCATCGAGCTGAGCAAGAAATCGATTTTTTAGTAATTAAAAAAAAAAAATATCGACTTTTCGTTGGAAATATTACTCATATGAGGTTTGCCAGCCCATGCATCTGAATTGCTCAGCTTCCGAACACGGCGCCGTACGTACCCACATGGCGAGTGTGTGCAAGATCCAAGCCGTCCGTTAGGTGGCCTCAGATGATCATGCCATGGTGCAAGAAATCAGGCTGGTTCGATCATCAGGTGGGGTTGACATGTATGTTGAAGTGGACCACTGGCCTACCTTTTTTTAACCGTCCATTCGTCTTGTACATTGTGACCACTTTGATGACCTGGCCTGCCTAGCTCTTAGGCAAGGGCATACGTACATGTTGGGTTCATCTGATGGATGGTTTGGATCTTGCACACATGTGCCACGCTGGCACTGCAGGGATTGGAGGATTTAGCCAATATCGACTCATATATAGCCATGTGTGAACATGCAAAGAGATGGACGTTTTTCTCAGGTTCAGATTCATGGCAATTACCTTCAGCCGTCCATTTTCAATTGACCTTTTTGGATTTTCTGCCAGTTATGGCAAGTTGTTGGTGTTTGGTAGACTTTCAGTCAACATCTTTTTGGTACAACTCATAGGCAGCTCTGTAATACAAAAAAATCATAGGTACCATTGTTCGTAGGTGGGCCTAACGTTGGATGGGGATGTATCAAAACCTACCAAATTGGTAGATCCCAATACTTTAACCGAGGCCCACAAATAGACGTTCAAGAAAAAAATGCCATTACAGTCCAAAAGAGACCAGAGATTGGGCAGATAAAATCTTCCAATCTGGAAGATCAATATTCGAATCCACCAAATCAACGGTCTGGATGAACAAATCATGGCTCTCATGTGTGCGTACTGGACACATCAACGCACTGCTCCAGTCCTGATTTTTAAGAGTCAAAAGGCCTATCCCTATAACAGCTAGGATCATCAGACCAACACGTCTCCAGCTGTGGCCCATCCATGGTGAATATCATATTTGGGTGGTCCTGATCACATATCAAGTCTGTCACGTATGCGCTTGAGATGCCACCACGTGTACAATTCTCCTTACGTACATGGCCATACATGGTTAGTTGGTTACAATGATTGAATCCTCGAAATACATACGAAACCGAGTTAGCTTCTGCATGTGGGTTTGTATCCTTCTTTCTAGAACGTTGATGACTATTCCAGTGTTTCCACAATAATTGGACCTTTGAAATAACACGACAAGACAATGGGTGCCATACACGTGGCATACGTGTATGATGATCCAAACCATGTATCTTGACCACTGGTTAAAAGTTTCTATGATCTGACTATCCTAACCATCTCCCAACAGCCCATTTTTGTCCTTTTCGAGTGTCCATAAGTACACCACAGATTAAAGGGATAGAAGAGTCCAAACAGTATGATTCTTGGTTTATGGCCCATTCACTATTAGACACACTGAATGAACGGTTGCGATCTCGTCTTTGTATGCCAAGTGTCAGTTATGTATGTGGGCCTATGCATGGATGATGTTTGGATGCCTTTTCCTGTCCCAAAAGAAACAAATCATTCAGTAATGAGGAACAGCAACGCTGCTATGGACGTGTTAGAAAAAGATCAAACGGTGATCAGGAGTGGGGCCCATCATCTTATACATCCATGCATGATGATGGCGTCAAGTGGTGGGACCCATTCCCTTACACCGTTTGACTATTTGATGTATATCATTGCAACTTTTTTGTGGAAAAATGCTAAGGTGATTCGGGCGGGAATCTGAAAGGCCGGGTTAATCAATTCATTCAACAGGTAGGCCACATGAACGAGAAAGAATGGAAACCTGCTGAATGAATTGATTAACCCACGCGGCTCACATTCAGTAGCCAACACGCTCGTCTGGCTAATGTGATGAAGGGACCATCTTGATTTCTCGACCACAGTAGTGGGACCCACCTAATTGATCCTCCTGATCTCATACAGGCTCACCACGTTGGCATGCATCTGCTAATCTTCTCTTCACGCAAATCGCCATGAAATCTCTCATGTCAATCGTCCATTCCCAACGTCGTGGTCCCAGTGCAACCCATCCTACTCAACAAAAACAAAAGGCGGGAAAATGCAAAAATCATGCATACCCCATGGTCGAGCCTCAATACTCAATACATGTCGGCACGAGTTCCAGGATGAAAGATATGGGCTTGACAGCTATCCATCAAGTGGGCTGAACGGTTAGATTCTCCAGCACAGAAATCAGACAGATCCACTCATCAGTTGGGCCTCGGTGTACAACAGAAATTGATGGTTAACCACATCACAGTATTGCCTGTGAAGCACATTGAGCCGTCCATAACATGGCCCAAAAGCAAGCAGGCCCACTCATCAGCTGCCTACATTTTACAAACGTTACGTCAAAACAACATTTTAGCCGTTCATTTGTTTGACACACTATGGCACACCTGATGAGTGGACTGTTCTCATTACTATTCAACAGTAATGGCCCACATTTTGGATGGCTCGAATAATTAGAGAAATTATGCAAATCTAAATTCATGCTTCTGATGCATATATTATTAATGGGCTCAGTCCGATACCGTCTTTTTTTAATCGATAAAAACCGAATCAAATTCCAAGCTGAGCCAGGTCAAGACTAGATGTAGTTATTACTCCACTCAGCTCAATATTTTTAAATCACCCCAGTTACAGCACAAGTTCCAAGGGCCACCATGTAAAAATCACACCGATCAATGGATTCTAGCCATCCAACCATTAGCTTATAAAATGGACGGTCTAGAATATTTACAAAAAGTAGCAATTAAGGCCATCTATTCCTTTGGGCCTTGTCATGGATTGCTTACGATTTTAGAGAACCAAGCTTTCTAGAGAAATCCTATTCCATCCGTGGCTTGGTAAACAGATGGCCATAGAAAACAAGGCCAACTTATGGACGGATTGGATTATCCGTCGAAGGTGATTATCATATTTTAGCCCATGAGAAGGGTACTGAACCAGCAGACCCTGGGCCGGGCCATTGACAACCCTCAATACTAAATCTTTTTCCATGTGATCTTGAAGTGGGTCCCAGTCTGGTTGATGAAGTCTGCCAAACATACGCACTAGAACAGGTGCCAATTTAGCATGCTTGTGCAATGATCCGATATTTCCATTGGGTGGGCCACATTGATTAGGTCTTCTGGCCTAAAAATCGTGCCATGTAACCGATCAAGCAAGCCAAAGCATACAAAACTCAATGGGTGGCTATAAAATTCTGTTCTGACCATGCACCTGAGTGAATTCTAGCTTACTGTTTAGATCTTCTGGCCTAAAATCAGGCAAGTTTATGCCCTAGGTGGGCCACACCGACTAACAATTCAATTGCTCCAAAACATTGCTCTCCACATACTGTGTGCCTCAAGGGCTGAAATGTCATGATTTTTAACCCAGAAGACATAATTAGTGTGGCCCACCTGGTGGAAATATCAGATCTTGCACAGGTCCACCATACCAGCACGTGTCTGCACGCTAATGGGTAGGGCTCCATGAGATACAAAGGGTTTCGAGGAGTCAAAAAACCAGCTTGTTGGAGAATGAAACCATTGAACCCTAACCAGCTCCTACATCAGGTGAACCCACGGAATTGGCTGCAGCCCAAATCACTTTCACAAGATGCTCATAATATACGAACCAGTTGCCTGTAACTGCAATTGGACACTCAAACAAAAGATGGACCAAAAATCCACATTCGACGAGCAAAAAGTCCTACAATTGATAGATTAGAATTGCATAACACCATTTTGGAGCATAAAAGATGAATACTTGATCAAGTGGGTGAGCCAAATCACAAGCATTCTGATTGAGGGACACAACATTAAGAAGGTTCACCCCATGAGTCTTGAGAAAAAGCCAAAAAGGTAAAAAGGGGCCAATCGCTGTACTCAGATGCGTGGGGCCCACCTAGTTGATTAATTCACAACAAATGATGCTAAATACATACAAATTCACAACATTGATTACAGAGGAACAAGGTCTGTTGCATACAATTTATTTACATAATCTTACACAGTCACTACACTATGGTGCTTTTCACATTCTACAACTAAACTCATCAAGTGACTTGCTTTCCATACACCGATCAAACGAGCATGACATCCAAACTAATCGTCATGTGGGCCATACCCAAACAAGAAAATCGACGATCCTAACCATTCCATTGGACTCTTAAGGAAAGAAAATACTTGGTTCAACCAATGTTCCTCTGACTAGCTACTTTTCACCTCAAAAGAAGAACAATCAGGGGCATGATGCATGAATTTTGGGATGTGGCCCATCAGAGTTAGGTCCCACCTGATCATCATTTCGGATATCATACATGTTTGCCATGTGCACGAAAAGCCAGTTACTGATAAGTTTAGGGGGGAGGGGGGCAACCAAATCAAAGACAGAGAATCCCACTACCTTCTGGATGTGGGCACGTCATCACTCTCAGGAGGAATTATAGGATCCTTGATCCAAGGCTCTGCATAATACAATCAGGTTTTCATTTATGATAAGTGAGTCCATGTTTGGGTGATCTAGACCATTGGTTGGAGAGGCACCACCATGGATGGGACTACGTGCTGCAGATCACCTGGACAGGACAACTCTAACCTTCCAATTTTGTGGACTACAAAAAAACAAAAAGTTCAAGAGACATAAGAGGGTGTTTCACAATAAACTGACCAAAAGCCCAAGATTGGTGGCTAGGATCTTTTTAATCTGGAGCAGTTTTAGAGCCTGGTCCATACATGGTGGGAATCAATCTGGATCAATGTTTTAAAACCTGGACCATTCTGGACTGACAATTACAGGTAAAGGCCTGGTCAGGGTTTAAAACCTTGATCTGGCTTACAGAGCCATAGCCATGAGGCACCCACTTGTCAAAGCTGAAAACCCGAGTATACTGAGAAAAGCCTCTGATTGAGGATACTGCAATTCCTCCATTTGCTCATTCCATCTCTCTAGTGCTCCAAATACAAACCTCCAACTTGAGCTGCTCATCACAACCGTGGAAATCATGAGGAACTAGAAGAAAATCCATGGAAGAAGCCGAAGCATCCGTCAGCTGTTTGATACTCCTCGTGAAGGACTGTAATCGGAGGGAACTTCCCCCTCTCCTTGTTATAAGGTCATATGAGAAACCCCCCATTGAAGAATTGGGCCCAATGCAAGTGACAGCAACGGCATTCCCCAAATGCTCAGTGCTATTGTTGAGGATGAAGAGACGGCCATCCTCCCCACGGAGAATAATGAACGGCCCATTTTTATCAAAAGAAACTGGAAAGGGGCAGTTGTATCGGAAACGAATGGAGGAGGCAGCCCAGTGGTCGCTGCCAAAGTGGAAAGTCAACTGTTCAGCGGACCCAAGGAAGGCACAGTCAGGAATGGGGCACGTGCACGGCGCATAGACGCATGTCTCTTCATGAGTGAGTTTGTGGCTGTAGCTGACTCTTTCTTTGCACCCATAGCGGGCATTGCAGCAGGTGACTTTAATGGATTCAATGACTTTCTCGATGGCCAGACAACGGATGTAGCCTATGGGCCAAGAACATGAGTGACATTTGTTCTTGAGCTTGGCGCAGCATGACGAGCATGCAATGTGTCCATTATCACACTGAATTATAACATGCACAGATCAGACCTGTTCATGAGCATGTCTTGAAATGCATAATCAAATTAAGGTGAACAAGATGCACAAACCAAAAGAGAACACAAATATATCCTTATGGCACATGTGGCAAAAACAGAAAGTGACTGGGACTGTTGATCGGGTGCGCCACCATGTAGATGGGATATATGCCAAAAAAAGAAAAGAAGAAGAAGAGAAGAAAAAGAAAGAAGTGATTGGACAGCTACGACCATCCAGTCGTGAGTTTTTTATGATGGAATGAAGACCACTTCTCTAACCATCCCATTTGCAGGCCAATGATAGGATTGTTGCAACAGCCAACCTCCTGATTTTTGGGATATGGCCTATCCATGTAATGACCCATCAGATCAACAGTATTTTAAATAGCCAACAGCATGTAGCATAGTGTTCACCCCTCTGGAGCGTGAAGCATAAGGTACGTAGTGCTTTTAGATTTTTAATTAAGGTTGCATCAAATATCATGAAAAAAATAATAGGAAAAATAGGCTAAGAAATATAAAGATAAAGAAATAGCAATGGAATTGATTTAATACTGTTAATATTATTTTGCTAAAAATTTTGAAATATTAATTAATGTCTATTGAAAATAGAAAAATGTAACAAACATTAAAAGATTCAATTAAATCTAATGCGGGGTGGAAGGCAGTTACTAAATGGTCATTTTCATTTTATGAGGCTAATTACTACAATTCAATCCATTAGTGGTAGCATCCAAATGCAGCTTAATTCTTTAAACACGGCCACTCTCCTTGTACATGTGAGGATCGACGTCTTGAGCTTAATACCCTTTCTTTGTAATAATATAGTTTTAACTTTTTTTTTTTTTTTGAAAGATGATGCAATTTATTAGGGCCAAAGACCAAAAAAAGGAGAGAAGCTAACCTTATCAAGCATGAGTTCATGGAACTTTACCAAAAAAGAAAGAACAATATAGTTAACTTTATCAAGCATATTGGCTTATACATAGTTAAAGAGTTCAGGAACCTTTCGTTTCCTTTATCAAGTATACTGGCATTCAGGGAGCATGTGCTGTTGTATTAATAACATAGATAAGCATAACCTGTCATCTCACCATGTTGGATTGCGTTAGGCTTACTATGTTCAATTTCCACTTCTTAAATGGTATTGACTTATCCAACATGCACATGGTGTGCATGTAGCCAACCTAGACTATCCACAATGTGGAACCACTGTAGCATTCCTCTCTCCACATGGCCCAAACGACTTTTTTTTTTTTTTTTGAACATTGCCCAAACGACATGTTGGAAGGCAGGCTCCTAGAATATTTTAAGTATAGGGAGCTTTTGACAGCAACTCTTGTAGGATGAAACCCATTACAAACGGACTCAAGGAAAATCAAATTCACTACGCGAAGAAAAGAATTTAGTCCACATGTCGATCACAATGAGCAACATAAAAAAAAAAAGAAATTATTTATCGTCTTCTTCACATGAAAAAGAAAACCACAATGACATATGGCTGCACCGATATTTGAACAAGGATAGGGATAACTTTTCCTTGCAAGTTATTATCTTGAAATATCTAGTTTTTGAGCTTTGGACCTATTAATTATTCAGAATTTAGAGCAAACTAGCACCATTTAAGTTACAAAGCCAACTTGTGATATTATTTGGGAAATGATAATGGAAACTTTTCACTACAACGCCTGGAAACCCCGACAATTAATCTGACATGACTCTTTTAACTTCTGAAATAGCTCTCATATCTAAAGTTGCATGAAGCATGAATCAAAGCAGCAACATATTCCGGTGTGGGTGCGGATCTGGGGATTGGGGAAGCATCTGTTTGAGGATGTTATAAAGTATAAATGGCTACGGAGAAGGAGCAGGAGCAGGAGCAGGATCAGGACCACAATTTGACGTGGGAGAAACACCTAGTCAGAAGGACCATGCAGCTAAGCTCATACCCTTACTTATCCCAGATGCTTCCTCTCTTCCAATTCCCTTCTCCATTTTTCTATTTGGTAGATCCAGAAAAAAGGTTTGGGAAGATCTGACTAGATGGCAAGATCTATTCTCTTCCATCCCCGCTTCCTCTTTCTCATTTTCGACTTTTAATACAAGGAGGTGTGCAATGATGCTTGCCTTAGACTCTCTCCCTTCTACACCACCATGTGTGATCCAGTCCATCCATCTAGTAGATGAAATAGGAGGCAGGAGACGTGGAAAAAAATCACAATGATAAGACAATCCCAACCACCATAATGGACAGTCACAAAAATACATCTGCATTTAATCAAATAATTTATGGGTGAGTTAAACCTCTAACTAGTCTAATTTTGTCCACAGAGGCTATCCACAGTAATCCTACATGATGAAAGGTTGGGATCGCCACATGGTGCACAGGAAGGGACACCTTCAGCTCCAAGGTGCCTTTCCTTTGCTTTTTTGAACTTAGCCTCATCGTGCACAACCAAGTCTCTCAGCAGGTGGGTCTCACCACAGATATGATTATATCCAAAAAACTTAGAAGATTGGAGTTATTTCAGAAGTTAAGCGGCACAACAAGTAGCATTAAACCTCAAAACAAAGTAACTATCAAGATTTAACAAGGATCTTGGAGATTGCCGATATTTACAGATGATTGTACTTATAAGTTGTCACTTGTGAGTTGTGACCAGTCCTTGATGTATCAGTCGTCGTCGTCGTCGTCATCATCTAAGCCTTATCCAACTAATGGCTCGACTAAACAAATCTAGGTCTGTCATTCCACTCTATGAAGGACCATATCCTCAGACCATAGGTCATCAAATCTTCTCTTACTACCCCCACCAAGGTCTTTTTGGGCCTGCGCCTTCAATTTGAACCAACTCACTCATCACAAGTGCAGTTCTTAGTCACCAATGTGCACAGCCAAACCATCTAATTCATACTTTTCCTCATCTTACTACCTATTGGGGCTAGTCCTAAGTTCCATCAAATGTATTCACTTCTACTTTTGTCCTTCCTTGTCTTGCCACTCATGCATCTCAACATCCTCATTTCATCTAGTTCTGAACTTTATTTAGCTAGTGGCATGGTTCTAAATATCGATACCAGGGGAGCGTACTGGGCCGGCTAAAAAACGATACAATACGGGTGTTGTGTATCGATGTCGGTCCGTATTGGACCATATCGGCACGTATCGGTTAAAAAAATTTGAAGCCGAAGAATTAAGGAAGTGCATTGGACCATTCTTTGATGAGAATGTCATTTGTCAATTTGACTTGTTGAAGGTCAACTAGATGGGCCCTAATTGAACACAAATCAAGCATGATTTGATGAACTAGGGCCCATTACATTGAAATACAACAAAAAGAAGAGGGAAATATCAATAAGAAAGTGAAAGTTTACCCTTCTTTCCGATTTTCCTATAATGATCCACTTTAATTCGATTTGTCAAATCTCATTCCAAATTTCCAATCATTTGTTTTGATTCCAAAATAGGTTTAGATCTAGCCTAAAATGAGTTTTTAAGCTTATTCCATGGTTTAAATGAAAAAAGAAGAGGAGACATGAGTGAAATTTTGAAAAAAAAAAATTGAAAATTGAGCTTTATGGGTGTATGGGCCTATATCGGCTTTGTATCAGTGCTGATATGCGCCATATTGGTTGATATAAGCCAATACGGGTCAGTTTTTTCGTATCGGGTCGATATAGCCCCATATTGCATATCGTATCATGATGATACGTATATGATATGGGCCGATATCGATATTCATATCTATGGCTAGTGGCAACTCTAAGTCAAATGTAATTTTTAACCCAAGTGAATACCATACTCCCAACTACACCAATAGAGTAAGAAAAAGCCGAGAAGTGAGGGCACCACTCACGTGGGGGCGCACATAGATATCCCACGAGCTAAGAACGCACCTCGGATGGGCAACGAACGCACTTTTTAGCTCTCTTCAATTCTCTAAACTCTCAAGCCTCAATCCTTTTCTCTCATTCTGCTCTCTCTCTCTCTCTCTCTCTCTCTCTCAACCTTTGTTGTACCCCCCTAAATGGTAGCATGGTGCTGCTTATATAGACTCTGGCTCATGGGATATTGGTAGGCGCAGCTGGAGTATATATTAAGATAATAATATATAAGAAGCTGGAAACAGCAGCATTTGGTATGATATATAATGTTTTAATAATAAATAAAGTAATGATGATAACTTTAAAATAAAATACAATGTTTTTTTTTTTTTTTGACAGATAAAATAAAATACAATGTTCTAATAATATATAAAGTAATGATGTCCCTAAAACTTTTTAGTATTAAAATTATTTTAGTTCTTTTGTCCTTTTCTGCAACCATACAAATACCCATATTTTCCGCATTACCTGTTTGTTTTTAGTGATCTTGGGCTCATTGGAAAGATCATTAGATAAATTTTCCAATAAGATTGAAATCACTTCAATTGAATCCCATTTGACCAATAAAATATGTGATCTTCGGTATCCGAAATCGGCTACGCGCAGTTTGACCAATGCCCATATATTCATCGTTATATGTCCGTTTTTTATGATCTCAGACTCGTTGGAAAGATCATCTAATAAGCTTTTCAATGCACCAGAATCACTTCAATTGATTACTATTTGATCGTCAAAAGCGGGCTCAAATTTGTCATGGCTTCAACCATGCGATGTGCAAAGTTGGTAACATGTAAGCAGTGTTTGGAATAGTGTCCGTATTGTAGCGGTAGCGTTTGCAGCATAGCGTAGTGTAGTCACGGCGCTATGTAGCATTAACAAATAGTGTAAATCTCCCGTAGCATATGCTATAGGGATTGTAGCATATGTAGCATTGTAGCGTACACATGGTGTATGTAGTGTATGCGAAGTTTTTTTTTTTTATATATATATAAATGGTAATTGTATTTTATATTTTGTACTTAATACTCTCGACCTGTGGGATTTTAATTTATTTTCATACTTGTGACTTGTGGTTTTAATTAGACATTATCAATTAAAGAGATTTACTTAGAAAGTTGTTGATGTGATAGCAATTTGATTTGGTTTATATATGTGGATTGGATTTTGATAAATGATAATTCATAACTTGTTTAAACATGCTTATACTTGAAAAAAATGAATCATCTTTTAGGCCTTATATATATATATATATTTCCTTACTATTTATCATACTTCTCCTACTTTTAAATTAAAAAGATAGAAGTATCATGTAGCTTATGCTACACGCTACTGCTATTTAAAACACTATGCACACCTTTAGTGAACGGGCCAGATCTTCTTCATCATAACTCGGGTTGGAGCAAACTTAGGCTTGTTGGGAATATCATTTGACCACATTTCCAATTAATCATAAATCACTTGAGATCATCTAGTCAATCATCATCTGACTCGAAGTTTGCCTTCTATAACATTATGGTGACTTTGTGTACAAGAACAGTCGTACTAATATCGATCTCAACATAACTTACGTACAAAGAGTTTCCAAGGTTTTGGAGAGTTCGAATGAGCAGTTGTGGCCTTATCTTCTGATGCAGGATGGATGACCTAATTATGATGCATGTTTATAAACACAATTATCCAGCGAAAATAAAAGGCAATAATAATCTAAAATTCTAGCATTAATCATCATAACTGAGAAAATCATAAAGGAAACATGCAATGGAGCGGGCCATCATCATAACTATGGAGTATGGAATTCAATTATTACTTAGGTTGGATCCGGCGAGGGGTGAGACCTCCCGATCTTGCATGGTCATACCCAATCGATCAATGAAGATCACTAGTCCGAAGAATCATGAAGTTTCTCGGATTAGGGATTTGAGAATTTGGGGGTTTAGAGTTTAGATCGATTCTCAAGGTTTGATCGAGGAAGGATTAGCAAAACTAGAAAATAGAAAGAAGAAACTAATTACCTTGAAAACTTTGGAGGGACACAAGAAGAAGTTAGGAGAAGAAGATCAAGGAAAGAGAAGAAGCACCATGAGAGAGAGAGAGAGAGAAGAGAGAGGCCACCAAAGAGGTTTGCTTTTCATTAATAATCAACTAAGCACGTTATTAGGGCTTAGCCCACTTAAATAAGCAAGAAGAAAACATAAAAGTACCAAAATACCCCTAAAATATTGGTAAAAACAACTAAAAAAAATAGTTCGTACGTTGGCCGGGCGCCTGGTGACCAATTTGGCCGGGCGCCTCGACCACCTTCATAAATGCATTCTTCTATTCCTTTAGTCGGGTCTTCTTCCATCCTACACACGTGTCTTCTATGTGCCAAATCATGTGCGTAGGGTCTTCAATGCTCCTCAATCATCGCCTAACCACAAAGAAAGTGTTAGTGGTGGGCGCTTTCTTCGTTGGTAAACTTGAAATGATCTTGTGTCCTCATCAACTCCCCTCGGGTGAGAAAAACTCGACTCCAACGAGTTAAAACTCTTGTGGCGCTCTAGTAAGTCTGGGTCAACACGCTGCAATTCCGCTTCAGTCAACCACGTAGATTCAGACGGTGGTTTACGCCTTCACTTGACAAGGTATCTTTGGAAACCTCCGTCTCTCGTAGATACTATCTCCTCATCCAAGATTTCTTCAATTTCTTCTTTATGGATAATAGGTGGAGGAAGGGGTAGGAGGGATTGTGAAGCAAAATCAGAAAAGAGCCATGAATGAGATGATGGATCAATGGTAGGGTCAGGGGAACGGACTAGATCTTCTACATTAAAAGTCTGGTTAATGCCCATTTCAGATGGAAGGTCGATCCGATACGCCTTAGACCCAATTTTCTGCAATATCTTGAATGGTCCAGCACTACGCGCTTGTAATTTCTTAGCGGAACCCTGTGATAACCGCTCTGGCCTTACCCTCACCATTATATAGTCTCCTTGAAAATCTTGCAGTCTACGATGAGAATCAACTGAAATTTTATAATTATCATTACTCTTATTTATCCGCTGTCTAATATGCGTATGCAATTCATGAATATGGCGTGCAAATGCATCAGGCTGATTCAGAAGACCTTTGGGTGACAGACATGGGTGAAACTAAAGGAACTCTCTGAAAAAGCAACGGACTCGAAATAAACAATCCTATGACCTAGAACTTGAAAAACTGAAACAAAAGAACACTTCTCATGGGTGACACATAATTTCTCATTATAAGTATTATAAACAAGGATGATTTTCAGGTATCCCAACACTTGAAAACACACACACCATAAATACCAAGTCTTGAACAGATCTTGGCATCAGCCATTATGTCCAAAATGCCAGGGACTCTGGCCATCATATCCACCATGAAGTGAATACGTCGCAAGGTGGCATGACACTTGACTAAAGCTTTGTGGACGGCCAGGATATGCTCACATGTGCGCCATATGCCATCGTTTTTTAAAGTGAAAAGGGCAGGCTTGGCACACAAAACAAAACTCCAACTTAAACTTTCCTTATTGAATTCTTCCCCGAGAAGTTTATCAAATTGACGCTGCATTTCATTATTTTCTGCAGGGTTCACCTGGTATGGAAGAAAGCTTGACAGGATTGATTCAGGTACAATATCGATTGTATATTGAATGTCCCATTTGGGTGAAAATTTATCCCATAAATCATTTGGTGGGATATCACAAGTCATGTGGGTGTCTACCATCATATCCTCACTAGTCTTTTCTTCAATTTCATTTGTGTTCACCACGGTAAGAGATGTAGATTGGGAGACTACATCAATTAAATCACACATGACACCTGGAAGTGGAGTGGTCTCAAACTCTTCGACCTTTTCATCACTAGCACACACTTCGTCATCCTCAACGATGATGAGCGATGCCTCAATTTCTTCCATTTCATCACTAGTGACGTTAGGCACGTACTCTTCCACTTCATAAACATCATGTTTGGATTCTTTCAACTTGCCGTTCACCAAGGCATAACGTTGATCATCTTTTCCATAGTTAGGGTTAGTCTGGTTAAATGCATCTAATTTGTCGTTGAGATTCTGGAAGGATTTTCATCTCTCTCCAAACTAAGTCCGTTAAGTGTTCTTAGTTCCCCAATTCCTTGTGGTTCGACATCGGTCTCACCAAGTATTTACTACTTTGCTACCTACACTTGGGTGTGCAATCTCTAGATTGTAGCAAGGCCACCTCCAAGAGGCATCTAAAATAGATTTCTTCTTGGGTTCAATTTTCTATTGCATCATGATAAGAGCTTGTTCAGAATGCCTACTAAATGTTCAATAGGAGTGTGTGCCCACCCCTCTGAAAGAGTAATGCGGTGATAGTGGATCCGACTCATTGTCATTGCATTCTCATTTGGGGCTGATTTTACAGGCGGGAACATGTAGTGCATCCTGCCATCCACATCTACTTTCGCAAAATGGGAACATTCAGGCAGCATTCTACTCCTAAATTCCCCAAGACATTTTAGGATACGCTGAAAGAGAACCAAAATCTCCCATTAATTACTCAAGGCATTCTACTCCTACATTCAGGCATTTACTCCATGACAGCCTACTGCAAAGCAAAGCTCATAGCATCCTTGCTCCTACCAAAATAAAGAAACCCTGCACTACAAATCTACAACTGATTTTCAACAGTGGGTGGATGCTCAATCATACTGAATTGCAAATGTCCACCTTCAAAGAAGTAGAAATGATAAAAGCAGGGCTACGCCCACACCATTCAATAATCATAGTGCCTCAAGCCGTCAAATAACGGCTCTCAAGTCCAACAACAAACGCATGGAATTTGAATTGGGGTTTGGTCATCACTGCAAATTAAAATTATCCCACCTTCATTTTGTTCATTTCTTTATATTTAAGCAAAATCATTGCAATTCAGTTCAACTGATCATCCAAACATTGTAACTGGAATTCCACCCAAAACAAACAGAAAGCTCGGGCAATTCATGTGTGGGGATTAAAAATGGATTCTCCGCAATTATAGTGATGAGGAACATACGTGCGACATCCAGGCCACTAATCAGTTGTGTTAAACCTTTATGAGAAAAAAAAAATGGACGCCATGTATCAAATGCAGAAGCATGATCCACCTAATGAGCAGGCTGGCTCGATTGACGGGCCATGAACTATTCCCGGTGAGACCCACCCGATGTGCGGCCCGGATCTCGCAATCGTGCCGCATGTTGGCACGTGTCCCTCCGATCACCCCTCAGATCTGCCATAGCATTTTTTTCAAGGCTCCACCCTAGCGAAAGAAAACCTTATTCGAATTCCTCAAGAGTTTTATAGATGGATGGAGAGAGAAGGATTAGGTTAGTAAAGGAGAAGACCTGATAAACGGGTGGACTCAAGGGTTCCATGCAGATGATGCAATCCAGGACGTCGGTGTCGATGCTGATGGAGATGGTGGGCCCATCTTTCCTTTCATCATCCTCGCTTCCATCGAAGACGGATGCTACTCGCTTCCGCTTGTTGGGGCTGCTTGGCCCTTCTTCGCCCTCGCCTTCTACCGAGAATTTTGTCATCTCCCCACACAACGAATGATGGCTTTCACCTCTTTGAGAAAGAGGAGTTAATACTCTGCCTAGGTATGGATGCAACTCGGGCCGGAGCGGATTGGGTAGACTCCGTGGCTCCCCCCACCATGGGGAGCGAATTAGATGTTACCCTGGTAACACCTTAGTGGGTGTTACCCCTACCGTGTGGGGCCCATCATGATGCATTTTTTTATATATCTATACCGTCTATCTGTTTTCTCATATCATTTTAGGATATGATTCAAAACCTTAAGAAGATCCAAATCTCAAATAGACCATACCACTAGAAACAATAACCATTAAAAACGTTTTGTGGGTCACAAAAGTTTTGGATCAATCTGATATTTGTATATTCCCTTCATCAAGACCTTATTGACATTATCAAGAGCTTGGATTGCAAATAAACATTACCAAAACCTTACCATGGGCTCTTTGGAATTTTTAATGGTGTGACACTCACTCACACTGTTTCCAGTGGTATGGTCCACTTGAGATTTGGATCTGCATAATTTTTGGAAACTGAACCTAAAATTGGCTTTATAAACGGATGGACGGAGTGGATATACAAAATATCATCCATGTGGGCCATACGGTAGGGGTAACACCCACTAAGCTGTTCCCGGGGTAACACCTAATTCGCGCCCCCCAACATGATGTATGCGTTTTATCCCCGCCGTCTATCCGTTTTTCGAGCTCATTAAATTAAAGCATATCCAGAGCTCAAGTGGACCACATTAGAGGAGACAGTGGGGATTAAATGCCTACATTTGAAAACTCACCGGGGCGACTGGAAGTTTTGGATCAAGCTGACATTTGTATTTTACCTTCATCTAAGTCCTCGGGATCTTGTGAACAGGTTGGATGGAAAATAAACATCACGGTGGGCTTGAAAGGGTTCAACGGTGGATGTCATTATTCCTACTTTTTCCACTTAGCTTTGGATGTATTTCAATTTCCACGCGGATTTCCTGAAAGCTTTGTTCCTTCGCTGGAAACCTCGGTGGGACCACAGTGATGTTTTTGATAAATCCACCCAGTCCATTTGTTTTGGGAACTCATTTTAGGAAAATTAACCGGATCCATGACTCAAGTGAGCCAAAAACATGACGATTGAACGTCCCCAGTTGAAATATTTGTAGGGTGAAAGGAGTTTTGAATGAGGCTAATATTCATTTTTTCAGTTCATCCCAGTAGTAATGACGATCCCAGTAGTAATGACATTATGAATGGTATGGATATCACATAAACATCACCCTGGACCCAGGGAGGTTTCAATGATAGTAATTTCTTTACCCACCTTTTCCTTTAGTGAGGCTCACTTGAGTCTTGGATCCTCCTTATTTTTTGTCTCATTTCTTAAAATGAGGCTTGCAAAACGGATGTACGAAGTGGATATATAAAAAACATCACTGTGAGCCCCACTTAGGTTCCTAGCACAAGAACTTTATGCACAAGGCTTCCGCAAATTTCCTGCAGCCTTTCAATTTTGGGCTCATTCCTTGAACTAGGCCGGCAAAACAGATGTACAGCATAAACAAGGCATATACATCATCACAGTGGGCTCCACAAAGTCCAGTCTGGAGTTCAGATAGTCTGTTTGTCCTCAATAGGATTTTGCTGTTTGCTGACTATCTGATTGGTCCAGCTAAGTACTGACATTTTTAATACTATTGCAATTAATGCCGTCATTGCTGACATATGTTGAGCTGAATGGATCCGGATCCTTTGCTGCACTCTCTTTGATTGGTCTCTGACATAGTCCAGCTGAGCTGGACCAATCAAAGAGGTGAAAAGCAGAATTTCTGTACTCAATAAGAGTAGAGGATCCGGACTCATTGAATCAGGCATAGGCAAACAGGAAACTTCTATTAAATCCCAGCAGACAATCTAATTAACATGGGAGATGTTGGGATAACCACGTAATCCACTTCTAGCTGGTTGTGTGATCACGTGGGCCAAGGCTCATCGACGTGACAACCCACCCTAACACAATCAAGCCTAATCAAACAGCTAAATTTTAAATAACATTATTAAAATAATGGATATAACTACCGAAATAATATTAGCAAAATAAAATTCACTATCACCACTCATAAATAAATAAATATATAGGAATTAAAAACTCACTAATACATGAAGAGACCATCAAAAAGAGTCTGGATCACTTGGTCATGCACCTATTTCCATGGATGGGTGGTTCCAAAATTGTGAACCCTATACAGTATCGAGTCCAAAGCAACGGCGAGCAGATTAGGTTAGGTGCGACCTTGACATGAGGCCCACCTTAATTTATGTGTAGTATATTTACGTTGTCCTATCTATTTTGCCAGCTTTCTTAATGTAAGAGACAAAAAGTGAAGCACATACTAAAGAGTGATGGTTGCCTTTAAAACTTTTTTATGGGCCACAAAGGTTTTGGATCAAGCTCATATTCCAAGTTGTGTGATCTTATTAACAAGTTAGATGGGAAGTAAACATTGCGATGGACCTAAGTTTCTAATGGCGGGCATCCAATTACCACTATTTTTTGTAGTGTGGTCCACTTGAAATTTGCATTTACTTCTCTCTCCTCTCTTGCCACCTCTCACTCTTGATCTGGCATTGAAGTGGGGGCAACATGGGCTGGTTGATTGCTTGGCCTGTCTTGTTTGGCTCATGGGACTTAAATGGTATGGAATTACATTAGATGGGATTAACCCCATTATTGTGCAATGATTGCATGTTAGGAAATCCCATGATATTTTGACCATCCCATGTCTATGCTTGGGATCACATTCTTACACATGCAAAAAGGTTAAGCAAAATCCTATATGGTAGATGGTGGATTTATCATCAATGGATCAAATAGCTAAGCTAACTTTGGTGCCTTATAAAACTCAAATGTCAAGCATATATGGTGCATGCGGATGGATTGCATGGAAAAAGCATGTGCATCAATGTGGGGCTCATAGATGTAGTGGATTTTAAAATTCATCTAAATTAGACCAAGTGCAATTACTTTCCAACTAATCTCATTCCTTACCTTGGCTCCAAACATCCCACAAAATTTGCACGGAACCAAATACAATTACATCCCAATTAATCCCTCCTAAGCCCATGCACCAAACAAGCCTATAGGTGTTGTGGTGGCTCCGGCAGCTAAGGAAGTGAACATAAACAAATTTTCATGGACTTTTTTGGTTCTGACTAGACTAGGGAGGAAGAGAGAGAACATAATTAACTCTAGTGATGGAGAGAGATGATGAGGGAGTGAATTAACAGCCGAATGGGTATTAGGGAACAACTTAGTGGGTATTACCCCTACTGTGTGGCCCACATGGATAGTATTTTGTATATCCACACTGTCCATCCATTTCTCCAGCCCATTTTAGTATGGTCTTCCAAAAATTATGCAAATCCAAATCTCAAGTGGACCATACCACTAGAAATAGTGCTGATTGAGTGCCCACTATTAAAAATTCCAAAGAGCCAATCATAAGGTTTTATTAATGTTTATTTGCAATTCAAGCTCTTCATAATGTCAAGAAGGCCTGGATGAAGGGAAAATTTAAAGATTAGCTTGATCTAAAACTTTTATCACCTGCAAAATGCTTTTAATAATTATTCATCACTCTTTCTATTACTATCGTCCACTTGAGATCTGAATCTTCTTATAATTTTGGGTCGCATCTTAAAACAGATGGATGGCATTGGTATACTAAAATACATCAAGGTAGGCCACACACGGTGGGGGTAACACCCACTAAGGTGTTACCAAGGTAGCATCGATCTAATTCGCTCTCAATGAGGAGGGGCTGAGACGCCAAGTTTGTGCATAAGCCCTCCAGTTGGACCACTGGCATGGTGACACGTCAGGTCCCACTCACATTGCTGGTTCTGGGTGTAGAGGTTTCAACTGTAGGAATTTTCCTACCCACCTTTTGCTTTAGTGCGGCCTACTTGAGTCTTGTATCCTGGTCATTTTTTGTTACAACGCCTAAAAGATCTCACAAAACGGTTGGACGACGTAGATTTCTCACAAATATCACGGTAGGCCCCACCTTAGATTCCGAGCACAGGAGAGGCCGGCGAAAGGCTTTCGCAGTCAATCCGTTCTGGGTTATCACCGAAGCGGCGCCCTGTTAGTCAAAGGCTGCGATCATTGATAGACGTATTTATTTTATTTATTTATTTCAGATGCATGTGCAGTGGATTTAGGCGGTTTTTGAGCCTTTGACGGGTTAATTTTAGTTACGTGTACGCAGGCCTACTGCATGCGCCTGACGCGTCGCACTCTTCAAATAACGAGGTTTGCTTGCCCCACACGCAGCACACGCACCAACCTAGCAAGTGTGTGGGACCCAGATCAATTGGGACGATGGCCCCTGACTCTGAAGATGACCAGACGATGTCAATTCATTAAAGTGGGCCTCCTCGATGTGGTTTTAAAAAACTTAACAGCACTCTACATTCAAAATACAAGTGTGGCCCACCTTATTAGTGGACCCGACTGATTATTTCATATCCTCGTTTTTCCAGATGGGCCCACCATAAGCACCGCTCGGATCTCCCACACGGTAACCAGTTTAGAAGCGTGCGACATGTGAAGGCCGATGTCTCCTCTTTCTCTATGAGGCCAGATCCCCTAGTAGGTTAAGCCTAACATACAACTGGATGTATTGATTTCAACGTGATGTGATCATGGAATCCAATCCGTTCATCATGTTAGTTACCTTATGTTCTCTCTGGCTTCAAAAAATCAGGCCGATCCAATAACCATGTGCGCTACACAATGCAAAATCATGTCTAAAAATGAGCTAGATCAATTGATGATAACAGACTGGGGCATTCAACTTACAGGCATGATTTCTAGAATAGGGAGTCGCGTAAAGGGGTGGGCCATCGTGATGAGCAGCTCGGATCTTAGCCACATGTTGGAACGTGTAGAGAGAATTGGAGTCGAATCGAGATCAATTGATGATCACAGACTAGGGGCCCACCCCATGTTTGCAATATTTTTATTGGAGATCTGGGATCAAGCACGACCACACGTTTGGGCCCCTTTTTGATGGATTGAGTTTATCTACCAATCTGTGTGAAACTGAAAACTTAATGCGGAATAATCGGATCGTCTATGCATCGAATAATGGAGATTCCATACTGTAATCTTAAAGCCATACCTGATTGGGAAGACATTCCCGATGCCGTCGTATTGCCGAGAAGAACACTTGGTCTTCCGCACCTAACACCTTTAGGAGAACCTCTCAATGGGGACTAGGGTTTCTCTTGTGTGTTGGTGAGGGGACCAAGACGTATATTTATAGGAAAGAGGGCCAGAGAAGCTTACCCATCACACTTCTCTCCTCTAGGGTCTCCACACCGTAGGTTTCCATATCAGGCTTAATAACCACGTATAGGGAACATGGTTCAAGCGTCCCGCCCCAAACCTATTTGCAATGATCACAACTATAGTGGGGCCCACTGAATCGCTTAATCTGAATAATCCAACGGTCATGATCTAAACCGATGATCACATGTGGCCCACTTAATGGAGTCTTACATTCTCCCACTTGGGCTATACTGATCTCTGAAAGAAAATAAAACATTTTATTTTATTTTGTGAAAAGCATTTCATAAAACATGTTTGTTTCAAAAGTTCCTAATGGGCGCCCTACTGATTTCAAAACAATACCGTTGGATAATTATGAGCAACGCTTGTCAGATCCGGTCCATCAAGACCACTGATATTGAATCATGGTAGTCAACACAACATTTCATATTTTCGAAGTGTGACGAATCACGATCACAAATACCAATAGCTTTAACAACATGGATCATGATATGGGGTGTGGTATGAAGATTACACGTCTCATGTGATCATACGTGTTTATCTTCAAGTGGTCCTACTGAATGTGTCTCCAAGACACAAACCAAAGTCTTGCTTACTCAAAACTGAATGTGCACACTGAAGGAGAAGCAAGATATAAACTGAAAAATAGAATCATCAATGCATAAAAGATATCTCTAAAAAATGTCTGGACATAATCGGATCATACATGAAAACTCCCACTACTGAAATACATCCTTGGGATCAACAACTCCCATAGATGTCACATGCTCCTTAAAGAGCGTGATAGGAAGGCCTTTAGTGAGAGGATCCGCTATCATCTGCCTTGTGCCGATGAGTTCCACAGACATTTGATGATTCTGAACTCTCTCCTTCACAACAAGATATTGATGTCAATGTGCTTTGACCTCGATGAATGCTTGTTGTTGTTGGAGAAGTTAACTACAGCTGAACTATCACGATAGATTTTCAATGGTTTCGGGATCATCTGCAAAACCCGTAAACCAGAGAGAAAGCTCTGAAGCCAGACCGCCTGATTCGTGGCTTCATGACAAGCTACATACTCTGCTTCCATGGTAGATGATGCCGTAATCGACTGTTTCACGCTTTTCCATGATACGGCTCCACCAACCATCATGAATACATAGCCCGAGGTGGACTTCTTGCTGTCGAGACAACCAGCAAAATCTGCATCTGTATATCCTACCAACTCCAAATGGTCGGATCTCCTGTATGTGAGTTCGAAGTCCTTTGTCCTTTGCAGGTAGCGCAACACTTTCTTTACAGCTATCCAATGATTCATTCCTGGATTGCTAAGGTACCTGCCCAACATTCCAACCACAAAAGCTATATCTGGACGCGTACAGACCTGAGCATACATGATGCTCCCTACTGCTGACGCATACGAAATAGCTTTCATCTTGTCCTTTTCTAGGTCATTCTTAGGACACTGAAATTGATCAAATTTGTCACCTTTTATAATAGGTGCTTGGCCAGGAGCACAACCTTGCATGCCAAACCTTTCGAGGACCCTATCAATATAGGCCCTCTGCGACAAGCCAAGTAATCCACGTGATCTTTCCCGGCTAATCTGAATGCCGATGACAAATGAAGCATCATCAAGATCTTTCATCTCAAAATTTTGAGATAGAAATTTCTTAGTCTCACGCAACAATCCAATATCACTACTGGCCAATAAAATGTCGTCAACATACAAGACCAAAATGATAAACTTACTCCCACTGATTTTCATATATATGCACTCATCCGCAGTGTTTTCAATGAAACCATATGAGGAAACAATTTCATGAAACTTTAGGTACCACTGTCGTGATGCCTGTTTCAACCCATAAATGGACTTCTTAAGTTTGCAGACCAGATGTTCTGAGCCTTTGGCTTTAAAACCTTCTGGCTGCAACATATATACTTTCTCCATTAGATCTCCATTGAGAAACGCAGTTTTCACGTCCATTTGATGTAGCTCCAAATCCATATGAGCCACAAGAGCCATAATGATCCTAAAGGAGTCTTTCTTTGATACAGGTGAGAAAGTCTCCTTAAAATCAATGCCCTCACGCTGAGTGAAACCCTTTGCAACTAGCCTGGCTTTATACCTTTCGATATTGCCCTTAGAGTCCCGTTTGGTTTTAAATACCCATTTGCAACCAATCGGCCTAATCCCTTCAGGCAATTCAACAAGGTCCCAAACTTTGTTGTCCTTCATGGATTTCAATTCATCCTTCATGGCATCGAACCAATGAGAAGAATCCACACTTTGTTCGACCTGTGAAAGGGATACAGGATCCTTTTCAACCCAAATGTCAAACTCATGCTCCTGCAAATAGACGACGTAATCGTCTGGTATTGCAGATCTTCTCTCTCTGTGTGATCGTCTTAATGGCTCATTATTCTGAATTGGGTTTTCTATTTCCTCATCAGTGGGTTGTATTTGAGGTTGTACATGGTCGTCTATAGGGATCTCAGGGTCCACTGCTGGACGGACAACCATGCTACTCTGAATGATTGTGGTGGGAATCACAATCTGCTCTTCCTCAAATACAATATCTCTTATATTTGTGCTCCCACTATCTTCAGTGTTCTCAATAAACCTAGCATTCTCAGTCTCAATGACTCTCATGGAATATGATGGACAATAAAATCTGAATCCTTTTGATCTTTTTGGGTATCCAATAAAGAAGCAACTAACAGTTCGAGGGTCAAGTTTTCTTTCATGCGGGTTATACGGTTTGGCTTCTGCAGGACAACCCCATACATGAAAATATCGGAGACTAGGCTTTCGCCCTGTCCACAATTCATATGGAGTTTTCATTACAGCCTTACTTGGGACCCTATTAAGGATATGCACAGCCGTTTTCAACGCATCACCCCACAAAGATTCTGGCAACGTAGAATTACTAATCATAGATCGCACCATGTCCTTTAGGGTGCGATTACGCCTTTCCGCTACACCATTCTGCTCTGGAGTACCAGGCATGGTGTATGGGCGACGATGCCACAATCTTGTAGGTATCTAGCGAATGGACCTGGATTACGCCCAGATTCATCATACCTTCCGTAGTACTCACCACCACGGTCAGATCTAACGACTTTGATCTTCCTATCGAGTTGATTCTCGATTTCAGCTTTATAGATCTTAAATGTATCTAGGGCGTCTGGCTTTTCGTTAATAAGGTATAAGTACCTATAACAAGAATAATCATCTATAAAAGTGATAAAATACTTCTGCCCATTCCAAGATGCTGCAGGGAACGGTCCGCAGATGTTTGTATGAATCACTTCTAAGAGTCCTACGCTCCTAGTGGCACCCTTTTTCATTATTCTAGTCTGTTTACCTTTAATGCAATCAATACAAACCCCAAAGTCTGAGAAGTCTAGAGAGTGAAGAATTCCTTCACGTACAAGCCTTTCCAATCTCTCACGAGAGATATGGCCTAATCGCCTGTGCCATAGCATGGAGGAATTCTCACAATCTAAACTTCGTTTGATGCCTTTAGTGTTTCCATGTGTGAGTTAACGCTGTATACATGTGAAACATCCAAATCTAGCTGATAAAGGTTATTAACTAAAGTGCCAGAACCAATCACAACTGAATCATAGTAAATGCTTAATTTTTCATTTGCAAATTTAAACTCATAACCAAATTTATCCAAACGAGAAATGAAAACCAAATTGCGCCTTATAGAAGGCACACAAACAGTATCTACTAGATCAAGAAAGTGTCCTGACGATAACCTAAGCCTACAGACTCCAATAGCTTCCACGTCTGCTCTAATGCTGTTCCCCATATAGACTGATCTCTCTGCATCAGTTGGCGTCCGGCTTTGGAGCATATCCTGCATGGAATTACAAATGTGAATAGTTGCACCAGAATCTATCCACCAGGAGTCTGTGGACATATCAGCTAAATTTGATTCAAAACAGACTAAAATATGGTCTTTACCCTTAGAAACGAGCCATGCTTTAAAATCTTCACAATCCTTCTTCTGATGACCAGGCTTCTTGCAGAAGAAGCAGCCATCATTAGGACCCTTCATTTTCTTCTTAAATGTCTTTCCAGACTTAGGCTGATTGCTACCTGCAGTACCCGTAGAACCTTTTCCTGAAGTGTGCTTTCTTTTCTTATTTCCTTTTCGTCCTTGACCAGATGTCACTAGGTGTGCACTTTGTGTCTTGCTCGACCTTCTGAGTCTCTCTTCCTCCTGAACGCACTGAGATATCAGTTCGTTCAATGTCCACTTTTCCTTTTGAGTATTATAGCTGATTTGGAATTGACTGAATTGTGGAGGGAGGGAGTTCAGAACCAAGAAAATCAGGAGTTCATCCTCAATCTTAAGGTCTAATGCGCGGATTTTAGCCACCACATCAAACAATCCACCAATGTACTCCCTGATATTTCCTTGACCGTTATAGGTGGCTTGAGTCAATTTATGTAAAAGTGAACTCAGCTCAGCTTTATCCGATTTCTGAAATCGTTTTCCTATTTCAGTCAGGAAATCTTTAGCTTTCTCAGTGTCGGGCATGACACCCTGCATGGTCTCAGAAATCGAGTTCTTTATGATCTTGAGACACATCTTATTTGACTTGGTCCAGGCCTTGTAGTGAGCCTTTGCTGAATCCGTACTAGAATCAGTTGGAGTAGGAGGCTTTACTTCCTCCAGGGCCAAGTCCAAGTCAGTCCATGCAACCTAGGACTATTTCAACGGACGACTTTCATTTGGAATAGTTGGACCCAGTAAGCAAATGTATGGAATTGAATTGTGTTGGAATATTGGAAACAGTCATAGCTGGACATTCAAAGCATAAAAAACTCACATTAATAAACAAGTCCCATATAACAATGCATAACCATAATACCACAAATATCATGCATGTATGTTCATTTGATTGATTTGGGCCTTCAATCAAATGACCCAGAATGATGATGGGCCATAATCATCAAAATCTGGCAAGAGCCCAGCGTATCATCACGATTCCTCCTTTGGGCGAAATTGTAACATACAGGAGGCTCTACTGAATCATGAAGCTGACCAATGTTGGTGAAATAAATCTAAGACGTGCATCACCTTTGGGTGAAATGAATCTCTCAGACCTATATCACCATGACCAACCACTTCATCCCGCTCACATCCAGCCAAACGATAATACTTCTTTGTTCTAACCACTGCTTGCTTGAATATGAACGTAACTGAATGCAATCCTATAATGGAGGGTTATTGAATTCCAAGTACAGAAGTCTAGAAGTAGAAATCTTCGCCAATTGAGGTCACTTTGGTGGCTAACACAATAAGCTCCAATCCCACTTCCAGACCCAAGGATTGCTACATGGTTCTGCCCATAATGAACCATTCTGTAAGAGTTCTAGTTCGGCCTAAAACATGGCTAATGTTGACCGCCCGTAGGCTCAAATGTATTCTAAAGAATGGTTGGTTTATATTTTTAATGGTCAATAACTAAATATCAGCCACAAACACATGGGTAATGGCTCCATTTTAGGCCAAATCAGAACTCAACAGTATATAACCATATTTACTGAATTACTAGGGCCATTTATTAAGTGTAACCTACCAACCATCAATTAATATATATAGGTTTCATTTGTACTGAATGGCGCAACTATAATTAATTCAGTAGTTTAATTCATCTTGGGCAATGGGCCCAAGTATCCAAAGGTGGGCCCCTAAAGGCCCAAAAAAGTAATAATCCATCATGGTCCCATATGGTTGTACCTTTTATTAACATAAAATGGGGCCACTAAAATTAAGGCTTAATCATATTTAAAACTAGGCCCACTAAATGGCTTAAATAGGTTGGATAAATGGACTTCGGCCAGGCTAATGGGCCTGACCCACTGGACTGGGCCTGTCCACTAAGCTGGGCTTGTCTTAGCCCGCTCGTCACAACCCAAAAATAACAACACGCTGTTATTCTCAAACAGGCAACGCTGGACGCCCAAAATCAAGCTCGATCCCATCTCCTTCTTTCTTTCTAAAAAAAAGGGTTTTACGAAACCCTAGCCGCCGCACACCCTCAAATCCGGCAACCTCGCTGGAATCTGTTATAGCAGAAGTCGTTGCCGCTGCCGGATTCTATAGAGAGGAATGAGCAGGGTGTTGCCGCTGCCGGAGATCTCACTAGCCATTAAAACATAGGCCGCTGCCCCTCTGCATCAGCACCGTCAACAGCGCCCGGCCCTGACCGTCAGCTCTCGCCGTCAGCTCTTGCCGTCAGCCATGGCTTGGACTGAATCCAATCTGGATTGCCCTCAATCAGCGCCGAAATCCATGGCTACGATCGTCTGAATCGGGCCATGATTCCCGGCAGTGATGGCTACAGCGGCCGTGCCATGGATCTGATTGGCGCGGCAGCCATGAATGGTGTCTCCGCAGCAGACAGGGAGGATGACTGAGCTTGGATTGCAAAACCCCAACAACGGCAGCAACAGAGCTCCATCCGACGCCGAAGATAAGACTGATTGTTTTGGGAGATCGACAGCCAAGGCCGCTGGCCGCTGTGCGATCAGATCTGGGGTTTTTTATTTTTTTTATTTTTTAATTTTTTTTATTCTGAATGTGTGAGCTGGCCATACACCCAGTCAATGATGGTTGTCTAGAAGTTTGATGGCCATCGACGATGACTGCCCGTTGATCTCCATGTCGGTCCGATTATAGGAATAAATTTCTATAATCTGATCGTCGTTATGTCCATCCAGATCGCTATGGCCATGGCTGCGATGGTCAAATCTGGTTCAATGGCCGCGATCGCCATCGGTTTAGGCAGCAACAGTCCCAAAAACGGATCTTCAGGGAGATGGCCCTCACGTCCAGAGACGAGGTTGGATTCACACGGATCTGGAGTATCAGTATATCTATCATCTTGGAATCTCCAAGATCAATGCATAGTATGCTCTGATACCAACTGTGAAACTGAAAACTTAATGTGGAATAATCGGATCGTCTATGCATCGAATAATGGAGATTCCATACTGTAATCTTAAAGCCATACCTGATTGGGAAGACATTCCCGATGCCGTCGTGTTGCCGAGAAGAACACTTGGTCTTCCGCACCTAACACCTTTAGGAGAACCTCTCAATGGGGACTAGGGTTTCTCTTGTGTGTTGGTGAGGGGACCAAGACGTATATTTATAGGAAAGAGGGCCAGAGAAGCTTACCCATCACACTTCTCTCCTCTAGGGTCTCCACACCGTAGGTTTCCATATCAGGCTTAATAACCACGTATAGGGAACATGGTTCAAGCGTCCCGCCCCAAACCTATTTGCAATGATCACAACTATAGTGGGGCCCACTGATTCGCTCAATCTGAATAATCCAACGGTCATGATCTAAACCGATGATCACGTGTGCCCCACTTAATGGAGTCTTACAATCTGATTTTAGCATGGCAAGCTATAAACAGTAGGTTCTACAATTTAGACAGTTTGATTCAAATTAACAGATTCCGTGAGAATGCCTGATTATCAACTCTCACAGTCTGCCAGAGTATGAAATAACTCCCCTTCACAAACGGTCCAGAGGATGTCAACCAGTGGGGCATGGGTTTAAGACGCACGACTCAGTAGGACCAGCCGATTCAACACATGAGTCACCACTGACATGGCTGAGTCGGGCACCTACAACTCAGGTGAGTCCCAACCCGACTTGAGATTGGACGAGTCGGTCACTGAATCTTTTAACCATGATCACAGGTCATCGATCGGTTGGAGCCCGAGTTTGAGCCAGGCCCGTCAATAGGGCCCACTTAGAATTGAAATTTTATATGGTCAGGGCCAACTCGTTGAAAGAAGTATGGCCTAGACCCTCTAATTTGGCAAACCCTCTAACAGGCTAGCCAAGATTGATGCCAAGGGTTAGGGATGGCAATGGACCACCAAATTGGACTGGGCCATCATCAACATTTTAACTAATTGGGCCTAAAATAATCTTAAATGCCAGTCCGCTGAATTCGACCGTTGGATGTTTCACATATGACCCGTCCGATAAATGTCCTCCAGTCGACTAGTTAAGTAATCAAATGAGTGTAGGTTGGGTTTGTGGTCCATCTAAAGTGGGGATCACCTATTTGGATGGTTCAATTTCAGTTACTTGCATTCATTATCTAAAAGTTTAGCTTGGGAAGATCCTTATCTATGAATACCAGCGTATTGGCTTGAGGAGGCAATCCATGGGTGCCCATTGGTTGGGTCGACCCGATGTGTCATCGGATCCAGTCAAACAAAAGGTGGGTCTGGGGCCACAAGTTCAACTCAAACTACTGAATGGTTTGGATCTTGCGATCTCAAAATATCAACCGGACTCATTCGATTTGTGCCACCTAGAATGGACATGACTTGGATCCGACCCAGGTTGTGACCTAACCTAAACCCTAGAAAAGTAGTCATTTAACTCTTGTTTAATTAATTAATAGTGTCTGACAAGTTATATAGATCATGAACCCTTGGATGAGATAGAAGGGCAAGTATCAAACCCATCCTAAGCAAAAGGCAGGGGCAATACAAAACCCATTTCAAGTTAGAAATTCAAGAAGGCAGGTTTGATTTCCTACAAAGTTACATGGAAACTTCCTTCCGAAGACAGGTGATGTAAGGGTTTTATCCATGCCGTCCATCTATATTTATTCTAAGGTATGAGCCCAAAAATAAGGTAGAACTAAGGCTAAAGTGGACCACAAAGTGGGAATTGAACGCCCACAATTAAAAACTTCTTGAGAGCTGCAGAAGTTTGAGATTCAGCAGATATTTGTGCTTTCACTTCATCCAGGTCTACATGACCTTATGAATATGTTGGATGGTGAAAAAAACATCAAGATGGCCCTTAGAAAGGTTTCAACCGTACGTGTCATTATCACCACTGCTTCCTTTGGTGTGGTCCACTTGACCTGTGGACCTGCCTCGTTTTTGGGCTCATGCCTTAAAATGACCTGAGAAATGGTATGAACGGCGTGGATAAAATCCTCGCATATCACGGTGGACCCCCACATATCCCTGCCGGACGGATTATCGTCCCGGCCGGGTAGGACGCAATCCGCTTCCATAACCATAGATGACATCATTAATGAGGTAAGAAAATTAGTAAAACAAGTATAAATATTAAGATGAAGATTCAGTACTGCCCCGAGCTAGTAAACAGTGGGCCATTCAATCAAATTTCACCCGGACAGTACGATATCCACGTTCCAGACCTCAACCCAAAAGTATTATTAAAGCTCATTCATCCAGTCGAAAAAATAACATATCAATATCCCAACGTTATGAAAAAGGTAGTCAACCTATTTCTATATTAATATTTACATACAGTCACCTACACTTTTATGAAACGTGAGAACAAATGCTCTTGACCAACTCAACCGAATGAAACATGATCATCACCGTTGATGTTGGGACGCTCAATGCAATAAGTGCCAACATCCCAATAGCCAAGCTAGGCCTAGCATTCATCAACATAGTCTGCAATAGCCCTACTGCCTCGCACACGTCCGAATCATAACATGTGTAATATCTCTTCTCCCATTCCATCCAATGGATGGGCGGCTCGTAATTCATCTCCTCCATCTTCATCTCATGTATACGCTTCCTCAAGACGATCATGTCCTCATCCACCAATCTGCCTCCGAAACCCCAATCATGGCCGTTGTTTCGTGCAGCTGATGCTTTGATGCGCAAGCTCTTGGGGCGGAAAGGCCGATTAGGAGGAAGCTGTGGAAGGAAGGGCTGATGGAGAAGCTTCTCAGAATGAAAGAAGGAAGTATTCATTATTAGAGAGAAGAAACTGAGAAAAATATCAGGTATTAGATTTCGCAAGAAGATCGGCTGATCGAGTTCCCTTTTATAGGCGAGTCTGACTTTGGAAAGAAGGTTCGTGGCAAAAACGTGTTGTGCCACGTGTCCTTTCTAACGCGGTTGTCCGTTGTCTTATGATTACAGTTCTACGTGGCGCTACGGACTAGTTCCACGTGGTTTCTTTTTTTTGGGCGTCCCAGCTCGGGACAGGCTAGGGCTCTGAGGGCCACTGTGATGTTTGGATTTTATCAACACGGTCCATGCATTTTTTCCTTTCTTTTTAGATGATGCACCCAAAAACGAGCCAGATCCAAGGTTCAAGTGGGCCACACCACAGGAAGGAAGCAGTGGTCCTAATGACGTCTACCTATAGAAACCTAAATGAAGGGAAACGAAAAACTTTAGTGGCACTCAAGAAGTTTTCAACGGTAGCATTTAATCCACAATTAGTGGTCCACCTGATACTTGTAACTGTCTCATTTTTTAGCACATAGTCTGGAATGATATGGAAAAATGAATGGACGGTGTGGATAAAATCCATACATCACGGTGGCCCTCAAAGACCTAGCCTGAGGTGGAAGCACCAATCCGCGCCTTGACATGCGGCGGGCAGGGGAAGTACCCAGTCTGCGCCCCATTTCCTTGAATGCGACACAGCGGCATCTTGTGTCGGCCGATATTATATTAGGTTTGCTGGCACATGCGGACCTTACACGCACTACACGTGTCAAGATGGCTATTGAATGGTTATCTTAGCTCCGTAAGTTGGTCCCACCAGTTCTCCACCAAGATGAAGTGGCATGGCTCATGTCTTTGCCCATAAAACAAAAAGATGAATATGAGAAAAACAAATTGTTAGATGAAAGATGACTACAATATATATTCACCATACACATATGGCCCACCAAACGAACAGTCCATCTAGCAAGAAATTTGTGGTGGCCCCACATGATGAGTGGCCCGGATCCTGCACAATTGTACCATATACATGAGATTTCAACAAACAAGTGTGGTCCAGCTAATGAAATTGGATGGGTCGATTTTGCACAAGGTAGTCAAAGGGTTTTGCACACGTGATAGGTCTAACCAAATCAAAGGGTTGGTTATTGTATGCACATGAAAGGTTGGAATATGCTAACGTACGACAACTTATGGTTACAGCTTACATCTTCAATATTTTGAATATCTCACCGTTATTTTTTATAATAAGAAATTGATTAAACAGTATCATCTACAAGTTATATAATTCAGTTTACGCCTATATATATTTAAAATTTAAAAATTATTTATTAATTTATAATAAATATTATTTAATATTTTATTTTTTCAGTGAAAATTTCCTGACCATATCCCAAGAAAAATCTCCAAACCTGAAAGTCTCCCTGAAAATTACACTACCGAGAAATTGCCAAGAACCAGTTTGGTTCTGATTGTGAGGATTTCAAATCCGACACGCAAATGGGTGCCGTACAGACCCACATGTGGGCCCATGTGTCGTAATATAACACATATTACGCTTGAGATTTGATCTTTCCATTAAGTGTGGCTACACCCATGTTTAGATATCCTGGAATAAAATGGCCGCTACATCACACCTCAGGTGGGCCACATCCCAAAACAAATATTGACTGGCTAGAAAGTAAAAAAAAAAAACCATCATTTTCCTTTGTACAATATGGTCCACTTAAAGATCTTAGCCGTTTCTTTTTATTCTTATAAAAAACCTTAGGGCTTACTTGAGATCGTGGATTTGAAATACCTTGGTTGTGTTTGACACCTTGCTTTTCTTTGTAGTTTAAGAGTAGCTATGTTTAATATGTTTTAAAAAAATTAAATTTAATTACTAAATCAACTTTAATATCCTAATTAATGCATGTATGTAATGTTTGACACATTGTTTGTAATAAGCCCTTAATATATACTTTGGTTGAAAATGATGAAATTTCATGTCTCATATGGGCCACAAGCACTTGATCACATCCGAGTGACTAACCAACAATTTTGAACCATATTTATATGGACAATGTTTGGACAGTAAACCTTCCTATTAAAATAATTTTACTGTTGTAGTTGATAATCTAATTGTTTTGGGATATTATCAATGGGCCATATGCCCAATATATTAGTAACATAGTGACACGCTTGTTATAAATGCGACTCTTGGAAAGATTATAGATGTAATCCTAGCTTACACATTGGGTTCAAACTCCCTCTTTAAGGGGATTTGAAACCTTTGGTTACTGATGCCAAACATATGAGAGGATTTGAAATCCCTCAATCCAGGTGCCAAGTGATCCCTTAGATTTCAGGTGACTTACATTTGGTAGTGTGCCCAAGTGTGGATTGTACAGCTCTACACTCTACACGAAGTGCGTGTAACATCCTCATAGTCCCAGTCAGTAAACGTGGAGACCATAACTCAATGATCCAGACCATTGGCCTTAATCGCAGATGGCCCATATACCAAAAAAATCTCTAACAATATTGAAACATACCAGCCACCCAACCTCTGGCCTTTTCAATTTACTCCGTTTGTTTCTTGTCTTTTTTATTCCTTAGTCATTTATTTGTAGGTCCACCAATTGAAGGGTTAGAGTTGGCCAATCGATAATAACTTCAGGATGTGCTCCATCTACGGTGGGTCCCATCAGATGAACGTTCCATATCAAACTAAGAAAACAAAGATACATTGTTCTCGTGCCCTAAAATGAGCTCGCAAAATAGATAGGACAGCACGGATAAAACCTATACATCACGGTCTACCTGTGCGGAGATTATTCTGCTCCCAAAATACATCACAGTGAGCCTCACAATCTGGGGTTCCACCCACCTCAGTGGATAAGGGGTCTCACCTAATCCGCTCCCTGAAAATTCAAGAAGGCAGGTTGAGTTTCCCATAAAGTTACGTGGAAACTTCACCATATGCTCTTGAATCTCTTTAGATTTAAACCTTGATATGATTAACATATTTGGAGCAAGAAACTTGTACTTAATAAACTCAACCGAATCTAGACCCATGAGATAAATAGTTTTTTCTTTCTTTCCCTCTCTTACTTGGATCCAACCCAGACCAACCCAAATTTGAATGGGTTACTCCTGGTGCAAAAAATTGTGACTGGATTATTCAATGGGTCAGATCTAGGACCCCTCAAACTGACCCAATCTTACACATTTAATTGCACCTCTATTTTTATCGAGCTCTCACTTGCTCAGTCCATGTTGAAGAGGAGGGAGGCTTATTAAAAAAAATATGTTTTATGGTTCTTGAAGCGGTCCATATTTCAAATTTCGTCCAATGAGATGTGAAAAATTGGACGCTCCACAAGACCAACATTTGGGGGCATGCATGTACTAATTTGCAGAAGATAACAGTAAATAAATTCATTCACGGGAAAGAAAATTCATAAACAAATGAAAATCTCAAGATGCACTTTTATCCATACCATGTTGGTGATACAAGTATAACATATTATTTGATTGGATGGTGGTCTGAGATATAATTCGGTCAATAATAACTCATCAAATCAAATTCCACTAGGGTCAGGAGTCAATTGGCGTCGCATAACTAAACCCAAAAGTGTTAATATAATAACATATCGATATCCCATCTGTGTAAAAAAGATGGCCAACCTATTTCCATATTTTATATACAGTCGTCCACACTTTCACGAAAGGTGAAAAAGAATGCTTTTGGCAAATTCAATAAAATGAAAGATGATCATCACCGTCGATGTGGAGACACTCAATGCAACAAGTGCTACCATCCCAATAGCCAAGCTTGGCCTAGTATTCATCAACACTGTCTGTAATAGCCCCACCGCCTCGCTCACGTCCGAATCGTAACATGTGTAATATCTCTTCTCCCACTCCATCCAATGGACGGGCGGTTCGTAATTCATCTCCTCCATCTTCATCTCATGTATACGCTTCCGCAGGACGATCATGTCCTCATCCACCGATCGGCCTCCGAAACCCCAATCGTGGCCGTTGTTTCGTGCAGCTGATGCTCCGATCAGCAATCTCTTGGAGCCGAAAGGAAGAATAGGAGGAAGCTGTGGTAGGAAGGGCTGATGAAGAAGCTTATGAGAAAGAAAGAAAGAAGTATTCATTATTAGAGGGAAGACGCTGCGAAAAATATTAGGTACTAGATTACGCAAGATGGTCGGTCGATTGAGTTCCCTTTTATAAGCGACGGTTGGACAGAAACTTAAGAGAGAAGGCTCGTGGCAAAAACGTGTTGTGCCACGTGTCCTTTCTAACGCGGTTCTCTTTCCTTCTTTAGTAGGAAGCGGATTGCGTACTGAGTAACTCCGCACGCTTAAGTAAACTCTGTTGGGCCCACCGTGATTTAAGTATTTATCCACTCCATCCATCTTAACAGAAAATTTTAGGTATGGAACCGAAAAAATAAAGCATATCAAAATCTAAAGTGGCCCACGCCACAGGAAAAGTATGAACTGATTATCTACCATTGAAAACTTATCAGAGGACACATAAGTTTTGGATCAAGCTAATATTTGTGTTTTTCATTCATCCATGTCTATGCGATATTATGAACAGGTTCCATGACAAATAAACATTACTTTGGTGCCTGGGAAGGTTTCAACGTTAGAGATCATTATTCCCACTTTTCCTGTGCCATGGTTCACTTGAGGTATGGATATGCTTAAATTTTGGGCTCAACCCCTAAAATGAGCTGGAAAAATATACGGACCGAATAGTAAAGCACATACCTTCTAGGTGGGCCCATCAGAATTTACTCTGTACGATAAGAGCACACGCAATCCGATTCCTCTTTAGTAAGGCTATGAATGAGTGGGATCGGGATAAGATCCAATTCGGCTACAAGTCTGAATATCTGTTGCTGGATTCGGGTCCAACTCGGATCCAAAATGTGATGTTCATATCCGATACATCTATAAATAGTTTCCTATTCAAAATCCATATAATCATCCGATTCCAGCCAGATCTAGGTCTGAATTCACCCATCACAAATCTAAAAAAATATAATACAATATATTTAATTTAGTAGCAAAATGATGAAAATCTCACTATTCACTGTGATATGGTCGACCTGAGAGTGGCATGTCTCAATTTTGAGATATGGCCTCCAGTGAGACATGACCTAAAATAATCTAAAAAATGGATGGCCAGCATGAATATAACATATGTAGTAAGGTGACAATGAGTCGGATTTGGATTAGATTCGGATTGAACTCAAATATGCTTATGTGAATCCAAATCTGATCCATGTACGTAATTGGACCTATTTTACGATCCAAATCCGATCCATTTAAATAATTAGACCTATTTTAATATCCAAATCCGCATTATATGGATTTGGAGCAAATCGGATCTTAGATCTGACCCACTCCGTTGAGAGGCCTATTCTTTAGGATTACTGTTCCATGTGGCGCAAGTGGCTAGTGCCACGTGGTCTACTTTCTGGGCACATCCGGACCTTACACTGCATCACACGTGCCAAGATGGCAATTGAGTGGTTATCTTAGGAGCGTATCGTGGTCCCACCAGTCCTCCAATAGGGTAGTTGAGATCCGTGCCAGCATGACACGTGCGTGAAGGATCGAAGTGGGCCCACTTAGAACATGTACTTGCCCAAGAAGCAAAGAGGCTCAATATGAGGGGAAAAAAAACAGATTGTTAGATGAAAATTGTCTATAATATATATATTCATTATACAAATATAGCCCACCAAAGGAGTGGTCCATCTAGATTTTTCAAGCAAGAAATCTTGGTGGTGGACCCCACATGATGAGTAGTTCGGATCCTTCATAACTATATGGTATAGATGAGTTTTCAACAAACAAGTATATGGTCCAACTAATGAAAATGGATGGGTTGAATTTTGCACAAGGCTCTTCTCATGATAGGGCCATCCAAGGGAGTAGCCGGGTAACAGCTTCGTTGGTGGTTTATTTTTGCGGTCAGTCATGCAACCCACCCACTTAGTCAGTCATACCAGGCAACGTGGGTTTTCACCACTGATGAGTTTCAAAACCGAGACCGAAGTTTGCAAAGTCTACCACCGAGGCAAGGCTCCGAACCCAGCTTTGTCAGTGTTACCCTTACCATGGGCCCACCTTGATGATGTATTGTATATCCCTCGACATCTATTTCTACAGCCCATTTTAGGGCTTTGTCCCAACAATTAAGCAGATCAAAATCTCAGGTGGACCACATCACAGGAAACAGTTGTGTTTGAGTGCCTCACCAATAAAAATTCCAAAGCCGCCCATCATAAGGTTTTTGTAATGTTTTGTTTCCATACAACCTGTTGATAATGTAAATAAGAGCTGGAAGAAGGGAAAATACAAAGATCAGCTTGATCCAAAATCTTTCTTGGCCCACAAAAAGTTTTTAATGGTCATTTGTCATTATTTCTAGTGGTGTGGTCCTCTTAATATTTTAATCTTCTTAAAATTTAGTATCGAGTCCTAAAATGAGATGTAAAAACAGATGGACGGTGTGGATATAGAGAAAATACATCAGGGTAGGCCCCATACGATTAGGGTAGCACCCACTAAGGTGTTACCGGATAACAGCTAATCCGCTCCAGCCAACCAATTGGAAAGGTGGGCTGTCGCATGCACATGACAGGTTGGATGTCATCTGCCAAGCAAACCGCAAGTTATCGTCATATCTTCAAAATTTTGAATATATCACTGTTATTTTCATAAAAAAAATTGATAAAACAATATCATTTACAAATTATATAACTCAGTTTATACCTATATATTTAAATTTTAAAAATTATTTATTAATTTATAATAAATATTTTCTAATATATTTTTTTACAGTGAAATTTTCCCAATAATATTCAAAGAAAAACCTCCAAAACCTGAAAATTCCTCTGAAAATTACAGGACGAGAAATTGCCGAGAATGAGTCTTGTCTTGAGACATCTAAGTATCAGGTTTTCAAATTCGACACGCCATTGGGTGCCGTACATACCCACGTGTGGGCCCATGTGTCGTAATATAGCACGTGTGGGATTTGATCTTTTCAATAAGGGTAGCCACACTATTTAGATATCCTGGAATAAAATCTGCTATTTCACACCTCAGGTGGGCCACACAGCCCTAAACAAATCAATGGGTGGAAAAAAACTTACTTTCTACAATACATGAGAATTATTTTTATTCTTACGAAAGCTTAGATTTCACACGTGTTTTATATTTGCGAGTGTGCCCACGTGCGGATTGTACAGCTCTACACGCAGTGCGTGTAATATCCTCATATTAATTCCCAGTCAGTAAATGTGGAGACCTAACTCAGTGATCTAGGCCATTGGCTATAATCAGAGATGGCCCATTGTCCCCAAGATCTCTAACATTGAAACATCCCAGCCACCCAACCTTTGGCCTTTTCAATTTATTACTCAGTTTTTTTCTTGTCTTTTTTTTTTTTTTTTTTTTTCTTTATCGTTTATTTGTAGGCCCACCAATTGAAGAGTTAGAGTTGACCAATCGATAATAACTACAGGATGTGGTCCATAAATGGTGGGCCCTATAAGATGAACGATCCATATCAAACTCCTGAAGTGATCTGGCAAAATGAATGGACGGCACGGATAAAACCCATACATCACAGTGGGCCCCTCAGAGCCCTGCCGTGCCAAGCTCGATCGGGACAGGCGGGTTAGTACCCAATCTGCGCCCCAAACAGCATGATTTCTTGGACAAGGAGTCGAATGATGGAGTGGCCCATCGTGATGAACAGTCCCGATCTCAGACGCATGTTGGGACTTGTAGAGAGAATTGGAGTCTCTCCCGATGGGATTCGAGATCAATTGATGATAACGGATTGGGGCCCACCCCTGCATGTTTGATGATATTTTTATTCAAGGTCTAGGATCAAGCACAACCACACATTTGGGCCCATTTTTTTATTGATCGACTTTGTCTACCAATCTGATTTTAGCATGACAATCTATCAACCGCCCGGCGCTCTGCAAGTTAGTTTGATTCGAATTAACAGATACAGACTGCGTATCTAGGAGTACTGCCTGATTTTGCACCCTCACAGTCTACAGAGTATGCAATAACCTCCCTTCCTGGTCCAAGACCATGTCAATCAGTGGGGCATGGCACGACTCGGTAGGATCTGCCGATTCAAACACCACGGGTCACCCTTGACAAGGGCCAAGTCAGGCTAATTATGTTGGGTTTGTCTCACATTAGCCAGGTTGGACGATGAAAGGAGCTTCATATATCCTAGTGTCTCTTTACCTAATAGGTTAACTTTTTGGGTGTAACACAACTAGTATGAGAGTAAGGGTTATCTGTCGGAGGCCCATGGCAAGGGGGTAGGCCGATATCAAGTTTTGAGAGCCCCATATCTGCCATGCCCAGGCCCACATTCCACAAATGATGGAGGTATGCCGATATCAAAGTTCCGAGAACCCTAAGGCCCAGATCCCCTATGGGAGGGGGGGGTTTGTTGGGTTTGTCTCACATCGGCCAGGTTAAACGATGAAATGAGCTTCATACATCTTGGGGTCTCTCCACCCAATAGGTTAGCCTTTTGGGTGTGACACAACAAATTCTCCTACAACTTGGGTGACTCTTAATTTGACTTGAGACCAGATGAGTGTTGAGAGAAAGATCCTTTGTTGATTATGCACGTGCATAACAATATTGAAAAAAAAAAAGAAAAAAAAAAAAAAGAGGTAAACCACAACATAGATTTATATGATTCTCCTTTGGTGTGTCTATAGATTCACGCCAATCCACTATATATACTCAAAGGCAAAATTAAGAAGTTAGTTCTAAATACTATGATGGCTCTTTCTGTCCCATATCATGGAATATATATTATTCTAAATGAATTAGGATTTAAATAAAATTTCATGTGAAATTATGAAATTGCTCGACGCATAAAAGTGATTGCTGGATGAGTAGTACACCTTTGATTATGAGGCTCTGCAAATCTTAACAATGAGTCAGTCACCGAATCACAATCGCAGTCCTCAGCTGGGGGACCACAAGTTTTGAATGAGTTGGGCCAGGCCTGTCAATTTGAGCCCATTTAGAATTCAAAATTTCTATGGTCATTGCAAACTTCTTGACAGAAATATGGCCAAAACCCTCATAACTTAGTTACTTTCTACGAGGCTTGCCAAGATTGATGCTAAGGGTTGGGGATGGTAATGGGCCAAATTGGGTTGGGCCATCTTCAACTTTTAACTAATTGGACTTAATGACCATTCAATAATCTTAACCTCTGATTTCGAGAATGCTTCTCTGCTGAACTCTGATCGTTCGATGGTTTTCATGATATGAACCGTCTGTTAAATGTTTTCCAGTCGAGGAGTTAAGCAATCAAATGAGCATTGGTTGGGTTTGTGGTCCGTCTAAAGTGGGGATCACCATTTGGATGGTTCAGTTTCAGTTACTTGTATTCAGCATCTACAATTTCTTGGTGACTTAATATCAAACATGACACTCTACCATGAGTACTAAATTCTTTTCTGGCTTAGTAATGCAAGCATATTGGCTTGGAGTGATCCATGTGTATAAATGCCGGCGTATTGCCGTGAGGAGGATTCTTATCCATGGGTGCAAATTGTTGGGGTCGACCCGACATGTCAACCGATCCAGCCTGATAGGAAGGGATGCAGATTGCCTGCAAAACCCTTCCTTATGTACGAACTTCTTGCGATGGGAATATAGGTGAGTCCTGGGGTGATTTATTTATTTATTTATTTTGTTTTTGTTTTTGTTATGTTTTGTTTTGTTTTGTTTTGTTTTATTATTATTTTTTTCTTCCAGGTAGTCTATCACTACCTACTTTGGCAAGAAAATCAGATAGAAAGATGGATGAACAAAAAAGAGGACTCCAAGCAAAAGCTAACCTAACTGCTATACAGCCATTTGGACGAGCTCCACACAAGGATTATTGGCCACATCTATCAAAAAGTAACTAATAGAGCTAAACAAAGGCATGCAAACCCCCAGCCCCAAAAAACATGAAAGGATAAGAAAGAAAGATGCAAAACCTTAAGTCTTACTGTGATTGTGATTAGAGCTGTACACGAGCCGAGTCAACTCGAGCTTTGCCCTGCTCGTTGCTTAATTTAAACTACCCAGCCCCTGCTCATTGCTCGACTCAACTTGGTCGAGTGTGGACCTACTCGATCAGCAGACCGAGCAAGTTAGAGTTAAGCTTGAGTTCGAGCCGAGTCCAAGTTAGAGTCTCTCGAGCCGATCGCCAGTTGGACGGCAAAAAAAAAGAAAGAAAAAATGAAATGGCCTAAGAGGGAATTCAAGAAAAACATACAAGAAAAAAAAAATGGAAGGAGGAGAGATCTTACCAGACAAGAAAAAAATGAAAGGAAAAGAGAACGGGGATTTAGGCTGACAGAGCAACTCAAGGGTAGCCGGTGGCAGTGGACGAGCATACAGGAAGTGGGTCAGCGTCTTAGGGCAGCTCGAGGGGTAGCCGACTGTCGAGCTAAGAAAGGGAGGGAGGGAGGGAGTGGGGCTGGTATGGTTGACTATCGAGCTCAGTGAGGGAGGGTTAGGGTTAATTATTAAGGAGAGTCGGAGAGATGGGTGCGCTCGGGCGGGTAGATTAGAAATAAGATTAGTTTTTTTTTTTTTGGTATTTATACTCCGAGTTAACAAGCTGAATCGAGCCGATTTTGAGCTAATATTCGAGCCGAACTGAGTTGATCGAGCATGGCCATGCTCGGTGCTCAACTCGAATTCATTCGAGCACTTAAAAAATGACTCGACTCGGCTCAAACTCTCTTCCAATCTGAGCTAAGTCAAGCATTTTCGAGCCGAGTCGAGCAAGTTTTTTGAACTTACTAGACTCGTGTACAACTCTAACTATGATGCTTGTTAAAAATCTACCCTATCATTGATTTTACTAGATCATTTTAGGCTATGGGCCAAAACAAAGACAGATTCAAAACTCAAGTGGTTTGCATGATAAGAAAAAGTGGGTAGGGAAATGCCTGCCATTGAAACCTCCTTGGAGTCGGCTGTGATATTCATCTGCCATCCATATTGTTGGTAAGGTCAATTCCTACTGGGATGAAATGAAAACACAAAAAAGATTAGCCTGATCTAAAACTTCTATTGCCCCATGAATGTTTCAACAATGGTCATTCAATCCTCATTGCTTCCTGTGGCCCTATGAATGTTTCAACAGTGGACTTGGGCCCATGTTCTAAAATGATCTGGCAAAACGGTTGGATGGGGTGAATTTCTCACAAACATCACAGCAGGCCCCATCTAGCTTCCTGGAATATCAGGAAATTCCTATAAAAGGCTTTCGCAGGCAATTGCGTTCAACAGGAAATGGGTCTAGGGCCACAAGTTCGACTCGAAATAGTAAATAGTTTGGATCTTGGGATCTCGAAATCAACCCAACTCAGTCAATTTTTGCCATCTCAGAATGGACATGACTTAGACCTAACCCACGCTGGACCTAACCTAAATCCAAGAGTGTCCCTTGTGGTGCGAGTGCGCGTGTGTGGTGGTGTGAGCACATGAGTGTGTGTGAAAAAGAAACACCTAAACCAAATAGTAAATTATCTTTTAGCTAATTAATTAATACTATCTGAAGTAAGTTATATATATCATGAACCCTTGGATGAGATGTAGGAGCCAATGCTATGCATATCCAAAGTTGAGAATTAGAAAAAGTAAACTAATACCAAACCAATCCTAAGTTGTAAATTCAAAAAGGCAGAGCCAATACTAAACCAATCCTAAGTTTGGAAATCCAAACAGGCAGGGCATTACTAAACTCATCCTATGTTGGAAATCCAAAAAGGTAAGGCCAGTTTTAGAACCATCTTAAAGTAGGAAATTCAAGAAAGCAGGTTGAGTTTCCGAGAAAATTAGATTGAAACTTCCTTTCAAAACGAACGTATGCTCTCGAATCTCATTTAATTTAAACCTTGATACTAATAACATAGTTGGATGAAACTCGCAATTAATAAACTCAACCGGATATTGACATATGTGATAAATGGATTTTTTTTTTCTTTCTTTTTTCCTTCTCTTATGCTTGGACCCAACCCACATTTTAATGGGTTGCTCCTGGTGCAAAAATTGTGACTGATTATTAAATGGATGGGTCAGATCTAGGACCCCAATCCGACACATTTGCACCCCTGTTCATATCTTGCTCCTGCTCGATCGCTCTGTCCATTTTGAAGAAGGTGAATAGGTGAGACCCTGGATCCACCAAGGTGGGTGGGATCCTGACTGTAGAGCCCACTGTGATGTATGTGACTGCAGCCATGCCCTAAAAAAAAAATTGAAGCAGTTCCAAATCCTTTATGGACCATAGTAGGAAACCGTGGTGATTGACCATTAAAAACTTCTTGTGGGCCACAAAATCTTTGGATCAAGATGAGATTTGTGTGGCCTTTTCATCTAGATGTCTGTGATCTTATCAACAGGTTGGATGGCAAATAAACATTCTGGTGGAATCCATGAAGTTTTTAATGGTGGGGATTCAATCAAAAATGTTTCTTGTGGTGTGGTCCACTTAAGATTTGAGTCATCTTCATTTTTGGGATTATGCCCTAAAATGAGGTTTCAAAATGGTTGGACAGTGTAGATTTAAGGCACATACATCACTGTGAGCCCCATAGTCAGGGGTCCTTCCACGTCGGTGGCTCCTAGGTCTCACCTAATCCGCTCCCCTATTTTGAAGAGGGCGGCTTGCTTAGAATTAGTTCAAACGAATTATTAAAGGCCATGTTTTATTGTTCCTGGACCAGGGCCATGTTTTATATTTCCAAAACGGTTGATCCAATGATAAAACAGTACGCACTCCTTATGTTCTGACACAGGGAGGACGTGGTAGGTCAATCACCGTCTTCCTAACCGATAGTTTCTCGAATCCACGAGAAGAAAGAAAAGATAAAAAAAGAATTTAATTCCAAATAATTGTTTATTGAAGATTGAATGCATCTTTAAAAATATTATTACCTTACTTTAAATAATAAACTAAACCCTAAATTCGTAATTAACACTAACTTGCAAAGGAAGAAAAGGATCCTAATACAATTAGAAAAGAAATAGAAAAATCTGCGCAAACTGTATAACACCCATCGGGCGCCGTCTTCCTTCTACTGATACGAGCAATCCACATGTCTGATTGCTACAAAACTTTGTGCTTTTACTGACATCGACGTACTCTTCAAGATGGTCGGCTCAGATTCTCCATAGCAGTAGTAATGGGCCACCTGGACCATCTCCAATTTCGGTGGGTGGAATTCGAAACTTTCTGGACAGTTCGTACCATTTTGGACGCCACAATCAATCCGTAACTAGGATCAACGTGAAACTTGTTGGGTTTCCTCGGCGTTGAGCAGGTCTACAAAATGGACGGAATTGATCATCATAAATGATCAAGATGGGCCCCACGAGTTGGGCCGAAGTTCAAAAACGGAAATAACAATTTCCTGTTTGGGTTGAAACTCCAAAATATGAAATTCCTTAGTTTTCTCTTGCTTTTCTTTTTGTCCATCTCCCGTAGGAAGGTGTGTGATCCACGCCCTCGATCATGGGGGTTTTTCCCTACATCATTCTTCCCCACTTGAAAAAAACTCGTCCTCGAGTTTCGCTTTAGGTTAGGGCCATGATTTGCTTTTAACTTTGGAAGTTGATGCTTGCTGGCCTTATCCTGGAATACAACAACAAATTTTTCTGACTTCTTCTCCACGCCAACATGAATAATTGCAATCTTCTCTGACACATCAAAAGTTGGCCTTTTCTAGGAAATGACAATTTCCTTCACAATGAACAATTCATCGGGAAGTTCGGCAACTACGATCGCTTCGATTTCCTGCATTGCTGGCGTGACACTTTCTTGGATACTCATAGATTCTGTCAAAACTGACTCCATAATATCTGGAATAACTTTAGACTCTCCTTCCCTATCCTTTAAGACTGAGGTATTGATTTCCTCCACCTCCTCAGAATTTTGAACATCTTCTAATATGGTGGTGGGTTGTACTTCAATGACCTGATCCGAAGTTGCATTACTTCGAAAATCTTTTTCAACAAAATCCCCACAATCATTCCCACACGCAGGTCGTCGTACGATGATGTCTTCGACCTCTTTATCGCTGGGTTTTGAATCGTCTGGGGTAGCCCTGCGATAGGCCACCTGGGGTGCTCTACGGAACATGGAGTTATTCCGTACAGCGAGCACAAGTGGTTGTTGACTGTTGCCTTGGGCTTGTGGCAGATTTAATGCCGGTACAATACGGTTGAGGGTTACCTGTATACCTTGCAGGATCAACCGATTTTCCCGTTGTGCTTCATCGAAAGCTGCCGCCGTGACATAATCCCTTGGAGCACCAGTCCTTAGGATGAAGATCCGACCCTTTATTAGAGGTCATCATCCTGAGGAAGAAACCTCGCTCTGATACCAATGACGCAGGGAGGACGTGGTAGGTCGATCACCATCTCCCTAACCGATAGTTTCTCGAATCCACGAGAAGAAAGAAAAGATATAAAAATGAATTTAATTCAAATAATTGTTTATTGAAGATTGAATGCATCTTAAAAAATATAATTACCTTACTTTAAATAATAAACTAAACCCTAAATTCGTAATTAACACTAACTTGCAAAGGAAGAAAAGGATCCTAATACAATTAGAAAAGAAATAGAAAAATCTGCGTAAACTGTATAACACCCAGTCGGGCGCCGTCTTCCTTCTATTGATACGAGCAATCCACATGTCTGATTGCCACAAAACTTTGTGCTTTTACTGACATCGACGTACTCTTCAAGATGGTCGGCTCAGATTCTCCATAGCAGTAGTAATGGGCCACCTGGACCATCTCCAATTTCAGTGGGTGGAATTCGAAACTTTCTGGACAGTTCGTACCATTTTGGACGCCACGATCAATCCGTAACTAGGATCGACGTGAAACTTGTTGGGTTTTCTCGGCGTTGAGCAGGTCTACAAAATGGACGGAATTGATCATCATAAATGATCAAGATGGGCCCCACGAGTTGGGCCGAAGTCCAAAAACGAAAATAACAATTTCCTGTTTGGGTTAAAACTCCAAAATATGAAATTCCTTAGTTTTCTCTTGCTTTTCTTCCTGTCCATCTCCCGTAGGAAGGTGCGTGATCCACGCCCTCGATCATGGGGGTTTTCCCCTACATCATGTTCCATCGTTCCAGGCATGCATGGTTTTGTACAAGACGACCTCATTCATGTGGAGATAAAATTTGCTACCACGTGAAAATCTCCATGCGTTGATTAGGTACTGGTCCGGCCTGTATGGACGGTAGTACAAGTCGGACATGCAAACCTTTGAGAGATGAAGCCCACTCTACAGCTGCTGTCTAATTAAATCCTACCACATAGGACAAGGTTAGTACCCACATCTAGATGCTGATTTCCTAAAAGCTTTGGCAGGAAGTTTCTGTGCTGCATGCGAATTTTGTACTAGCCCTACCTAGTTCTAGCTCCGGCAGGTTGGGGCTCGTAGGGTATGCAGTGTTGTTCATTTTTTATCCAACGTGTTCATAAATTCATAAAGACCTGGATGACGGGAAAACACAAATATCAGATTATCCAAAACTTCTGTGGTCCCCAAGAAAGTTTCATCAGTGGGAATTTAATACCCACTTTGTGGTCCATCCTTGGATTTTCCTCAATTTCAGGCTCATAATAATAAAAAATATATAAAAATGAATGGACTGGTGTGGATGAAATCCACGCATTACGGAGACTATGTACAAACATTTTAGAGATCTCTTTTATATATATTGATGATTCTTTTATTTAGTTTATATTTTGTTTCTTATTAGCATGCACATTCAGTTTTGAATAAGTAAGACTTTGATTTGTGTATAGGAGACATATATAATGGGACTGCTTAGAGATAGACATGGATGATCACATTGGATGTGTAACTTCATACCAATACAACCCATATCCCCTATCCATGTCGTTAAGGTTATTGGTAATTATAACCATGATTGGTCGCACTTCGAAAAGATTAAATCTTGTGTTAACTATCACGATCTATTAATAGTGGTCTTGATGGATCAGATTTGACAAGCGTTGCTCATATTTCAAACGGTAAGAGATTTTGAAAAAAAGTAGTGCATCCATTAGGAACTTTAAAACAAATGTGTTTTATAAAATATTTTTCAAAAAATAAAATAAAATGTTTTCTTTTCTTTTAGACACTAGTCTAGCCCAAGTGGAAGAATGTAAGACTCCTATTAGATGGGACACATGTGATCATCGATTTATTTCTGACCGTCAAATTATTTAGATTGAGTGATTTGGTGGACCCTACGACAGTTTTGATCATTACAAATAGGTTTGGGGTGAGACGCTTGAACCGTGGTCCGTATATGCAATTATTAAGTTGGATATGAAAAACTATGGTGTGGAAACCTTAAGGGGGAGAAATAGGGTTGTAAATGGGTCGGCGAACCCGATGGGGTACCCGAACCCAACCCATTTAGACCCAACCCAGACCCAACCCATTTGTTAAATGGTACAGGTCTAGGTCCAAGGATAGATCCAGTTGCTAAACGGGTCTGGTTTCCTTTATATTAGGCCCGACCCGAACCCATTTAGTAAGTGGGCGGGTTTGGTCTATGTTTTAAGGGACCCGTCCAACCCAGACCGGTCCATACCCGGTTTTAAGCCTTGTAAAAATGCTTGCATACTTGATCCAGACTCAGACCCATTAGATCTGACACATTTAAAAATAGGTTCGAGTGGATCTCCCTCTACTAGACCCGGACTCATTTATAAATGGGTCTGATGGGTTGACTCAGACCCGACTCTGACTCGCCCATTTAGTAAAAGGGTCTGGGTTTAAAATTTGGACCCAAACCCATTTCGTAAATGGGCAGGTTTGGTTTTGGCTAAACCCGCCCCAAACCCGACCATTTACAGCCCTAGGGAGCAGCGTGATGGGTAAGCTTCTCCACCCTCTTTTATTATAGATACAATTCTTGGTCTCCCCCACCCATAAATATAGAAAACCCTAATCCCATTATGAGATTTTTCTAAGGGTGCAATGTGCGAAAGGCTAGACATTATTTATCGACAACATTGCGGCATGAAGAATGTCTTCCCAAGAAGATATGCGTTTAATAATATCGTGTGGGATCTCCATTATTGATATATAGGCGATCTGTTTATTCTGCAATACAGATTATAGACGATACTAGTCTTCCAATTGGGTAGTTAAGACCAGTGCTCATGTGGCATGTGTCGGAAAGATCTTGGTCATTGATGAAGTGGGCTCACTTAAAACATATCCTTGCCCATAAAGCAAAAAGGCTTAATATGAGAAAAAAAGATGGTTAAACGAAAGACGACAACAATATATATTCATTAGACACATATATGACGTACCAAAGGAGCAGTCCATCAAGAATTTTCAAGCAAGCAATGTTTGTGGTGGTCCCTCAAGAACGAGTTTTGTGCTTGAGGCATTGTCTGATTGTCAGGTATTCAAATTCGACACGCCAATAGGGTGGCGTACATACCACATGTGGGCCCGTATGTCGAAATATAGCACGCGTGAGATTTGATCTTTTCATTAAAATGGCTGCCATTTCACACCTTAGGTGGGCCACAGCTCAAAACAAATGAATGGCTAGAAAAGCTGTCAATTTACTTTGTACACTATGGTCCACTTCAAGATCTAAGCATTATTTTTATTCTTACAAAAAGCTTAGATTTCACACGTGACTTGTATTTGCGAGTGTGCCCACGTGTGGATTGTACAGCTATACACGCAGTGCGTGTAACATCCTCATATTACCAGTCAGTGAACGTGGATACCTTAACTCAGTGATCCAGACCATTGGCCATACTCCAAAGATCTCTGACATTGAAACATCTCAGCCACCCAACCTTTGGCCTTTTCAATTTACTCCTTTTGTTTCTTGTCTTTTTTTTTTTTTTTTTTTTTTAATCTGAATCGTTTATTTGTAGGTCCACCAATTGAAGGGTTAGACAGTTTGATTCGAATTAACAGATGCCGTGTATTTAGGAGTGCCTGATTATCAACTCTCAGTCTGCCAGAGTATGAAATAACTCCCGTTCACAAACGGTCCAAAATGATGTCAATCAGTGGGGAATAGGCACGACTCAGTAGGACCCGCCGATTCAAACACCACGAGTCACCCTTGACACGGCTGAGTCAAGCCAATTCACCTGCAACTCGGGTAAGTCCCAGCTCGACTTGAGACCGTATGAGTCAGTCACCAAATCACCATCGCAGGTCCTTGGTGGGTTGGAGCACGAGTGTTGAATGGGCTGGGCCACGCCCGTCGATTTGGGCCCATTGAGAATTCTAAATTTATATGGTTAGGGCCAACTCGTTGACAGAACTATGGCCTAAAACCTCTTAACTTGGCAACCCTCTAACAGGCTTGCCGAGGGTTAGGATGGAAATGGGCCAAATTGGGATGGGCCCATCATTCACCATTTTAATGCCTATTGAATAATCTGAACACCCGATTTTGGGAATGCTTGTCTGCTGAATTCTGATTGTTGCATGTTTTCCGTATGAACTGTCCGATAAATGTCCTCCAGTCGAGGAGTTAGTAATCAAATGAGTGTTGGTTGGGTTTGTGGTCCATCTAAAGTGGGGATCAGCATTTGGATCGTTTAATTTTACTTGTATTCATCATCTACAATTTCTTAGGGTTGTTTGGATAGGAGTAATTGGTGGTAAATGGGTGGAATTGGGAGTAAATGGAGGTAATTGGTATTTTGGGTGTGTTTGGGTGGAAGTAAAAGCATATAAATGGAGGTAAAAGGGAGTAAATGTGCATGTAAATGAAATCCTCTCCATGAAAGGGGATTTGGAAGTAAATGGGGGGTGAAATGCCATTTTGAGCTCTCTTGGAAGCTCAAGTGGACCACACCGAAAGAAGCAAGATGATTAATGATGTTGGCAGTTCAAAATTGAAACCTTTTAGGGCCATGGGGATGTGTATCTATCATCCAACACATTCATAAGATCACACTAACATGTATGAAGGGCATACATAAATATCAGCTTGATCAAAACTTCTGTAGCCTGCAAGAAATTTTCAACATTGGGTTTTCAATTCCCTACATTTCCTAGTGTGGTCCATTCGAGCTTCAGATCTCCCTCACTTTTTGGCTCATGCCCTAAAATGACCTGGCTGAATGGATGGACAGCATGGATAAGATACATACATCATGGTAGGCCTCACAACTTTTACGGATGAAAATTGTAGGAATGTAATTTACAAAGTGGAAAGCTACGCAAACGTATCTGTGGGGCTGTGCCGTAAATACACAGGTAGCTGATTATTACTCATTTCCTTTGAAATACAGTGGTAAATGAGAAAACAAACACCCGAGAGTCAATACTAACCGATCTTAAGTTGGAAATTTAAAAAAGTAGGGCCAGTACCAAACCCATCCTAAGTTGTCAATTGAAAAAGCTGTAGGCATGGCCAATACAAACCAGTCCTAAATTTTGAAACCCAAACAGGCAGGGCCATAATTGGAAATTCAAAAAGGCAGGACCACTACAAGACCCATCTTAAGTTGGAAAATTCAAAAAGACAAGTTGAGTTTCGAAGAATATTATGTAGAAACTTCCTTTCAAATTAAGAATCATATGTTCTTGAATCTTATTAGGAAACACTTAATTTTTCCTTCATCTCTTGTATCTTCTTCCCTTAATTTTTGCCTAATTTAGATCATCTCCTCTTCCTATGTATATACAGGAGTGTAATCCTGTAAAATACATAAGAAAAATTATTTATCAATTCTCCTCGTTTTTATCTTTTCTAATTTTTTTTTTCAGATCTCATTTGATTTAAACCTTCATATACTAATAAGATATTTGGAACACTAAACTTTTGACCCATGAAATAAATGGATCTTTTTTTTCCTTCTCTTACGCGGACCCAAAACCAAATTAAAATGGGTTGCTCCTGCTGCAAAAATTGTTATATGATTATTAAATGGGTCAGATCTAGGACCCATCAAACTGACCCAATCCAACACAGTTGCACCCCAATTCATATCTTGCTACTGCTCGCTCCATTCATTTCGAAGAGGGAAGCTTACTAGAGTAAGTTCAACCAAATTATTATTATTCTCATACTAGAGATATGTTTTATATTTCCGAAACGGTTGATCCAATGAGAAAAAAGTCTGCTCCTCAGTTTTCAATGTTCCATGCATGCATGGATTTGCCTAAGATAACCTCATTCATGGGGAGAGAAAATTTACTAGGACATACAAATCTCAAGATATTGATTGGGTATTAGACTGGCATGTACCTACGTCCATGATATGGCAAGGCATGGTCGAATTCAACAGCTTGCTATCCAATCAAATCCCATCACATAAGGCAAAGCGATACCCTGATCTGCATCCCAAATATCAACCCCAAAAATGTTATTGAAATTTAGTTATCCAATATAAATAATAACATATCAATATTCATATGTAGAAAAAAGATGGCCAACCTATTTCTATATTTAACTACACTCATCAACGATTTCATAGAACGTGAGAATAAATACGTTTGGCCAACTCAATCAAATGAAACACGATCGTCACCGTCGATGTGGGGATGCTCAATGCAACAAGTGCCACCATCCCAATAGCCAAGCTTGGCCTAGTATTCATCAACACTGTCTGCAATAGCCCCACCGCCTCGCACACGTCCGAATCATCACATGTGTAATATCTCTTCTCCCACTCCATCCAATGAACGGGCGGTTCGTTCTTCATCTCCACCATCTTCATCTCATGTATACGCATCCGCAGGACGATCATGTCCTCATCCACCGATCCGCCTCCGAAACCCCAATCGTGGCCGTTGTTTCGTGCAGCTGATGCTCGGATCAGCAATCTCTTGGAGCCGAAAGGAAGAATAGGAGGAAGCTGTGGGAGGAAGGGCTGATGAAGAAGCTTATAAGAAGGAAAGGAAGGAGTATTCATTATTAGAGAGAAGAAACTGAGGAATATATCAGGTATTAGTTTACGCAAGAAGAACCGTCGATTTAGTTCTCTTTTATAAGAGGGTGAGAAGGTCTGACAAAGGAACTTAGGAGAGAAGGCTCGTGGCAAAGACGCGTGTGCCACGTGTCCTTTCTCCGCGGTTCTCTGTTTTTTTTCCAAGTGGCGCAATTGGACAGTGACAGGTCGCTCTCTTTTTTAGCAGAATACGGCTCCCCATGCGGCGCGACGCAATCCTTGTCCAAAGTGGTCGGCGGACCTTACACGCATGACGCACCACACGTGCCAAGAACCACACGTGCGAAGCTGGCAATTGAGTGGTTATCTTCAGGGGTGTAAGGTGGTCCCCACCTTGAAGATAGATATAGGACAAAGTTAAAAAAGAATTACCGCTGGTCATTTTTCATCAGGGCAAGATACCCCGTTGAATGTGGACCGTTGCAAAAATTTGAGACCGTCCATTATTTTCATATGTGGTGGCCCATCAAATAAGTAGACTCGTCTGTTATTTTTCATACGGTAATCTTCACGATAGAGTCGGCTAAGATTTTCAACACAGTTTCCAAGTTGGTACCTGTGCTGCGTGTAAATGTGCGTGTGGGGCCGTTAAACCTCCTTTATTCACGTTCTTCTCCCTTTGCTTGCTTAGTTCGAAAGTCTGGATTCCAGTTCTTTATGCTTTGGACTTTCTTCTAAGGCTCTCAATTGGTCGGATCTGGATCCGATCCAGTTGGATCCGGCTCCAAGTCCGTATATCTGTAGACGGATTTGGATCCAACTTGGATCTAAAAGGTGATATCCATATCCTATCTATTTATAAATTGGTAGATCCATTTCCGATCCAAAATCCATGTAACCATCGGATTCAGGTCGGATCTAGGTCTGAATCCACCCCATTACAAATCTAAAACAATATATGATATAAAATATATAATATAATATATTTAATTTAGCAGAAAAATGATGCAACTCCCACTATTTACCATGGTATGGTCAACATGGCCTAAAATAATTTGTAAAATGGATGGTCAGCATGAATATAACATATTTGGTAAGGTGACAATGATTCGGATCTTAATCGGATTCGGATCGAACTCAAATATGTTCCTGTGAATCCATATCCAGTCCATTTAAGTAATCAGACCTATTTTAAAATCCAAATCTGCATTATACGGATTCGGAGCGAATCAAATCTTGGAATCTGACCCGCTCCATTGAGAGCCCTACTTTCTTCACCTTAACCGTCCACTCTTTCATGCATGTATGCAATGTACCCGTGTGATTTCTCACTGTAGGAAATCCGATTAGGATTCTCAGTTTAAGGTCTGTTAAGATTAGTGAAAAAGAAAATTTAAGAAAAATGGTGGTCTTGATCAGGAAAAATCATATATCAATGGAAAATAATCAGAAACGAAAAAGCCATCTTGCTTGGCTGTTTTTTCTATGGGATATGCTTTGAAAAAAATGCTTTATTTTTAAATTTGTTTTGTGAAAAAGAAAATTAATCATAAAAATTGTTCAGAATGTAAAGTATAACACTTGTGCATTAAAATAGATTGTGGCAGACGTGTCACACTGCCAAATGTGAAACATTTGCACATGTAAGACATTGGCATATGCATGATGCTTGAAGATGGATGGTAGCATATGCTGCACATATACATGTCGACACTTATAACACATGTGGAGTGTTTATGAGTCTAAAAAAAAAAAAAAAAAAAATCACCAATTGAAATTATTATGGTGGCTTGGTTAACAAAATTGGTTCAAAAGTTTCAAATTTTAGATGTGCTATATGATCCTATGTACCCTTAATAGACCATTTTAAAGAAGTTTTATTTGACCTAAAATACCGCTGCTATTGTCCATTAATAAGTTGGAATTATTTTAATGTAGACACCCCCCTAGAGCCACATACCGTCAGCTATTCATTAGCCGATAGCCACTTGGCACCTTGCATGGCTATATCCTTGTAAGCTTCACAAGTGTCCACCCTACATGAAATTTTTTTGACACGAGTCCATCAGTTGACTATCTCCAATGCCTATTTAAACAACAACTCGCCCCCCATTCGGACAAAGGCAGAACAACAAAGAAAATCGTCCGTAAATTTTTTTTATTTCTTTTGAGTTTTTTTTTCTCCCTAACTACTTGGAGATTCTACCCTTGGGATACCCCTACAGTAATCATATCCTCTCCCCAAGGTTCTGCCTCAACCAAATCAGGAAATCAACCCATTCAAGCCGTCCAAGTCAACCTACGAGTAGCATCAGGAGTAGGGACATATGACCATCATTTTTCTTAATCAGAAAATAGTGTTTGACTTCCATTTTTTTATTTTTCACATCTTAATCAAAGCTTAGAACGCAGTTCATTTTGCACGTCCCCTTTTCAACAAATACTAATCTCTTTCTTTTATTTACATTTATTGGCATTTATATTTATTCTGTTTGCTTGCCCGAGGTTTCTCCCTTGTGAAGCAAGACTAGTATTTATATTTTCTGCATTTTATTATTTTATTTGCCTACCTTTTGTCTTTTGGCATTGCGAAGCAAGGCTATGATTGTTTATTTTCTCTTTTTTCGCTTACCTAGCCCCCTTGTGAGATTATACACATTAAGGCTATATGGCTAACCCTTTCGTAAATATACGATTTTTCTGAAAATTATGCGCTCGTTAAAGTACAAACCATATGCAAGTACGGGCAAGAGAGGGTGCCTAATCCCTTCTTCTCTCGTAACTAAGGCCTTTACCCCAATCTTCAGGATCGCAGGCCAACCACGAGAGTCATTTCAGGCTGAAGGATTTTAACGGCTCTTTGGCCTTACCAAGAAAGTTTACGGCTCTGGCCTACCACAAGTCAAAACTGCCAAATTTGCTATTAGCAACTCCAGTAATTTCAAAAGTACTATTTTGGCCATTTCAGAAAGGTATTACACAATCAAGGCGGCCGAGACAAATTGAACAAATCATATACATTCAGTCATCGACACCCCCTAAAAGAATCAACTGCACACATACAAACGGAATCACCCATCCGATGAATACCAACATTTCGAACCGTGTCGCATTTAGCTTCATGCACGAGCATTGGGAGGAGGGAGTTCACATTTAACTAAAACATATATGGCACATTAAAATGTGGACCACTAAAAGATATGCGGTGGCACACTTTGTACATGCGGCACAATGGGGTGTCTGTGGTTCTCTAAGATGGATAGTGAGTCATGCTTCACATGTTATGTACTAACATATGTGGGACACTTGAAGATAGATGGTTGCAAATGATGAGTACTTAGAAGATAGCGGTATCATACGTGGCTATCATGCGAGGTTGATTTATTTATTTATTTATTTATTTTATTATTATTTTTTTAATGCAGATGAGTTATTTCATCTCATTTTCCCAAATGTCTTGGAGATCATGTTTCCATACATGAAATGTTAGGAGCGCATTTTTTTTTTTAAAGAAATGAAAGAAAAATTGAAAAAGAGAACGTAATTTCCAAAACATTTACAAAAGCAAATAACAGAAATGTGATTCATGGAAATGATTTCCTCAAATTATATTCAAATGAATTCAAACATGTTCGGAAAAGAGAAAGTGAGTTCTGACGTATAAGACTTTGTTTCTATAATAATATTGGACCAAAAGCGTATTAGTAGAAGAATCTTGGCACTCCCCACATTGAGTAATAGGAAGAAAATAGCGTGTGCAATAATAGAATGTTTTTAACTCAATCTTGATGATTTGACTATGATTTACAATTAGAAATAGATAGCTAAGAAAAATATATAGGAACAGTATGTAATAGATGGTGACACGAGGGATCTTGGTCATTGACTAAGTGGGCCACTTGAAATCCTTGCCCAAAAAACAATAAGCTCAATTAGAGGAAAACAGATGGTTAATTAGATAAAAGATAACTACAATATATACTCATTATACACATGTGACCCACCAAAGGACCGGTCCATCTAGATTTTTCAAGCAAGAAATGTTCGCAGTAGCCCCCACTTGATGAGTGGCCCGGCCTGCAAAATTGTACGATATACATAAGTTTTCAACAAACAAGTGTGATCCAACTAATCTATATGGATGTGGTTGACTTTCGTACAAGGTAGTCCTCGTGATAGGGCCAACCATTGTAAGGATAGGATGTCGCATGCACAAGACAGGTTGGATGTCATCCACCCAATAATAATATCAAAAGAAAACTTCTAAATATCCCTGAAAATTACCATACGGATCGAGTTTTTCGCTATATGCATGCTTGATCACCTCGAGGGTACATCTGATTGTCAGGTTTCCAAATTTGACACGCCATTGCGGGCCGTGCATATCGACATGTGGGCCCACGTGTTGGATTTGAGCTATCTAAAGTGTTTAGATCTTATAAAAAAAAAAAAAATACTGCCGTTTCACACCTCATGTGCGGGCCACACCCCAATGTTGCTCCGTATTCTTCGGCCACAATTGTGAGATGTGCAGGCATACTAGAACTGATTTGTGCGGCTCAATTTTAACCGTCCTTGAGCGTTAGAATAGGCAAATACTTCATGCTCGGTCATATATGATCAGAATTTGTGAAGATCGGTCGCCTACTTAACCACTCGCTCAGTTGTTTCAATGAGATCACGTGACATTTGAAGAGTGGAATTGGTCCTCAAAAAATGAGTTATACTTTTGTCTTCTATCAAAAATTACTTTCAATATAAGATAAAGTAATATAACTAGCAATAAAGGGAATACTTACAATCGATCACCAGGAAGGAACCATAGTTCATCTTTCAAGGCTAATTATATCAAAGCTAAGTCCAATGTACGAGTATAGACTCAAATAACTACTAAAAATTACACTAAAGAACATAAAGATAAAGATAATTTGAGATATTGAATTTGATTTAGTTTGTGTGGACCCTTTCCTCAGCATCTTTCCTCGTTATTTATAACTTTTAGACTTTGTAACACCTTCTCAAAGTATCAGCTCTATAACCAGGACATTAAATGCGTTCTCGACTTTTCCTCTTAATACTCCACTTCGAACGTTCCCGCAACCACATGTGGAGCCTTCTAATTGGTCCGTCTTCCATCTCAAAACAAATAAATGACTAGAAAAAAAGGAAAGAACAAAACCGTCCATTTAGTTTTTACAATATGGTCAACTTAAAGATCTCAGCATCTAAAGAAAAGCTTGGATTTGACACGTGTATTTGCAAGTGTGCCCACGTGTGAAAGTGTACAGCTTTACACGCAATCTACACGCAATGTGTATGGCATCGTCATATTCCCATCAGTAGACGTGAGATCTTAACTCAGTGATCCAGACCATTGGCCTTAACCGCAGATGGGCCATACCCCCAGAAATATCTAACGTTGAAACATCCAAGCGCCACCCAACCTTTGGCCTTTTCAATTTGCTCTGTTTGTTTGTTGTCTTTCTTTTTTCTTAATCGTTTATTTGTGGGTCCACCAATTGAAGGGTTAGAGTGGGCCAATCGATACTAACTTCAGCATGTGGTCCATCTCTGGTGGGTCTCATCAGATGAACGATCCATATCAAACTAAGGAAATAAAATACTCTAGCCTCGCGCCTAAAATGAGCTGGCAAAATGGATGGACCGCGTGGATTAAACCGGTGGGCCCCTCAGAGCCCTGCCTGTGCCGAGCTCCGGACAGGCGGGGTTAGTACGCAATCAAAAGTGGGTCTGGGGCCACAAGTTCAACTCAAAATACTAAATGGTTTGGATCTTGGGATCTCAAAGTGAAACCAACTCATTTGATTTCAGCCATCCTAAAGAAAGTGGACATAACTTGGCCCATGAAAAGTAGTTAGTTAACCCTTGATTAATTAATGAAAATTTTACCAAAAACTACCTAATTAATATGTTATGGAATTTACATTCCGGTACCTTTTTCTAAAAGGTTTTTAAAAAGCTACGTCATTAATTGATATAATTATCATTCTAATGCCTGCTCAAACCTATCTCAGTGTGAGCAAATGGGTGAGTGGCTCAAGGAGGCCCCACCAAGATGTTTATGTAACATTTAATTGGACCAGTTAAGTTAAGATCCCTAAAATCAGCTCCATCTATGATATAGGTGGACCACATGATTTGAAACAGTTTATAGGGCAATGCTTGCCCACCAAACTATTTCTATTAGTGTGGACCACATGAATCACGGATGGATATAATTTCATATAATTACCACAGTAGGCCCTGCAAAATTAAGGTTGGATATCTCTTCCTTTCTTTTCTTTTTTCTTTCTTTTTTTTAAATCTTATTCACATTGCAAAAGATACTTCTATTAAGACAATCCCTGGACAACAAAAAGGCCCGGGACCACCTATCATATCACCCTACTATATCAAAAACAAGAAACAGAGGATGAAAGGACTCTCCTCTTAAGACCAGTAAAAAACACACGACTACCCCCTTGCCCATGTTGATTCAATCATCCTTAAGTTGTCCTTAACTAGGAGATCAGCAAACCCATCTTAAGTTGGAAATTAAAATAGGCAGGGTTATTCAACCCATCTTAATTTGGAAATTCAAGAAAGCAGGTTGAGTTTCCAAGAAATTTACATGGAAACTTTTTGAACTTTTTTTTTTTCCACAAGAGGCAGGAGCCAAACGATTACAACAGCCATTCGGGAGCCCCTAGCACAGAGAAAATTACATGAAAACTTCCATTTAAAGAACCATAACTCTTGAATCTCATTTAATTTAAACCTTTATATGAATAAAATATTTGGTACACTATCTGTATGGACACATGCAATTAATAAGCTCAACCCATGAGATAAATGGGTTGTCTCTCTCTCTCAACCTGTACCCAAGGCGGTACAGGTACAACGTGACTGCTTTCAGAGGATATATAGTAGAGAGATGAGGCCAACGGCCTGCTGTCCTATCCAAATTGGAAATCCAACCAGGCAGGGTCATTGTTAAACCTACCATAAGTTGAAAATTCAAAAAGACAGGACCAACGTGAAACCCATCTTTAACTGGAAATTTAAAAAGGCAGGACCAATGCAAAACCCATCTTAAGTTGGAAATTTAAGAAGGCAGACTGATGCTAAACCCATCTTAATTAGTTGGAAATTCAAGAAGGCAGGTTGAGTTTCGGAGAATATTAGGTAGAAACTTCCTTTCAAAGAACTATATGCTCTTGAATATCATTTGATTTAAATCTTGATACCAATAAGATAGAACTATATGCTCCTGAATCTCATTTGATTTAAACCTTGATACCAATAAGATATTTGGAACACGAAACTCTTAATTAATAAACTCAACTGAATCTTGATCCATTATATAAATGGATTTTTTCTTTTTAATCCTTCTCTTACTCAAACTCAACCTAAATTTTAATGGATTGCTCCTGACGCAAAAATTGTTCTCCAATTATCAAATGGGTCAGATCTAGGACCCCTCAAACTGACCCAATCCAACACATTTGCACCCAAATTCATATCGTGGTTACATTTTGGAGAGTGAGGCTTGCCAGATTAAGTTCGAAGGAATTATTTTCGTCCTCAGACTAGGACCATGTTTTATATTTCCAACCCGGTTGATCCAATGAGAAAAGTTTCAACTTCCCAGCAGGCATGCATAACCTCATTCACGTAGAGGGAAAATTTGCCAGCACATGAAAATCTCAAGACATTGATTGGGTAGTGGCCCGGCCTGTACTAAGGGTGATACAGGTGGGACATGGCAACAAGTTATTTTCAGGGATAATCCCCACTCAACAGCCTGCCGTTCACTCAAATCCCAGCATATAAGGCACGATGGTACCCAATCCACATCCCAAATCTCAACCCAAAAGTGTTATCGAAAATCATTCATCCAGTCAAAGTAAATATCCCATCTGTGTAAAAAAGATGGCCAACCTATTTCCATATTTTATATACAGTCACCTTACACTTTCATGAAAGGTGAAAAAGAATGCTTTTGGCAAACTCAATCAAATGAAAGATGATCATCACCGTCGATGTGGAGACACTCAATGCAACAAGTGCTACCATCCCAATAGCCAAGCTTGGCCTAGTATTCATCAACACTGTCTGTAATAGCCCCACCGCCTCGCACACGTCCGAATCGTAAAATGTGTAATATCTCTTCTCCCACTCCATCCAATGGACGGGCGGTTCGTAATTCATCTCTTCCATCTTCATCTCATGTATACGCTTCCGCAGGACGATCATGTCCTCATCCACCGATCGGCCTCCGAAACCCCAATCGTGGCCGTTGTTTCGTGCAGCTGGTGCTCTGATCCGCAATCTCTTGGAGCCGAAAGGCCGAATAGGAGGAAGCTGTGGAAGGAAGGGCTGATGAAGAAGCTTATGAGAAAGAAAGAAAGAAGTATTCATTGTCAGAGAGAAGAAACTGCAAAAAAAAATATCAGGTATTAAGTTAACGCAAGAAGATTGGCTGATTGAGTGAACTTTTATAAGCGAGGGTTTGACAAAGAAACTTAGTGGAGAAGGCAACGCAAAACCGTGTCGTGCCACGTGTCCTTTCTTCGGGTTTTTGTTTCGGTGGCTCGGGGTACTACCGTTGTGGGAGTATTTCAGTCTATGGGGCTCGCCTTGATATATATTCCTTATATCTACTCCGTCCTTCCATTTTGAAAAATTATTTTAGTGCATTAGTCGAAAAAATGAAGTAGATCCAAATCTCAGGTAGACCAAAGTGCCGGAAAAAGTGGTAATCAACCGTTAAAAACTAGTTATGTATGATAAAAGTTTTGGGTCAAGCTGTAATTTGTGTGGTTTCTTCTTAATGTTCTTTGTGACCTTATAAACAGTTTGGATGGAAAATAAAAAAATCCGGTGGTTCCCATCAAGTTTTTAATGATAGGGATTCAATCAGGGGCTCCTTTGTGGTTTGGTTCACTAAAAATTTAGAGCATTGTCGTTTTTGGGATCATGCCTCAAAATGAGAATGGATAGACGGTGTGAATGTAAGGCAGATACCTCATAATGGGCTCACGGTTTGGAATTCACCAACCTCAGTGAGTTGAGGGATCCACCCAAACCGCCCTCTGCCTTTAGGTTCACTGTTCCACGCGGCGCAACTGGATAGCGTCACGTTCTTTCAATTTTCGGCAATCGGCACTACTCGGGCGCGGGATTTCTGCTAAAGCCTTGTGCATTAAGTTTATGCGCTGTTAACCAATGTAGGGCCTGCAGTGATTTTGTCTTATAAATCCACCCTACATTAGTACAAATATTTCAACTATGACATTCAATCTTCACATTTTCGGCTCACTTGAGTCTTGGATTCTGTTCATTTTTGTTCTCATGTCTTAAAATGAGCTCCCAAAATGAATGGATGGACAGATAAATTTATTAAAAAAAAAAAAAAAAAAAAACTTTAAGCCCTACCTTGGTTCCCAAGAACTTCATGCGGATTGCTTTTCAGGAAATCCGCGCCCGCATAACTCCGCGCGACGGTGTCGACGAATATTGTATTTAGGTTTGCGCGCACCACGCGGACCATTACACGCACGACACGTGCCAATCTGGCAATTGAGTGGTTATCTTAGCAGCGTAAGGTGGTCCCCACCTTGAAGATTAGATCTAAAATATAATAATAATAGTAATTAATAGCACTGGTCATTTCTCATCCGCACCAGATGGGTACATTGAATGTGGACCGTCGGCAAAATTTGAGACCGTCCACTGTTTTCATATGAGGTTGACAATTAGACGAGCCCGTTATTTCTTCATAAGCTAACCTTCAGCGGATTGGCTGGTGTACCTTACACCAGCTAAACTGCTGGCGTGAGTACGTGTAGCCCGCAGACAACTGCCTCAGTCCTTGAGCTGCGTGTTGGTACCCACTGTTCAAAGAAAATTAAGATTATGTGGCCCCAAGATGATGTATTTAATATATCTACACCGTACATCCAGTTTACAAGATCAGTTTAGGACATGATAAAAAAAAAAGAGATATATCCAAATCTCAAGTGGACCACACCACAAAAGGCAGCGGGGACAATGATTTTCACTGTTAAAACGTTCCTAGGGCCCACCATGATGTTTATTTACCATCCAAACTGTTCATAAGGTCACATGGACCTGGATGAAGGCTAAAACCAAATATCAGATTGATCCAAAACTTCTATGACCACCAAGAAGGTTTCAATGGTAGATGTTTAATCTCCCACTGCATTCTGCAGTGTGGTCCACTTGATCATTGGATCTGTCCTTTTTTGGATTAAACCCTTATAACGGTGTCGCCAAATGGAAGGACGGTTTGGATATACAACGAACCTCATGGTGGGCCCCACAGAAATTGGTGACGTCAATACACCGGCCATCTCGCTAGTGTATAGTGCACCAGCTAATCCGCTTCCTCACGATGGGGTCTACCCTATGTACGGCTAAAGTGTTCAAAACAGTTGCCACCAAACGGGCGCGGATTTCCTGCGAAAGCCTTGGGCAGGAATTTCCTGCGCTGGGAACCACGGTGGGGCCCACAGTGATGTTTTATGATAAATCCACACCGTCCATCCGTTTTGGGAGATCATTTTAGGCTATGAAAACAAAAATTAACCGGATCCAATACTCAAGTGGGCCGAAAACGTGAGATTTGAACGTCCACAGTTGAAATATTTGTGAAGCCACAGAAGTTTCGAATCAGGATAATATTTGTTTTTCCAGTTCATCCCAGTAGTAGTGACGTTATGAACGGTATGGATGTCATACAAACATCACTTGAGTATTGGATCCGGTTTATTTTTGTTTTCATAGCCTAAAATGAGCTCCCAAAACGGATGGACGGTGTGGATTTATCATAAAACATCACTGTGGGCCCACCTTGGTACCCAGCGCAGGAAATCCGCGCCCCAAAACCACCTTTTTCAGGTTCTTCTCCCTTTGCTTACCACGTCAGCTTAGATTCTAGTTATCCCTGCGTTGGACTTTCTCCACCTTTATTCTAGAACCGTCCACTCTTTAATGCATGATTGCCACGTACGTGTATGGTTTCTCACTGTCCAAAAAATATATTTAAGACTTGGGTAACATAAGCCCAATGAACTTAATCCGATTATTCTGTATTTAAAAGAAATTTATTTAAAAAAAAAAATCAGGAAACAACATATCTAGAAAATAATCAGAACTGAAAAGTTATTTTTCTTGCTCGCATTTCAACAAAATTTACTTTAAATAACACAATTCTCCATCTATAAATTTATTTTTTAAAATGAATTTTTTACTACTGGTTTAAATTGTGACACATGTATATATTGATGATAGATTGTGGCATATATGGAACGGCACATGTAAGATGCTTGAAGATAGATGGTAGCACGCGGCACAATTAGCTTTAAACTTTCAATTTTAAGCCCAGTTCTTATGGCATAAATCTTCCATCAGTGGATTTGATTTGGCTGAAGATACGTTGGATATTGTTTATTGATAAAATGAGAATAAATTTTGGTGAACCTTTTTTTGTTAAACTACGAAGCCATATTCGGGCAAAAAGTGAATAAGGCAAAGAGCGAATGCTTTATTTCCAACAAGGCCTCCCCGGCGTCCGTACACTGCATTGAAAGTCCTCAACATATCCGGATCTTCTTCCCATCTCACTTACTACTTGGGTATCCCCAGCGTCGAAGGCAGATCTAGATCCAAATTCCCAACAGGTTGGATACGAGCCGGATTAGGTGCAGACGTGGATTGCCTAACATGGATTGGGCGCTGCCTCCATGACTAGAGACTTATGGTCCCATCAGGGGATCTGTAGGGCTCAATGTAAATGTTTTTTCCATGCCATCCATCCATTTTGATAGATCATCTTAGGGCATGGGCCAAAAAAGGAGCCAGAATGAGGCTCAAGGGGACAACGCCACAAAAAACAATGGAGATTAAATTTCGCCCATTGATAACTTCCTAGGGCCCAATGTGATGTTTATTTACCATCTAGCCTGCTCATAACATCACATGGACCTGTATAAAGGGAAAACATAAATATAAGCTTGATTTAAAATTTTTGTGCCCCCACTAAGTTTTCAGCGGTAAGCTTTCAATCCCCATTGCTTGTGGTGTGGTCCGCTTGAGCCTTCAATCTACCTCCTAGGGCCCACTGTAATGTTTATTTCCCATCCAACATGTTGAGTAAGTTGCACAGACATGGATGTGGGAAAACACAAACATCAGTTTGATCCAAAAACTTTTGTTACCCTAAGTAGTTTTTAATGGTGGGCATTCAATTACCACTGTTTCCTATGGTGTGGTTCACTAAAGACTTGGATCATGCAAAAATGCTATTAACATGGGGCCTACTATAGATGGATCATGCAATAATAATAAAAAAAATAAAAATAAATATTAGATAATCCTAACCTTCAAATTGACATTTATTAATTAAATATGAGATGTTTAATGGTCCAATTCAAAGACACTAACCGAAGGATAGTGATTGTTCTATTAAGAAGAAGACAATGCATGGTCCATCACTTCAAATATTATGTTTGAGTGTAAATGACAATAACATATTTTTATCTCATACTTTACAAAAGATGGAAATTGAGACAATATGGGTAAATATGATAAATTGCCAATTTTCAAACATTTATGATTTTGTGGACCCTCGCCGATTTTCCGCGCTGCCACACGACGACCTTCTCCCTTCCCCTTTCCTTTCGGAAAAGAAGGAGATGAGGATGCGTGAGTGCGAAATCGCCGTTTGTGCCACTGGCTTGCCTCGTTTTCGAGGGCTTCGTTTGGTTGTCGTGTTAAGCTGGATATGTTTAAGTGTGTTTATATAAGACCAGAGTCGCCACTAGCCAGTTACTTCGAATCTACAGTCGGCTAGACCCTGTAGAAACGTTAGAGAAGGGAATCCGAAGATTCATTCCTTTAAAATGACTCCTGTTGATCTGCGGCCAGAGATTCAAGGTAAGGGATCACGGTTACAGGGTGGGAAGAGGTTAAGCACCCCACACACTGTCCGTACCAAAGTACGGTCTCTACTTCACAGAATCGATCGGATACTTGAAAGTCTAGTTTAATCCTCGTATATTCTCATGGATGACATGATGCATGAATGCGGGTCTGAACAGTAAGAGTTTCTGATGGGCAGGTTCCAACAACGGGCAAGCCCAGAGCGTACGCTCGAACTGACAGGTGCTTTATGCGAGATGATGCATGCTGTGTGCTTGAATATTCAAAGTGCTTATAGTGATATGTACGTGAATGCAGGTCTGAACAGTAAGAGTTTCTGATGGGCAGGTTCCAACAACGGGCAAGCCCAGAGCATACGCTCGAACTGACAGGTGCTTAATTTAAGACATATGCGGTGTGCTTGAATAATCAAGGTGCTTGTAGTGAAGCAGGGGGGTTGGAAGAAAAGTAAATGTTGCACTTATGCTAGATGCAAATGAGATGATGCTGGAAAAATGATAGCTGGATGGACGGAGGTATCGCAAGGATTGGCTTCGAGTGGCTGGATCAAGACTTGGGTGACTTGAGAGGCTTGGACCAGTGGTCAGGCTGGGCTGGACCAGGGCTAGACCCTCCTCACTCGGGCTCTCCTTGGTGGAAAAATGGGCTAAGGGGTGGAGAAGGGCACTCGAACGGACAGGCTTTCTTTGGACTCGAAGGGATCTTGAAATGAGAAGGGGAGGGGGGTATTTATAGCAGCGAGGAGTGGCAGTTTGCGTAATTTTGTCCGGGCGGCCTGCTATGGGCCGCCCGTACGGCCGCTCCTCGGTTTTCAGCGAGTACGGTCGCTCCCTCGAGGCTGCTGTTGGACTCGCTGGTCGACTCAGCGAGTTAACTCAGCGGGTCGACTCAGTGGTTTGACTCGACGGGTTGACTCGACGGGTTGACTCGGTATTTTGACTCGGTGTTTTGACTCGACGGGTTGACTCAGCGAGTTAACTCAGCGGGTTGACCCAGTGATTTTGACTTTTTTAAGATTTTTTGACTGGCCTTTTTCTAGGGGGGTTTTCAGGCTGATGTTTAAGACTGGGTTGACTCGGTTCAGGCTTGATCTGGGCTATGGAATGGGGCTTACAAGGGTGAGTTTGGCTGAGTTTGGACTTGGGATTTGGGGGTATGGTCCTCCATTCATCCAGCTATCTCTACGAACAGTGTAGCCGAAGGTGGGGTGTCTACAGATGCCCCTCTTTGGCAGAGGTTGCATGCAACCAAATGTCAAAGCGAGTGGACACCCCACTTCTGACCCGGTCATTCATGGATCATGGTCTGAAATCATTGCTTGCCTTTGCATCTGTGCCAGTTGATCGTTTGGAAACCGATCACTCGCACATACCGCGGGAGTTTGGAGAAAACGTTGCGATTGTCCCTGCATGCGCTGCAGCCTGGGTACCCAATCGCAACCCTTCCATTCCCGATCGGTACTAACATCGAAAAGGTACAGCAGAGCCTCTGCGTCGACAGTCTTACGAGGATGCTGACCCTGAGACTGATTGTATGATGTTTGATGTTTTCCCAGATCACTCCAAGAGTACTTGTTTCGCTTGACTGTCAAAGTGGTTAGACACCCTGTGTCAGATAGTCTTACGGGATTCTACTACGCCGACCTGGACTCAGTCAAGGTACTTCAGGCATCCACGCCTAGGTATGTGCGGGTGGGCTTTTTCCACCTGATCTGCTAGTTTCGATGCTTGGTTTGCAATTCATTCTTTCCTTGATTGTGGTCTGGAGTCTTTGTTGTCCTTTGTATCTGAGTCAGTTGATTGTCTGGAAATTGATAACTCGCACATACCGCGAGAGTTTGGAAAAAACGTTGCGATTGTCTCTGCAGTTTGCTGCAACCTGGGTACCCAATCACAACCCTTCCATTCCCGATCGGTACTAACATCGGAAAGGTACAGCAGAGCCTCTGCGTCCGTAGTCTTACGAGGATGCTGACCCTGAGGCTGTTTGTGTGATGTTTGATGTTTTCCCAGATCACTCCAGGAGTACTTGTTTCGTTTGACTGTCAAAGTGGTTAGACGCCCTGCGTCAGATAGTCTTACGGGATTCTACTACGCCGACTTGGACTCAGTCAAGGTACTTCAGGCATCCACGCCTAGGTATGTGCGGGTGAACTCTTTCCACCCAATCTGCTGATTTTGATACTTGGGTTACAATTCATCGTTTCCACCTGTTCAAATGGTTTCTGTGACCGAGCCTTTTGGCTTTCATCTTTTCGTATCTTGGCACGTGGTACGACCGCACTGACACTGGAGTTCAGTTCGACCGTACTTTGAGTGCATTGGATCCGATGGTCTCCGGGGAAACCGCGAGACATCGGATCTTATTTGATTTTTGCGTCGGCTCCTACCCAGAGATATGGAAGATCTCCTGGTGTTTTGGAGGCAGAACGCTCTACTGGAAAACATTTTTGGATTTTTGAAAAGGCACCCACTCTGGGGAGTGATACTCCGTGGGGTTTTTATTTGCAAATAGAAATATTTTTTATCTTTTTGAAATGGAAATCTGGTTTGCACGTGCCTCCACTAGGGATGCCTGTGGGGTCTTTGGCTAACCGGCTTTTATTTTGAAAGCAGGTAAACATGATGATTGATGCGATGGATGCTGATGCATAGAGATGCATGATGAATGCATGGCTTGGCTCATTCTCTTCTCGTTTGATGATTTTGCTTTTGCTGTGGGTGCAGAGAACTTTGAGCTTATTGCTTGCAGGGTTGTGCTTCCCTGGGGATTTTCCTTTTGATATGGAGGTTTGGACAGCGGGTTGGTCAAGATCCCGACCCGTGGTCGATCAGTTCCATCGTCCCAAGATGCTGTTTCTTTACTAATGAGAATGTACGAGGATATTATCCGACTTCAAGATGTTCTTTTGGGCATACATGTGATTGAGACGGTGTTTGGTCGCCAGTTTTGGTCAAGATTCCAATTTGCGGGCGATCGGATCCGTCATCCCAAATTGTGAAGAGAGTGGAGTTCAAGACTCCTGAAGTGTAGTGCTGGGGATACTGACAATTTTTGTGATTTTTGCAGATATTTGGGTCCGAATCTTTACCTGGGAGGTCAGGATAGAGATTGGTTTATTGAAAACACAGGAAATATTTTTTTTGTGATTTTCGAAATATTTTCTTTGAAAGCAAGAGAAATTTTTTTTGTGATTTTTTACAATATTTTGATTTGAAAGCAAGGGAAATATTTTTGTGATTTTTTATAACATTTTGAAAGCAAAGGAAATATTTTTGTGATTTTTGAAGAGGTGATTTTGCAATGTTTTTGTATTTTGTGATTTTTCTGAAATGCAGGGAAAAGTATGGAATTTTCATCCACTTCCAGCTTCTACTGCTGGTAAGGCACCCGATCCATTTTACGTCAGCGAGCAAGACGAGTCTCACACAGTTAAGTACCGTAGTTTTACATCTTCGGATGAGGAGATTTTGAGGGTTTTCAGTCAACACACCCACAAAGTTGCCTGTTCCTCATGTGCAATGCACATAGACCACGTATCGTCCGACGGACTCCTTCGGCCACAAGATGAGCCACATCCTCACATTTCCCTTAGTCAATCCAGTTTGGGGTCTTACGTTGCTCACAATTCCGTGAGAGTGAGCTTCACCTCCCAACAGCCTTAATCCCCTTCATGAGTTTTAGGAACAGGGAACATCCGTCAGATTCAACAGCGACTTCCAAATCAAGGTTGTCTATCACGGTGCGTTCAACACGAACAGGATTGCGGAGTTCTGCCCGCCTCAGCCTTTACCTGTTTAGGAGATTCCAGACACCCTTACGATCAAGTGTCAGCCATGTCTGGAACAGGTTAGGAAAGAAAGCCCCCGAGAAGTTAATCCCAGTGTAGTTTTAGGTCTTCGGACCGCTGGAGATGAACTTGTGCAATTTGAAATTCTTGATGAATCAATTTTTTTTTTTTTTGAAAAGGTTCCAGATTTCAACTCGGGTGATCGAGATTGATGCTGGTTTTTGTGGAAAGCTTTAAAATATTTTTGGTGTTTTTGAAATGATCTGGGTTATCGAACCTTGATCAAGGCTGATGCCGGTTTTTATTGAAAATCTCTCGGGATGTTGATTCCGACGTAGTTTAAGGTCTTCGGACTCTGAAACTGTAAAAGAGGGGCAAACATTTTTTTATTTTTCGAAATGATCCAGATCATCAGACCTTGGCCTGAAAGGCTGGGATCGATGCTGGTTTTTATTAAAAATCTCTCGGGACGTTGATCCCAACGTAGTTTAAGTTCTTCGGACCAGAAACTGTACAAAAGGGGGCAAACATATTTTTTTTTTGTTCTTTTTTTTGGAAAATATCCGGTATCAGCGGATCTTGATTCGAGCAGTCACGGCAGATCCCGACTTTTATTGAAAATCTCTCGGGATGTTAATCCCGACGTAGTTTAAGGTCTTCGGACCAAGTTTTTGGGGTTGGGCATACTTACCTTGCTTTTTTTGGCTTCTGACGGGGCTGACTGTGATTTGAGTGGTCCGAATTGCTTGATTTGGCCCTGCGGGCCATTTGATGATCGGATCTTGGATTCCGGCCTTCTCTCTTGATGATCATGCCTTTGATCTTGCTGCTTTCTGACTTGTGTAAGCCTTCCAATGGTTTGGATCCTGATGATTTAGCCCTTGAATGGTTCAGATTGATAGATTCGGCCCTGTGGGCCCACTTGCGATCTTGGCTTTACTTTGGGGCACCTCTTTTGATGATTTGTGAGGCTAAGAAGGCTTATCATAGTGTGGATGATGGCTTGAATGTCTCAGATCGCTTGACTTGGCTTTGTGGGCCCACTTGATGATTAGATCTTGGATTCTGGCCCTTCTTTTGATGATCAGCCCTTTGATCTTGTTGTTTGATGGCTCATGCAGGTTCTTCAATGGTTTAGATCATGGTGATCTAGTCTTTGAATGACTTGGATTGCTTGGGGCCCCCACTTGATCACCTTTCCTTCTCTTTGACTTGATCAGCCATGTTCTGGCCGCATTACTTCATAATTGGACCGGTGGGGCACCTTTTATATGACCTTGATCAGCCTCAATCGAAATCTGGAGTGGACCGGAGCCTTGGGCGGCCCACGGAGTGCCATCTGCTGACGTGGACTGTCAGCCTCACCTACCAAGAACCTTGGAGCCAATCCCGTGGAGAGAGAGGAACCGCGTCCGTACGGGCGGCCCAGAGCAGGCCTGTGCTCGGACATTCCTTGGTCTCTGTTGCTGCCGTCCCCACCTGCTCTGTACGTTCAGGTTCGATTCCAACAATGAATCTTCTCTTTGTCTCTTCTTTCCTCATCATCTTGTCCTCATCTTGCTTTGTCCCTTCTTGGGCCATGGATGGTGGAGATTTAGGGGCTGTGGGGGCTGCCCATGGTGGGTCCCACACTTCAGATTTTCCAATGAGCTTTGATGAAGGAGAGATGCCTTTAATGGATGGGGTAGATGGGGCATTAAGAGGGGGCATTGATGAGGGGCTAGAGATGGTTGTTGGTGGAGCTTTGAATGGCCCCATTAATGGCAGCCATGCTGAAATTCCAAATTTGAATGGGGCTTTGATTGTGGGAGAAATGGATGGCATGGATGAGATGGGAGGATGGGGCATAGGTGAGGCTATGCATCCCTTGAGTGTGGGCCACATGGATGATGTGATGGATGGTGGAGACGGGGCCATGATGGACATTGATGGGCTGATCTTAGATTGCTTTCTGGTACCTGTGAGGAGAGAAAATACTTTAGCAAAAGGATTAAAGCATTAAAGCAGGAAGAGAGATACTTACCTTCTGGGGGGAATGATCGAGAGAAAGACGCTTGTATAAAGCACTCTGTGAATTGGCTGGGGGATGTTTATTTTGAAAGCCCTGTAAGATTTTTTTTTTTTTGGAACATATATGTAAATCATGAAGTAAAAATTTATGTCAAGTGCTTCTTTGTCTATGCGTGATTTGGACATGTGCTTTTAGACGTAAGAATCAGAATATTTGACTCAGCCTGATGTCATACTCGATTTTCTTAATTATTCACCAAGGGTCCTGGTCCCCTTAAGATAGTGCACAATGGAGTGCACAATGGTATCCCACCCCTAGAATTTGGGCAGATCCTGAAAGAATTCTCGACTCATAGCCGCCATCCTTGCTTCCATTGAATCTTCATGTCGTTTGGATCTCTCATGTACCTGCTTTTTTTTTCTTTTTTCTTAGCCATTATTACCCGCAATGCCCTTTCGGGTTTTCGCTGCGTCCGGCTTGCCCGTCATTTTTGCCCGTGGCGCCCTTTCGGATTTTCACCACGTCCCGGGTATTTGATCTTGCCTGCCCCTTGGCAACTATGCTGTTTTTACCCTTGGCGCCCTTTCGAGTTTTCACCAAGTCCGCTGTGTGCCCACTGTTTTTACTCGGAGCGCCCTTTTGGGTTTTCACTCCGCCCTCTTTGTTTAGGCACACATCTCTTCTCTTTTTTTTTCTTTTTTTTTTGGATAACTGCGGCGACTAGAGGTCAGGTCCGTTGTTGCCGGCCAATGGTAACCTTTTGGCCCTTATCTTAAGTTACAATGGCAGAGCTGTCGGCCTTAGCTACAGACCCTTCTGAGGTGGGTGGATGGATGGATGTGTTTCTTTTGGGTCGATTTTTTTTCTCTTTCTTTCTTTCTTTCTTTCTTTCTTCCTCTCTTTTTTTTTTGTTTTTTGGGTTGTGTGCCCCCCCTTTTTTTTTTTTGCTCTATTCTTTTTTTTTCTCTTCTTTTTTTTTTTTTTTTACTTTTGAACCCTTTATTTGGAACACTTATTGGTGAACGGGAATGGATTCTCAGAGGTCTAAGCCTTGACCTCTTGACTTCAGCTCTACTAATGTAACTCTTGATAAGGTTAGATTGGCTTACCTGTGAGAGATTTTCACGTTATCGGCGTTGATTAGCTCAGGAAGATCCACCCCTCTCATGTTGGTGAGCCTGAGGGTGCTTCTTGGAAGGACTTTTCTAATTCTTGGGCCTTGTCCCTTTGAGTTTGATAGATGTAACGGTGCTTGTTGTAAACCTGATATGACTTTTCTTTCTTCGGCTTCATTCTTCATCAGCACTCACGGTGACATGATTTTGAGTTGAACTCGTAGGTCTGTCTTCTGATTTTAAGCTTCTTGAACTCCTCCATCCTTAGATTTCGAAGGACATCCCATTGCCAATGTTGATAGCATGTGGGAACCCTTAACAATTGATGATGTCATTCTTCATGAGAATTATCGTGCGAGATCAGAATATTACCTCCATCCACTTTGTGCTGTAATCGATTGCCACAAGTATATGTGTATGACTGCTAGATGATGCCGAGTCGATCTTTCTGCTGATGTAGATACCTCGTACAGGGAATAGCTGGAGTGTTATTAGGTTGAAGAATTTCGAAGCACACACATGGATCCGATGTGCATGTTGCTGACACTTGAAGTGCTTTCTGACATGTTGGCAACAATCTGTCTTCATCGAGCCGTGAGGTTTCTTCGATCATTCGTCAAGTCGCACACTCCAGCATGGAATGCAAGCATAGTCTTCACAGCATCTTCTTGATAGGCTTGATGAGTTTTTGATCGATAAGTCTTCATAGGACGCAAAGATTGGGAAGTGATGACTTCAAAAATTCGATCATTCTCTGCTTATTTTTCAGGGACAAGGATTCTCAATGCACACTTCCTTATGGGTCTCAGGAGATCCTAGGTTTATAACTTTGAAACTTTTTGAGATGCTATTGGCTTTTGGTTCGAACTTTCGAGGATACCCTCTAAGTTTGGGAGTCAGCTCATCATTTTCCTCATCATTTGGCTTTGTCCAGACCCTTGAGTTTGAAGTACAACTCTAGATTGAAATCTTATGAGTCAACTCCATACTCAAGTGCTTTAACAGAAAGACTTGACACTTTTATTGAAAAAGGTTTCTAAAATTTTTTTTGCTTTCAAAGATTTTCTGGTTTTTTGGAATTTTGTGAATATCTGGATTTTTTTGAACTTTTTGGACTTTCTGAAATTTTAATTTTTTTTTTTTGAAATATTTGGTTTTTTGGGTTTTTGAATCTTCTGATTTTTTATTTTTTTTGAAATTTTTTTTGTAAAAGACCCGAGCAAGACGGCGATGTGAACCAGGTGTTGCCTGATTCAGCTCGGGGAGCCGAGCACTGTCGGCTTTTATTGGCCGTCATGGGGACTACAAACCTGTTACTGCCCTGCACTCCTTCCCCTCAGGAGGCAGGGCCAGAGGGATCAGTAGGCCAACCCTCATTGTTGCACCCAAACGTCATGGCAGATCTGAAATTGGGCTCCGAGTCGGTGTCGGATGCGATTTCTCCTGGTTCGTCCCCGATGAATTGTAGCTCTTCAGGTTCATCCGGCTGAGGTGGGACCAGGACGGTAGTCCAGTCGATCGGGGGAAATTTCTGCCCCTTGCTTGAGTCTTCTTTGGGCAACTCTATCAGACTCAATCTGTTCGCTTGATCATCGAAGGTGGAATTTAGCCCATCATCAGGGTAGATAATCCCTGCATTGATGAACTAGATTGGTGTGTAAATGCAGGGATTGCCTTCTTCTTGACGACCTCGTCTTCTTTTGATACTTCTATGCTTTGGTTTCTGAATCAGAGTAGGCTGATATCGTAGTCCTCTCCTATCCATATCTTCTTGAACCTCCATGGTTCAGGTCGAGTCTTGATATTCGAGCTGATAGTAGAAGGTTTGACGCTCGGCAGGGAGGAAGACATAGTTCGATCCGATGGGACATGCGCGAGGGAAGTAATTTGCATTGTGATGGTATGAGATCTCCCCATTAGAGTGTTGTACGTCCATGGCTGGGATGGTAGGCTCTCGGAGGTTGGATGCTTCTACCTTGGAAAATTGTCCGGGATCGGTAATGATGGTGATCGCCCTATCTCCAAAGATGTGCTTGACCCTTCGGTGAAGATTTGAAGAGATGGCACCGATTCTGTGAAACCAGGTCTGATCAGAAAGGAGATGGAATGAAGCTGAGATGTCCAAGACCTAGAGAGTGATGGTTGATTTTTTGGATCGATCAGAACCTGGACATCAATCTCCCCTTCGACCTCCTCGATAGTGGCCACATAATTGAAGTTGGGCCCTAATTCTGCTAGGGCATGTGGCATGCTGTCCGAGGAAGGGTCTTCTTCTTGGAGGACGATGGCTGAAGTAGAAGCCGAATAGACAGGTGCGGTGGGCAAGTTGTGCCCCTGGTTGTTTGCTTGAGAAACGGGCAGGCTTTGCCCCTGGTAAGCTGGAGTGGGCAAACTGTGCCCCTGACTGACTATTGCTGAGACGGGCAGGTTGTGCCCCTGGTTTGCTGATGCTGCGTTAGGGAGATTGTCCCCTTGGTTGACTGAGATGGGCTGAATGTGCCCATGGTTAGAAATGGGTGCGAAGATTGAATCGACTGAAGGTGCCCCTTGCATGATGATGGGCTCTGGGATCGAAATAATTGAGGATGCCCCTTGCAGGATGAGAGGTTCGAACTCTGAACTAGAGTTGATGGCACGAATAAACTGGAGAGGAGGCTTTTCTTGGCTGGTGAAAGCTGGATAGGCAGGAGGTGTCCCTTGCATTGCGGAGACTGGATCGACTGGAGATGCCCCTTGCAGGATGAGGGGTTCTGAAACCTGACTGGTTAGGGGTGCCCCTTGCCAACCTTGATTAGGGAACTGTGAGTTCCATCTTGACTGTTGCTGTTGCTGCGGTTGTCCATGCTGAGGGAGGAATAGTGTACCTTCGGTAGAGGCGACAAGATCATCCTCTTCCATTGGATGGGAGATGAGGACACTTCCGTTATCATTCTCGTATTCAGTAGTAGGCTCTTCTTCCACTATCGGTTGAATTGGAGAAGCCTGATGAGGCCACCAAGGGGAGATCATCCCAGCCCTTATTCCGGCTTCGACTTGTTCCCCGGCGCGGATGAGTTGGTTGAAGTTCGCATATGGATGTGAGACAAGGTATCCAGAGATACTTGGATTTGCCGAGTGGACGATCATGGAGATTTGCTCCTCGTCGTCGATGGGAGTCTTCATTCTAGCGGCCATGGCCCGCCACCGTCCAACGTAAGCTGACAATGTTTCATCGCTTCTTTGCCTGAGAGCTGCGAGGTCTGCTCTCCTGGGTGCCATGTTAAGATTGTATTCGAACCTGTTGACGAAAGCATGGGAGAGCTGCTCCCAAGTCCTGATGCGATGATAGTCCAATGATATGTACCAATCCAGGGCATCGTCTTTCAGAGATTTTTGAAACAAGCGGATGAGTGCTCCATCATTGCCCGCCACAGCATTAAGCTCTCCACAGAAAGCTCGTAAGTGGTCTACAGGACAACCTGTCCCATCATATCTTTTAAATTTTGGTACCTGGAAGCCTCGAGGTACCATTGCATCAGGAAATGGACAAAGGTCCCTGAACTTAGTTGATGGAAGATCCACCCCTTGCTGCTTCTGCAACTTTCTCTTCATCTCTCGCATCTGCTCTCGGAGTTGCTCTATTTCGGAGGGACCAGATGAAGGAGATCTTGTCCCTTGCCACGATTGAGATGGCCCCCTTTCATAATAATTGGTGTCATTGATGCTCCTAAAATTCCTGCTTGAAGAAGGTTGGACCTGGTAATTACTCCCATTGTAGGGACTTTGTTGGACTGGAGCTGAGAAGAGAGATTGCGAAGAAATCCCAGTCACAGGAGAATATTGAAATTGGTTGGAATTCCCATTGGGGAGAGATTGTTGGAATTGACTGGGATTCTGGGTTGTGGGATGGGACTGAAAATGGCTCTTGTTTGCAGGAGGATGCTGGAAGAAATGCCCTGAGGTCGAGAGTTGTCCTGATTGAGGACCTTCATTAGGAGGGTATCGAAAGTCCTGCGCCACCCCTGATAGTTGTGGTTGAGATGAACTGGAGGCTGGAAGAGATGCTTGTTGTGGTTGTTGAACTGGACCAGCTTGATTGCTGGCTGCTGAAGCCTGGGCTTGTGTGAATCGGAGAAGCATTTCCTGCATGGCCTTCATGCTTTGTTGTAGCTCTTGGATGCCAGGAACTGACATGGATTTACTCGAGTTTAACAGTGGAGAGGAAGCCTCAGGTACAGGGAATGGGAAAGCCATGTTGATTTTGTATTGGATGTGGCAGGGTGATTTGGTTTGGAGGAGTAATGGTGAGAGGTATGCACTACTTTTTTTGGGTTTTGGGATTTTTCTATTTTTTTTTGTTTTGGGTAAAATGCTATGCAGATGAGATTGTATGAGGATTAATGACTTTCAAGTACGAGAAGGATTCTGTTTTTCAAGTTGGATCACGACTAGTGGGACTAATTCATCCCCAGCGGAGTCGCCATTCTGTGGACCCTCGTCGATTTTCCGCGCTGCCACACGACGACCTTCTCCCTTCCCCTTTCCTTTCGGAAAAGAAGGAGATGAGGATGCGTGAGTGCGAAATCGCCGTTTGTGCCACTGGCTTGCCTCGTTTTCGAGGGCTTCGTTTGGTTGTCGTGTTAAGCTGGATATGTTTAAGTGTGTTTATATAAGACCAGAGTCGTCACTAGCCAGTTACTTCGAATCTACAGTCGGCTAGACCCTGTAGAAACGTTAGAGAAAGGAATCCGAAGATTCATTCCTCTAAAATGACTCCTGTTGATCTGCGGCCAGAGATTCAAGGTAAGGGATCACGGTTACAGGGTGGGAAGAGGTTAAGCACCCCACACACTGCCCGTACCAAAGTACGGTCTCTACTTCACAGAATCGATCGGATACTTGAAAGTCTAGTTTAATCCTCGTATATTCTCATGGATGACATGATGCATGAATGCGGGTCTGAACAGTAAGAGTTTCTGATGGGCAGGTTCCAACAACGGGCAAGCCCAGAGCGTATTCTCGAACTGACAGGTGCTTTATGCGAGATGATGCATGCTGTGTGCTTGAATATTCAAAGTGCTTATAGTGATATGTACGTGAATGCAGGTCTGAACAGTAAGAGTTTCTGATGGGCAGGTTCCAACAACGGGCAAGCCCAGAGCATACGCTCGAACTGACAGGTGCTTAATTTAAGACATATGCGGTGTGCTTGAATAATCAAGGTGCTTGTAGTGAAGCAGGGGGGTTGGAAGAAAAGTAAATGTTGCACTTATGCTAGATGCAAATGAGATGATGCTGGAAAAATGATAGCTGGATGGACGGAGGTATCACAAGGATTGGCTTCGAGTGGCTGGATCAAGACTTGGGTGACTTGAGAGGCTTGGACCAGTGGTCAGGCTGGGCTGGACCAGGGCTAGACCCTCCTCACTCGGGCTCTCCTTGGTGGAAAAATGGGCTAAGGGGTGGAGAAGGGCACTCGAACGGACAGGCTTTCTTTGGACTCGAAGGGATCTTGAAATGAGAAGGGGAGGGGGGTATTTATAGCAGCGAGGAGTGGCAGTTTGCGTAATTTTGTCCGGGCGGCCTGCTATGGGCCGCCCGTACGGCCGCTCCTCGGTTTCCAGCGAGTACGGTCGCTCCCTCGGGGCTGCTGTTGGACTCGCTGGTCGACTCAGCGAGTTAACTCAACGGGTCGACTCGGTGGTTTGACTCGACGGGTTGACTCGACGGGTTGACTCGGTGTTTTGACTCGGTGTTTTGACTCGACGGGTTGACTCAGCGAGTTAACTCAGCGGGTTGACCCAGTGATTTTGACTTTTTTAAGATTTTTTGACTGGCCTTTTTTCTAGGGGGGTTTTCAGGCTGATGTTTAAGACTGGGTTGACTCGGTTCAGGCTTGATCTGGGCTATGGAATGGGGCTTACAAGGGTGAGTTTGGACTTGGGATTTGGGGGTATGGTCCTCCATTCATCCAGCTATCTCTACGAACAGTGTAGCCGAAGGTGGGGTGTCTACAGATTTGTACTCACCAAAATGCACGAAATTTAAGATATCAGGACTTTTTCAGACAAATTGCCAAACAGATTTTTCAATGCCTATACTAAAATTCAGCACTAAAATTAATTTTCAGACCTTGTTTCTCAGTTTATCAAACGACACCTAAGTTAAAAATTCAAAAGGCCACACCAATGTCAAACCCATCATATGTTTGGAAATCCAAACAGGTAGGAGATCACTGAACCCATCTTAAGTTGGAAATTCAAAATGGCAAGGCCATTACTAAACCCATCTTAAGTTGGAAATTCAAGATAGCGGGGCCATTACCAAACCCATTTTGAGTTGAAAATTCAAGATAGCAGGTATGAGTTTCCCAGAAAATTACATGGAAAATTCCGTTCAAAGAACCATAAGTTCTTGAATCACATTTAATTTAAATTACCTTAATATAAATAAATATTTGGAACACTATTTGCATGGACACTTGCAATTAATAAGCTCAACCGAGCCTTGACCCCTGAGATAAATGGGTTGGTCTCTCTCTCTCTCTCTCTCTCTCTCTCTCTCTCTCGCGCGCGCGCGCGCACACATGTACACCTAGACCCAAACCAAACCAACCGAAATTTTAACGGGTTTCTCCTGGTGCAAAAATTGTGACCTGGTTATTAAATGGGTCAGATCTAGGACCCCTCAAGCCGACCCAATCTGTCACATTTTCACCTAGCTCCATCCATATCATGCTCCCGCTCATTCAGTCTATTTTGAAGATGGAGGCTTGCTGAAGTTCGAACGAATTATTACATATATGTTTTATCGGCCTTAGACGGGGCTGCAGGTTTCACATGGATTTGCATAAGATAACCTAATTCTTCTTCTTCTTCTTCTTCTTTTGGGTCAGTACACATACCCCCACGGTTAGTCACACTGCAATGTTAGCCACCCCCTCTTGGGAGTTGAGACCAAGACCTCAGCGTTGAAACGAGGTTATCTTCGCTCAGTCTACCACTTGAGCTATGGATCAAAGGTGTAAGATAACCTCATTTATGTGGAGAAAAACCTTGCAACCACTACAAATCTCAAGACATTGATTGGGTACCATGCAATGTGGCAGCTTTCACTGGAGAGCAGAGAGATGGACCCAATCAGCAGCATGCGGTCCAATCAAATACCATCCCGAAAAGGATAATACCAAGCCAGCATCCCAAATCTCAACCCGAAAGTGTTATTGAAACTTATTCATCCAATCAAAATAATAACATATCAATAATATTAATCAGTACAGAAAGATGGCAAACCTATTTCTACATTTATCTCCACTCACACTTTCAAAGAAAAAATGATCTTGGCCAACTCAATCAAATGAAACACAATCGTCACCATAGATGTGAGGACGCTCAATGCAACAATTGCCACCGTCCCAATAGCCAAGCTTGGCCTAGTATTCATCAACAGCATCTGCAATAGCCCGACCGCCTTGCACACGTCCGCATCATAACATGTGTATCGCTTCTCCCACTCCATCCAATGGTTGGGCGGCTCGTAATTCATCTCCTCCATCTTCATCTCATGTATACGCTTCCTCAAGACGATCATGTCCTCATCCACCAATCTGCCTCCGAAACCCCAATCGGGGCCGTTGTTTGGGCCAGCTGATGTTCTGATCCGCAATCTCTTGGGACGGAAAGGCCGAAAAGGAGTAAGATGTGGAAGGAAGGGCAGATGAAGAAGCTTATTAGAGCGAAAGAAAAAAGTATTCATTATTAGAGAGAAGACACTGAGAAAAATATCAGGTATTAGATAACGCAAGAAGATGGGCTGATTTAGTGCCCTTTTATAAGCAATGTCTGGCGAAGAAAAAAACCTAGGAGAGAAGGCTGTGGCAAACCGTGTTATGCCACGTGTAATTTCTCGGCGGTTCTCTGCCGGACGCGGATTTCCTGGCAAAGGCTTTTGCTGGAGGTTCATGCAGTGGTGAGGCTCACCGTGATGTTTGTGAGAAATCCACCCCGTCCATCCTTTTTCCGACCTTATTTTAGGATAAGAAACTAAATATAAGGCGGATCCAAAACTCAAGTGGGCCATACGAGAGGAAACAATGGGGATTCAATAACCACTGTTGAGACATTCATATGACCACAAAAGTTTAGTATGAGGATAAGTTTTTGGTGTTTTCACTTTATCCAAGTGAGAATGACCTTATAAAGGGTTTGGATGGCATATAAACATCTAGGTGAAAGGTTTCAACAGTGAGGTTTTCTTTCCCCAATTTTTCCTCTCATATGGCCCATTTGAGTTTTTGGATCCACTGCAGTTTTAGCTGCATGTCTTAGAATGAGGTCACAAAATAGATAGATGGGATCGATTTCTCACAAACATCATAGTGGGCCCCACCTAAGCATCCCTGGCAAGGAAATTCCTGCTTAGGATGCTAGGTAGGATCCACCTTGACATTTGTAAGAAATCCACCTGTCATTTGTCTTGCAAGCTCATTTAGGACATTCAATAAAAACTAGGCCCATCTAAAACACACAAGAGGAAATAATGAGGATTCCGTGACCTAGGTTTAAATATTTATATAACCACAAAAGTTTCATACTTAGAGTAAGTTTTTCACTTTTTCACAAGCAGGAGTTACCTTATAAAAAGTTTGAATAGTATACAAACATCAAGGCTGAGGTGAAGAAAGTTTCAACGGCTGGCATTCTTTTCTTCAATTTTACCTCTACTTGAATTTTGAATCCACCTTACCTTTGATCACGTCCTTGAATATCCTCACAAAAATCACGGCACCCCCACCTAAGCATCCTATCGCAGGAATTTCTTGCCAAAGGCTTCCTCAAGAAATTCGTGTCCACGCACGACGGCATCCATGTCGTGAGCAATTGAATGGTTATCTTAGTGGCGTAAGGCGGTCCTACCTTGAAGATAGATATACGGGAAAAAAAAAAAAAAAAAAAAAGCTATGGTCATTTGTCGTACGGGCCAGATCGGTACGTTGAATGTGGACCGTCGGCAATATTTGAGACCGCCCCTTCCTTTTCATGTGGTGGTGGGCCATCAGATGAGTGGACTAGCCTGTTACTTTTTCATACCTAAACCGTCACTATGGGGTTTCCCTATGAAAGGGTCTATTCAATACAGTTGCCATTTTTGTATATGTGCTGCGTGTAACTTTGCGTGTCAGGTTGCTAAACCTCTTCAGGACAGCGGATTAGGTGAAACCCCTGCCTCACTGAAGACAATGCGTCCCTTACCGTGGGGCCCACCTTGATGTATGTATTATATATCGAGGCCGTTCATCTGTTTTTTCAGATCATTTATCAGGTGGACTATACCATAAAAGATGGTATAGTCTCTCCAAAAATGAAGCAGATCTAATTATCCACACCGTCCATCCATTTGGAGAGACCATTTTAGGGCGTGACTCAAATAATGAGGCAGTTCCAAAGCTCAAGTGGACCCCACCATAGGAAACAGTGGGGACAGTGAAACTTCTTAGGCCCATCATGATGTTTATTTGAGATCCAACCTGTTCATAAGTTCACACAGACATGGAGAAGGGAAAACACAAATATCAGCTTGATTGGAAACTTCTGTGGCTTCAACAGTGGATGTCACTATCCCCTTTTCTATGGTGGGGTCCACTTGAGCTTTGGATCAGCCTCATTCTCTTACTCATGCCTTAAAATGATCTCTCCAAATGAATGGACGGTGTGGATATGAGGCTCATGTACCATGGTGACGTCACTTCAGAAACCAGATGCGCTGCTCAACCTCTCAGTAGCTAATCCGCGTCCGGTTCTGCACCCTTCCCTTACTACGTACGTCGGCTTTGATTCTAGTTCTGCATGCGCTGGACTTTCTTCAACTTTCTTCTAGAATCGTTCACTAATACATGATTGCGATGTGCGTGTGTAGTTTCTCCCGAAGTTTAGAAAAAAGAAAAAAAAAAAAAAATCTAAGACTTAGGACTTTCTTCACAACATTTGTAAAAAATAATTAAAAATGAAAAGTCATTTGCCTTAGATGTTTTTAGACAAGTTTTGCTTTAAATAAACCAAATATCCATTTACAAATTTATTTTTTGAATGGAATTTTGTATTAAAATTGTAGTCAAAGAGAAAATGTGACGTGTGTGTTGAAGATAGATGGTGGAATATGTCAGACATTGGCACGTGCAAAAGTGTTTGAAGATGGATGGTAGCACATGTGGAGTGCTTATAAATCCAAATTATAATTAAAAAAATCACCAATTAAAGTCATTGTGGTAGCTAGCACAACCAATTCTAAACTTCAGGTTTTAAAGTTAGGCACCATATAGTAGCCAAATCCTTCCCTCAACGAATTTGATTTGGCCTAAGATATAATTGATATTGTCCATGTATAAGTTGGGAGCACTTTAATTAGAATATATATTAGGTACTGCCTATTGTTGCTTTTTTATTGGGCTCTTTTCAATGAATCCAATTTGCCTATGTAATTTTTAAATGGTGTCTACCATGAGGTCTTCAATGACTCAAAATACTTACCTTAGATTTTTAATTTTCTTCATGGTTCTAGTTAATTTGGGCCGTCTAAAAGGATTTACAAATTAAAGATTATAAGATTACGTGAAAATTTCACACTTGCAACTTGAGAATAGCTTAAAATTGTCATCACTATTGACCACACCATTTGTCACATAAAGAATAATAATCAAATTCAACAGATTTGAATTAATTAATCAACTATTGTGTTCTTAAACAATCACATCTTCAATTTCATTGTTGGTGACGCAGTAAAATTGAAACCCTTAGATCTCTTAAACCTTTCAACCGTTTGTGCAGAAATTTCAAACAATAAATCTTTATATCAAGTACTATGACTTGGTTGGTCTATGCGAAAAAAAGAAGGCAAGCACATAAGAGCAATAAAATAGAATGGTTTTTTCTTTAAGTATGGATTTTGAGAGATGGATCCACAATGATTGTTGCAAAAGTTGGCCTTGAAATGGTTTGTTAGCCAAATTTGCATAATAATGAACACTCAATGTAACAAACATGGAAATTTAGGGAACTATTCACATACCTTAATGACAATAGTTTTTTCAGGTGAGGATTGGTGAGAGCAAAGATTACTCTGAATCACATACCTCTTGATTTTTCGCAATTGGACGATGGTTTTTAGTACATTTAACCGAGGGAATCAAGACTTATATATTTCTTAAGAATTATAGTTAAAGATAGTTTAACCCATCACAACTTCACTTTCTTTAAAGGTCTCTAGGCTTAAAGAATCTGTCTTTCTAAAGGATCCTAAATCGGAATAAGGAAAGTGCATCGCCCTTCACGTAACTGAATCGATCACAACTATTATGGGACTCCCTAAAATGCTCAATCCAAATAATCTAATAGTTAAAATAGGTTTCATTATTATAAGTCATTAATCATGTAAGGCCCACCTATAAAAGTAGAGCTGGATATAAACTGGGCTAGCTCGAAAGTTCGGTCAGGCACAAATCGAAAAAACCCGGTTTGAAGTGGAGTTTGAGCCAACGACAAGCTACCCTTACACGGCCCGTTTAATAAATGGGTCGAACCCAAAATCTTGCAGCGTCAGCTTGGCTAGGCTTGCTTTGGACCAGCCCGGCCCATAGGATACTAGGTATAAAAAAAACCTAAACAACATCATTTCTCTCTCTCTCTCTCTCTCTCTCTCTCTCTCTCCTTAGAGGATGTTAAACATCATATAGTAAGATACTCTTTTATTTTTTTGTTATTTATAACTTTTTGAATTCTTTTATATTTAAACAAATAACAAAAAAAGAGCCTCCACTTGCTCGAACTCAGTCTGGCCTCGTCCAAAATTTTCGACCAAACCGATCCAATCAGATTTTTCTGGAGCAAACCAAACTCAGGCAACACGGGTCAACCTGAAACCCAAATTGACTCGATCAACAATCTGTAATGCCACAAAATCAAGCCAAACCCAAACTAGGGCTAACTAATTAGCTCGCCCAGATCATTGCCCACCTCTATAGAAGTCATATAACACATTAGCACACGAGCGCATATGAAGCGCTTAAAATTTGACAACAGTCATGTGACATGTGGCTTAATAGCATGTGTGGCATATATATGGTGTTTAGAGATAAGAATGATATATGTTACACATGGCACAATGAAATGTGGGCTACCAAAAGATGTGTGGTGACACATTTCGTACATGTGGCATAACGGTACATGAGTGGTTCTTTAAGATGGATGTTGACTTGAAGATAAATTGTTGCACATGATAGACACTTAGATAGCTAGGTAGTGGTATTGTGACTATCATGTGAGGTACTTTACAAGAATCGAAGGGTCATTTTAATCTCATTTTCTTAATGTTTTAAAAATGATATTTCTTAAGGTCTAGGCTCAAAATGAATGAAGCCCTTTTTTCCCCTTAAGAAATGAGAGGAAAACTAGGCTCCAAATGAATGAAGTCCCATTTTCCCCTTAAGAAATGAGAGGAAAACTAGGCTCCAAATGAATGAAGTCCTTTTTTTCCCTTAAGAAATGAGAGGAAAACGAAAATGGATCAAAATGGCATTTCCATGGAGTTTACGAAAACAAATGTTGTAAATATCCTTCATTGAAATGATGTTTCCTCATTTTATATTTCAATGAATCCAAACATGTCTTAAAGTATGGATGGGATTTTGTTTCTACAGCAGTAGATGACCAAAACACTATAAGTAGAGGAATCTTGTCCCTCTCAACATATGCTTTAATGTGTGTGCTTCCCTATCAGTAGCAACGGGCATAGAGAAATAACAAAGAGGAACTTAATAATAGGATGTTTTTAATTCAATTTTGATGATTTGCCTATGTTTATATTCCCGTTCCTATGCAGTATTCATAAGATTCGGCTAAGTTTACACTTTCACCTAGTGGGCTTGAAATCGAATTGGTCAAAAATCTTAATCATCTAAATGGAGAACATTTTACAGTTAGAAATGGACAGCTAAGAAAATAGGACCGGTATATAATAAGTGGTGACACCAGTTTTCCAATAGAGTAGTTGAGATCCATATCTTAGCAATATCTTGGTCATTGATGAAGTGGACCCACTTAAAGCATATGTTCTTGACCAAAAAGCCAAAGGCTCAATATGACAAAAGACGGTTAGATGAAAGATGAAAGATGACTACAACACATATTCATTATACACTAATGGCCCACCAAAAGAGCGGTCCATCTATATTTCTGAAACAAGAAATGTTTGTGATAGCCCTCACATGATGAGTGGCCCAGATCCTGCACAAGTGTACCATATATATGAGTTTAAGGGTAGCTTAGCTACACGGTTTGGATCATCGCAGAAGTGAGATTTGATCTTGTTGAAATATTTTAAATAAAATATATATTGGCTAAAAATTATTTTGAAAAACCTTTGAAAAATCAAACTTTGTTTTGTCCCATATCGGATAGGAGAAAGATTTTTTACCTCTTTATAAGTAAGGTGTTGTGCACCTTACTTATTTATGGTGGAAGAGAAGGAGTATGGTGGCTTGCGTGTTCCAGTACGAAGCACTGGAACACTGCGCACGCGCACGGGTTTGGTCTTGGGCTCGAGCATGGGCACGGGCACGGGCTAGGTGCGAGGGTGTGGGCATGTGAGGCAGTGTGGCTATAGAGGCGCTAGTGGGCACGTGCGCATCGTGTCGCAAATGGGTCACGACCTCGCGGACCGGAGCGAGACTGGTGCGACAGAGGCTAGGTAGTAGGTCAGGTGGCTGGGTTCGAAACAGAGGAAGTGTTGTAGGTGGGAGGTCTGATAGAGAGACCTCTCTGCTTTTTATAGAGAGTTGCAGGGCTAATTAGAGGAACCTGTGTAACTGCTCATACAGTAACTGTCCAGACCGTGCAGTAATAGCTGCGTGTGGCTAGTTGTAATACCCCTATTTGGCATACACTGTAGTGTTAAAAATAAAATAAAATAAAATAAAATAATAAAAATAAAAACATTTTATTATTAGTTTAAACAATGTGTGTGGCCCACCTGATTGATGAAATAGACCAATCATGAGATATGAGGGTCGTAGGTACATATAGAAGGTAATGGATGGTGTGGATTACGTTGACAGTTAGGGTGGCCCCCACTTTTAGTGGGCGTGTGTATCCACATACGTGTGCACACGCTGTGCACCATAACTAAATTTTTGGGTCAGCGTACGCTGACCCGATTTCCCTAAGAGGAAATTCCCTCTTCTTCTTTCTTTATTCCCGCCGAGCGGGCGGACGGCCGCTGTCCATTTTTGGAGTAAAGATGGCCCACTTTTCGTGAACCTTTGGGACGATCCAAACCGTTCAAGCGGTTCGTAGGCGAGGGCAAATCAAAACCTTGGTGGCGATGTCACCCACCGTACTTCAAAAGTATGATAGTTTAGGCCGGAAGTTAGGCTGTCCAAATTGGGTTTGTGTTTTCTGCAACTACAAAATCATCAAACTACGATCAGTATGTTCCGCTTTTGATTGATCCAAACCGTCCATTTTGGTGGGGGGTAGGCCCTTTGTCTAACCTTGAAAGCTTTCCTTGGTTGGACTAGTGTGTGCATGTAGGGGACTCATCAAAGTCCGTCTGTGAAGCTGGTTCTTTTGAAAATACCATTGCCAGCTTGGCAATCCGCGTCCGATGCTTTAAAATGCATCTTGGCCGTTCATAACGATCTGTTGGGAAGAGTTTTAGTGCAATCCTAGCCGTCCATACCCATTTCACGCGGATCGTCTAAACACTATATATATCAAGAATGGTTTTCCATTCTTTTCTCTTGGGCATCCAAAAATAGAAATCCTAGATGCAAACCAATCCAGACCCCCCCTTCAATCTCCATCACAACCATCCAAGTTCATCTCCCTCTTGCTCGAGGAGATTAGAGAAACCAGATCCGATTGCAGCTCTTCTGAGTTTCCAGCATCTGAATCCCTTCCTTCCATCTTCTCTTTTATCTCAGAGAATCCGAGACTCGTTCCAGTCATCAGATCTATGCTGTTCTTCAAGCCTTGTATCAAGGTTGGAGCTATTCAGAAGTTTCAACTTGGAGGAAACTGCATCCTAGATCAAGCTTCCATTGATGTCTGTATTTCCTGGTTGAGTGGGGTTGTGACTGGTGTATTGGCTTTCAAGTGGGAGTTCTTCTTATTGCTGATCAGGTAGGTCTCTACTTTCTGTTTTGGATCAAGCTATGGTGTGGTTTAATGCTTTAATGGATTTAGTATTGTTGTTAAAAAAAAAGGATTCGATAGTAGTGTTTGTAGCTCTGATTTTGATCAACTCAGTGAAGGTTGGATCTAAGCTGTTGAGTTTGGATTATTCTATCAGGAAACTTAATTTCAGTTTAATTTCTAATGGATTCAATCTCAAGATCTTTAGATCTGGCCATTGGAGGAGCTCAACTGAGCTTGATCAGATGATTGATCAAAGTTGTATAGTCCATGAACTGGCAGCATTTATTGAAGAACTTGAAATCCCTAAAATCGGGGCTAGATCATCTTCTCCAGTTGTGTATGTGAATGGTGTGTAACATTCCTGTTGAAGTTAATTTAGAAGTTGGGTTTGGGTTCAATTTGATTTGAGATTAAGGTTTACTTTCAATCAGTATTTTGTTTTTGATTATGTACTCTTGCTTATAAAGCCTCCTAAATCGGGTCAACTCGTTTTAACTAATGGGTTTCATGGGACTCAGTTGGGGAAATTAGACCTAATCTAATCTGACCCAGCATTTGAATCAATTTAACAACTTAAATTGGTACTGTGGGTTTCTAGATTGGCTTGTGTTTGCAATTGGGTTTCAAGTCATTGCTAAAGTGACTCTATCGAAATTCACTGGGTTGGATTGAATTTATTATCTAAATAGTATTTGATTATATTAAAATGACATTAATATTGGGTTCGATTCTCCAACTAGGTAGGAGTTACTTTCAAGGTACAACTCTCCTTGCTAATTTTGTTGTAGAGCCTTAGTGGTGTTTTAAGTATAAATCCTTCTTCTAGTGGAATAGAATCAAGCGGTTTAACTTAAATTGAAATTTGAGTGAGTTTATCTTCTAATCTTTAATTACGGTAGCCCTTATAGTATTAGTGAAGTTTCTAATTGTATAATATATCTATTGTAGGAGTTTGGGGTTTTCCCAAAGTTTCTCTCCTTGTTGTAGTTTAATTACCGGTGTTCCAATTTCAGGTGAGTTCCCTCACCCTTCAAGTCTTCCTCAAATTTTTATTGGTTATTGAATATTAATTCTTAATTGTTTTGTTGCAAAGCATGTTATTAGATTGATAACACCACATTTGGAAAATATATAAATAACTTGAAGGAAATTAAGTAGTGTTCACATGTTTAATTCAAAAAGCTTATTTGAATGAAATTTAATTTTTAACAATGGAATATGTTAAATGCTTCATATGTGTGTTAATTTTATGTATGAAGTGAATGCTATAAAATCTTATGACGTATGTTGGACATTAAAGTAAATTTAGTTTGAATGATATTTGTTAAAATATATGAGCATTATGACAAATAATGATATTGGCTTACAAATTATATTGATGTTGGGTTGTGATATATTACCTAGAAAGGAATGGGAGTTAAGCCTATGATCATTCCTCTCGTGGGTCAGGGATGGTGTTCTGGGATTGTGCACGTTCCCCATAGTGTCCGCGAGTATATTTTATTAAATTACCAAATGGACTAATGACGGCTGGGTAATCATCTATCGCATGGCATTTGTGGATGTGTTGACGACGAGTCACACTATTCTTGGTTTGATAAGCATTGCATTGCGGGTAACTTTGGTGATTAACCGAGTTACTGTCGGCTCGACCCTCACCAGCTGGATACATTCCCAGGCTGAAGAACATGTGCATGCATTCATGCATTAACAAGATTTATAAGTAACATGATAATCATAAAGTGTTGGATACATGTTTACCTATTTTCTATAACTTCTGTAATCATATTAATTGCACCTGCTTCTATCATAATTGTCTTGTATTAAGTACATGGAAATATTGGGGGGTGTTGCCTCACTATGACAACGAGTGACGTTGTCAAAATATATCAGATGGTGCAGGTGATGGAGAGGATGTCCCTGTTCCAGCTGTAGATGAGCCTAAGGTGGACATTCAAGACACTTGGCCTTACCTGTCCTAGGAGGAGCTGGACCAGATGGCAGCCCTTGACGAATAGTCTTACTTTCCTTTTTGTTCGTTACTTTTAGAACCTTGGATTTGTATAAGCCTTATGGGCATTACTTACTTCCGCTCTGATATGATGATTTTGCATTGTGGGATTCTTAGATCTATCTCTCGTATTTGGATTACAATGATATTGTTAAATGATGATTATTAGTCTTTACACTTGGGTTTTTCAAAGCATGGGCTTCTCACTCGAGCCCTGAAAAATCGGGGCGTTAAACTAGCCCAATAGTCAGAAACGGCTAGCCATTGAGTCTAAACAGCCAGTATGCAGGTGTGTAACTCCCACATGCACAACAGTCAGAAATTGCCAAAAACAGCTAGTTTCTCACAATAGCCAGAAAACGGCTAGTGCCATTATGACTCTAGACCAAAACTGTCAGCCACCCTTGCCTATATAAACCGGATAGGTCTAGTTCATTCAAACACAACAACAGCAATCACAACCATCTCTACTGAACCAGCACCCATCTAAGTCTATTAGCCTCTCGGTTTGGTTGATACAAATCAAGCCACTTAGACTAGTGTAGTGGTCTGCTGTTGTAAGAAGAAGACCGTCATTCTTTCTCTCGCTTTCTTTTCTTCATTTGCCAGACAATGTTACTAAGTTCCATAGTGATTCCTTCGTTTCTTGCTGAACGCAGAACCACATAAGGCTCGTCGTATCCTAGAAGCAATCTGCCTGTAACCTATCAGCAGACTCAAAATAATTTTAGGGGTAAATTACGCTTTAAGGACAGCGTATTTTTCATGTGCTTCAGCCTGTCCTTATTTCTCGATTTTTCCAAATTAATTTATTTTCTGAGATAAAAAATTCTTAACAATTTTAAAGCGTAATTTTCTGATATGGAAACCGAAGGGGTATCATCAATCAAACTGATGAACCAAGATCTGATTCGTCTGGACCAATTCGATGGAACCAATTTCACCAAATGGCAGGATAAGATAAAGTTCCTACTTACAGCATTGAAAATATTCTATATCTTAGACCCGAACTTGAAGCCGCTTCATCCAGCTACTGATAAAGACACGATTGAGCATATCAACGCACGTATCAAAAGAGAAGAAGATAATCTGCTGTGTCGAAGACACATCTTGAACACGCTATTTGATCATCTGTATGATCAATATACCAGAACTGAATCTGCCAAAGAAATTTGAACCGCTCTTGAGTTAAAATTCAAAGCCGAAAGCTAGCTATTTTGATTACACCATGGTAGATAACAAATCACTGTTAGCCCAAATCGAAAAACTACAGCTAATTATTAGCAAAATTAGTGCCCTAAAAATTGATATCCCTGAATCTTTCCAAGTCGGGGCTATTATCGCAAAATTGCCCCCAAGTTGGACAGAATACATGAAGAAACTGCAATATAAAACCGAGGATTATTCACTGGAACAAATTCAGAAACACATCCGAATAGAGGATGAATCCCGAAACCGTGAAAAGAAAAATGAAAATGAGAATTCCTCGTCCAAGGTGCAAGCAATAGAAATGTAACGCCCAAAATCTCGAGACCCGATTACGACATCAAGCCTCGGTATTTCGGGTATTACGGTTGCTTTGCGGAAGCATGATGTTCGTACAAATACTCTTGGTATCCATGTGCTAATGTAGAACCATCCATAGGAAATGCATATAAACAAGTAAATAATAAGAGGGTGCTATTCCAATTACAAAACATCATCATCCAAAATGTGAGGCACCCACACCACAGGTGGCCTCACCCAGCCCAAAAGGAAAAGTTAAAACGTATAATAATTTTCTTTTACAAATCCGGAGCCACGACTCCCAAAATGAGGTCGACAAGGCTAGATCCCTCATCTAGATCTGATCGTCAGCTAGCTGGACGTAAGAGGACTCGAGAAAGTCCTCGAATTCGGCCTGCAACGCCTCCTCCTCTACTTGACTTGCATCCATTATAATCTCGTCTGGGTGTGTGTTATAACGCCGGCTCAGGTGCGGGTGTGAGTGATCAATTCAGTGAGGACTACAGTTCAAAGTTTAACATGTTATCAAACGAAGCAGACTTAGGCATTGACCACAAGCAAAACAAAGATTTCTAGTCTAGTAAATTAATGCATGAATGACATGAGTTCGCATAACATGAATGTTCCGGATATGATGAGGAACACAAGATAACACTGGCGCCACATCAACCAACCAGGCACTCTAGAACCTCCAAAAATGAAAATGAACTTGGATTATCCGTCGGTATCCTGACCTTTAACAGTAGGACAGTTACCTAGAAAATCCATGACATGGATGCGTGATTAGGCCTTGTATTATTATTTCCATTTCAAACAGCATTTTGTGAAATTCAAAGTACCGGGTCCAATCACAGGTCCAAATCTGAGTCACATGGCTCCGATGGTGCATCATCGATCATCGCCAGTGACTCAATGATTCCCTTTTTCTTCTACAAACATATTACGGTTCCCTTCACACTATTAAAAATGGAATTGCCCCACCTGTCTCGATCATTATGATATGGTGAAAAAATTTCAGTTTGCTCCAAAGACACTATGGGGAGGTGAACCACCCCAGCATACACTACAAAAAATTCCATTTTTACCGACGAACGACGAAATCAGTAAAATTTCGTCGGGAAATGTTTTTCCCGACGAAATTTTTCGCGGCTAACATCGTCGCAGAAAGGCCGTCGGTAAAGGTTTTTACCGACGAAATAATTTTTTCGTAGGTAATAATTGAACCATTACCGACGAAATTATTCGTCGGCCAAACATATGAATTTTTTCGGGATTGAAAATGATACGTCGGTGAAAAAACTTTTACCGACGAAATAATGCGTAGGTAAAAACACGTTAAAACTTTTACCGACGAAATATTTCGTCGGTAAAAGAAAGGAAAAATTTTTTACCGACGAAATAATGCGTAGGTAAAAACATGATAAAATTTTTACCGACGGAATAATTCGTCGGTAAAAGCATCTCAGAGCTTTTTACCGACGAAATATTCCGTCGGTAAAAGTTTTTGCTTTCTTTTACCGACGAAATATTTCGTCGGTAAAAGTTTTTCCTTTCTCGGTTCCATTTGTTTTCAAAAATTCAGGAAAATTCCTGATATACACCTGTAAAAAAACCTATACATTTTGAATCCTACTCACATGCACAAACATACAAACAAATAAAAAGTACATCATCCATACACAAATAATCCATTCCACATCCACAAACAAACAATATTCATCCACACACAAATATATACAAGTTAAAAGTCGTATATTAAAAAAATAATCAGGAAGATGAAGGCGGAGGTGGGGGAGGTGGCGGGGCATCGGCGCCAAGGCGTGCAGCGAGAGCCTGAAACATCTCCTGCATCCGTCGCTCATGCTCCTGCCGCAACTCCTCGATCCTCCTCTCCCGCTCCTCCCGTCGCCTCTCCTCCTCCTCCCTCTGCCTCTCTAGCTGCTCCCGAATCCTATCGACGACGACCTGTAGCTGCTGAACCTCTCTCTCTGCGATGTCAGCTCGGCGTTGAGCGCTCTCACCAGCTACGGATCGGCTGGAGCCAGCTCTAGTTTGTGCCATGAGCTTAGCACCATGGCCAAGCCCACGCACATATCCAGAACGGGTGCCAAGCACCTCGCTCAGGATTTCTGGCTCACTCCGCTGACTACCATCGGGAGTGGGCTGACTGCGTATGGTGTCCATCGCCGCCTGTAATGAAAAGATATGAAATTTCATAAAAAATGACATGAATGATATTATTATCAATCAATGCGCAATTAAATTTAACAAAGTAAAGATTTTTACCCAATGCTCACTGGCTCTAGGATGAACCCAAGATCCCGTCGCCTGCCGACAGTGAGTCCCTCTGTAGAGGTCTACTGGTCCAGGCTCCTGGCCGGTGACGGAATCCCGCAGCGCAATCGAAAGGAAAAAAGACTTATAATAAATGCCAATCAAAATAATATATTAACTTAATAATCATCAATAATTTCTTACCATGTCGTAACGATGTCGTACAAATGACTTTGAACCAGCTACGTGGTTCACTTGTAACTTTTCCCTGTTCGCAGAATTTATTCTGCTCCTCTTCTGAACACATTATACAAAATACATTTCTATTAATTGCGAAATTAATTGTGAATTTAATTGTTACCGTAAGATATCGTACATGTAAATATTACCTGAAAAGCCTCCGACGAAAATCTCTCGCAGAGTATCCGCCAGTCATCTGTACTAACGTGTGGCGGTGCGGACTGTACGGCCTCATCGTGTGTCCTGCACCGCTTGTACCGCTGGTGCAACTCTCCGCGGTACTCCTTGAACCGCTCCCTAATCATGTCGTCGACGGCATGAGAAATGTAGGGAACATTCAAATCGAATTCAAATTTATCCTGCAGTTTCGTAAATAATAAATTAAGGGAATAAACTTATTAACAATAGGACTTAACCGTAAATGAACTTTCACAAAAGAAAATTTCAATTTACTAAACTTTACCTGAAGGCGCTGACGGATGAGCTGTCGCACATCATCTGTCACGTCAGTCCAACGGGGGGTGGTGGCGGGGATCAGAGATCGGCATAGGACACCGACCTCAGACGTAAACAATCTGGCACTGTCCCCAACAGGTCTAAGGCAGTCCTGTGGGAACTCTACTGCCACCCTACCCTCATGCGTAAGTCGCTCTAAAACTAACCCACGCGTGGGTCCACGTCCTCGTCGGCTGGTAGAAGATGCTGCTGCGAAAAGATATATGTAAGTAACAATATAAACAGAAATCACTAAATAAATGTCTAGACTTACATGCAGTGCCCGGTGTATGCTGAACCGAAGGATCAGATGACTGTGATGCACCGTGCGACGTCGATGCTGTCTGTGTCGCATCACGGGTGGAAGGGGTAAATCCAGTGCGCGAACGACCTGATCTCCCACCTGGTGCCATGACTGAATATATCTGAAATACAAACTTATAAATTTAAACAATGTCAATGCAAGTTTATGAACATCATTGCAGAGTGAATTTGTGCTTATGCTTAGAGAAATGATAAAAATATGATTAGACTATTACACTATAATGCAAGCAGAATATAATAAAACCGTAAACAGAATATAATAAAACCGTAAACAGAATATAAAAGTTGAAAAATCCATTACACATTGTCATTCTATATTAAATACATATATCTCATTGTAATACAAATCAACTTCGGATCAACTATCCGAAATACTCCCTGCGTAAGTTATCGTACGCTGCAGATGTATATTCGATGCTGTATGAAGCACTCGACGCTGCAGAGAATCCTCTGCAAACCAGTCATATTGCTTATCAAAATGTTGCCAGGCTTCAGAGTCAGCGGGATGCCTCAATGTATTATCATCATGAAGGCGTTTCTCCTTATGCCACCTCATATCTTCAGCCGTCTTGCTTGACGTAAACAATCTTTGTAATCTGGGTTTCAATGGAAAGTACCTTAACACCTTTTGTGGAATTTTCTTACGCTTAGCTTCGTCATATTTCCACCTAGACTCTCCACATTGTGGACACTCCTCAACATTTTCATGTTCTTTCTAATACAATACACAATCATTTATACATGCATGTATGAGGATGTAACCAAGGCCCAAGTCTCGCATTAACGATTTTGCCTCGTAATGAGACTTAGGCAATGTCTCACCTTCAGGTAATACTTCTTTCAACAAGCCAAGTAACATGTCGAACGATTTGTTACTCCAATGATTTATTGTCTTCAAATGAAGTAACTTTGTAAGGAAATTCAACTTGGAGAAGTTCCGACACCCCGGATAGAGTGGACGTTGCGCATCCCTCAACAACCTACTAAACTTTTCTGATTCGGCATCACCCATAGGAGGAATATCCTGGCTAGTACTTGTCGCTGCAAAATCAGTATCCGCAATTGTTCCCCTTAACACATCCCCAATGATATCTTGCATATCGTCAATATCTTCATCCTCGTCATTACGCACAATTGGGTCAGCAAGGACTTCAGTGGCCTCAACTCTTTGGTGGAAGTCTTCACCATGATGAATCCACCAAGTGTAACCCTGGTCAATCCCAACTATGAACAAATCATCTTCCACTTTGTCCAATGTCTTGTGAATCATGTTCTTGCATTTTCGGCATGGACACCTAATTCTATTACCTGAATCTGCCCGATCTCTCGCAAATTCCATGAACTCCTTAACACCTTCTTTATACTCTGGGCCAAACCGATTCTTAGCTTGCATCCAACTCTTATCCATATCTACAATGCAAAGATTAGAGTCAGGTTTAGTTTAAGTGACATGAGTTTAGGATTAGGTTTAGTCATAGGTTGAGATTTTCGGGTTCGGGATTGGATTTCGGGTTAGGTTTTCATATTTGGGTCTAGGTTTATGTTAGGTGAATGGATTCAGGAATAGGTGTAGGTTTAGTTTAAGTGATTTGAATATAGGATTAGGCTTAGGTATAGGTTGAGATTTTCGGGTTCGGGATCGGGTTTCGGGTTAGGTTTTCGTGTTTGGGTTAAAGTTTAGGTTAGGCGAATGGATTTAGGAATAGGTGTAGGTTTAGTTTAGGTAATTTGAGTTTAGGATTAGGTTTAGGCATAGGTTGAGATAGTCGGGTACGGGATCGGGTTTAGGGTCGCATTTTCGTGTTTGGGTCTAAGTTTAGGTTAGGTGAATGGATTTAGGAATAGGTGTAGGTTTAGTTTAGGAGATTTGAGTTTAGGATTAGGTTTAGGCATAGGTTGAGATTTTTGGGTACGGGATCGGGTTTAGGGTCGCATTTTCGTGTTTGGGTCTAAGTTTAGATTAGGTGAATGGATTTAGGAATAGGTGTAGGTTTAGTATAGGAGATTTGAGTTTAGGATTAGGTTTAGGCATAGGTTGAGATTTTTGGGTACGGGATCGGGTTTAGGGTCGCATTTTCGTGTTTGGGTCTAAGTTTAGGTTAGGTGAATGGATTTAGGAATAGGTGTAGGTTTAGTTTAAGTGATTTGAATATAGGATTAGGCTTAGGTATAGGTTGAGATTTTCGGGTTCGGGATCGGGTTTCGGGTTAGGTTTTCGTGTTTGGGTTAAAGTTTAGGTTAGGCGAATGGATTTAGGAATAGGTGTAGGTTTAGTTTAGGAGATTTGAGTTTAGGATTAGGTTTAGGCATAAGTTGAGATTTTTGGGTACGGGATCGGGTTTAGGGTCGCATTTTCGTGTTTGGGTCTAAGTTTAGGTTAGGTGAATGGATTTAGGAATAGGTGTAGGTTTAGTATAGGAGATTTGAGTTTAGGATTAGGTTTAGGCATAGGTTGAGATTTTTGGGTACGGGATCGGGTTTAGGGTCGCATTTTCGTGTTTGGGTCTAAGTTTAGGTTAGGTGAATGGATTTAGGAATAGGTGTAGGTTTAGTATAGGAGATTTGAGTTTAGGATTAGGTTTAGGCATAGGTTGAGATTTTTGGGTACGGGATCGGGTTTAGGGTCGCATTTTCGTGTTTGGGTCTAAGTTTAGGTTAGGTGAATGGATTTAGGAATAGGTGTAGGTTTAGTTTAAGTGATTTGAATATAGGATTAGGCTTAGGTATAGGTTGAGATTTTCGGGTTCGGGATCGGGTTTCGGGTTAGGTTTTCGTGTTTGGGTTAAAGTTTAGGTTAGGCGAATGGATTTAGGAATAGGTGTAGGTTTAGTTTAGGTAATTTGAGTTTAGGATTAGGTTTAGGCATAGGTTGAGATAGTCGGGTACGGGATCGGGTTTAGGGTCGCATTTTCGTGTTTGGGTCTAAGTTTAGGTTAGGTGAATGGATTTAGGAATAGGTGTAGGTTTAGTTTAAGTGATTTGAATATAGGATTAGGCTTAGGTATAGGTTGAGATTTTCGGGTTCGGGATCGGGTTTCGGGTTAGGTTTTCGTGTTTGGGTTAAAGTTTAGGTTAGGCGAATGGATTTAGGAATAGGTGTAGGTTTAGTTTAGGTAATTTGAGTTTAGGATTAGGTTTAGGCATAGGTTGAAATAGTCGGGTACGGGATCGGGTTTAGGGTCGCATTTTCGTGTTTGGGTCTAAGTTTAGGTTAATTGAATGGATTTAGGAATAGGTGTAGGTTTAGTTTAGGAGATTTGAGTTTAGGATTAGGTTTAGGCATAGGTTGAGATTTTTGGGTACGGGATCGGGTTTAGGGTCGCATTTTCATGTTTGGGTCTAAGTTTAGGTTAGGTGAATGGATTTAGGAATAGGTGTAGGTTTAGTTTAGGAGATTTGAGTTTAGGATTAGGTTTAGGGCATAGGTTTGGATTTGCGGGTTCGGGATCGGGTTTCGGGTTTGGTTCTCGTGTTTGGGTCTAGGTTTAGGTTAGGTGAATGGATTTAGGAATAGGTGTAGGTTTAGGTTAGGTGACATGAGATTAGGTTTAGGGCATAGGTTTGGATTTGCGGGTTCGGGATCGGGTTTAGGGACGCATTTTCGTAGCTTATAGGGCCCCGGTTAAGAGTTAGATGAATTGAGTTTAGGTTTCGGTTTAGGTATAGCTTATAGGTTTTAGTTTTAGGTTTATGGTTTCAGGTTTTAGTTATAGGAAATGGACAGCTTCATCATGGTCATAACAGCGGTTCCCACCTTCCAGGGACCCCCGCTCAACAACCGGATAGCTCCGACGCACATCCGGGTCTGCTCCATTAATTTCGAGCTAATACATAAACACGGGCCTGTCCAAATGGCCAGGCCACCCATATTACTGTCTATAGGAAATGGACAGCTTCATCATCATGGTCATAACAGCGGTTCCCACCTTCCAGGGACCCCCGCTCAACACCTGGATAGCTCCGACGCACATCCGGGTCTGCTCCATTAATTTCGAGCTAATACATAAACACGGGCCTGTCCAAATGGCCAGGCCACCCATATTGCTGTCCATAGGAAATGGACAGCTTCATCATCATGGTCATAACAGCGGTTCCCACCTTCCAGGGACCCCCCTCAACACCCGGATAGCTCCGACGCACATCCGGGTCTGCTCCATTAATTTCGAGCTAATACATAAACACGGGCCTGTCCAAATGGCCAAGCCACCCATATTGCTGTCCATAGGAAATGGACAGCTTCATCATCATGGTCATAACAGCGGTTCCCACCTTCCAGGGACCCCCGCTCAACACCCGAATAGCTCCGACGCACATCCGGGTCTGCTCCATTAATTTCGAGCTAATACATAAACACGGGCCTGTCCAAATGGCCAGGCCACCCATATTGCTGTCCATAGGAAATGGACAGCTTCATCATCATGGTCATAACAGCGGTTCCCACCTTCCAGGGACCCCCGCTCAACACCTGGATAGCTCCGACGCACATCCGGGTCTGCTCCATTAATTTCGAGCTAATACATAAACACGGGCCTGTCCAAATGGCCAGGCCACCCATATTGCTGTCCATAGGAAATGGACAGCTTCATCATCATGGTCTAAACCGCGGTTCCCACCTTCCAGGGACCCCCGCTCAACATCAACATCAATCAACTACTCTTAATCACAAGTATCATGTTCGTCATCTAATTTGCCACTAAATGATAATATAATAAAATCAGTCGCCCATCCAAGGATGGATAGATTGAAATGCTATCATTATTTCCATTTAAATGCCCAAGCCTAAATTTCGACAGCATCTCCCCCTATCTCTCCAGATATATTTATCTTACATTTAATTTCCACGTCAACTATCCACACATTGTGTGGATTAAATTGACAATGGAATTAAGCATAAGAAACATATCCAGAGAGAATAGGAGAGTTACCGCACGAAACTAATGACAGAGCATGTAAATGACAAACAACGATAACATTCCAATCTATCCAACCTTGGACTGTCCAACAGGACAATTTGGCAGATTTCTATACCTCCAAAACACACTTTATCTATGCTCGGCAATATAGAAATCTCCAAATGGGCTAACTGATTCTATTATACTACCATTTGTGGACAAAAAATAACTATTAATAATAAGCCAAATACATCCACAACATACATCCACATAAATCAACCACGGGTAGCTCCAACGCACATCCCGGGTTTGCTCCATCAATTCCAGATACACAAGCACATAAAATGACAGAATCATCAACACCATGAATCAAGTCTAATCAAATACCTAATGACTGCTACTTTCTCAACAAATAAGTATGTATGGGGCCCACCATGGGAATCGGATTGCGTGCAGAGTTACTCTGCACGCTCTTATCATGTAGAGTAAATTCAGTTGGGCCCACCTAGAATGTATGTGATTTATCTATTCCGTCCTTATGTTTTTTCAGCTCATTTTAGTGGTTGAGCCCAAAATTTAAGCATATCCAAATCTTAAGTGGACCATGCCATGGGAAATCATGGGAATAATGATTTCCACCATTCCCAGGACCTACAGTGATCATTATTTGTCATCCAACCTGTTCATAAGATCACATGGATATGGATGAGGGAAAACACAAATATCAGCTTCATCCAAAACTTCTGTGTCCTCCAAGAATTTTTCAATGATACACATTCAGTTCACACTTGTGCTGTGGTCCACTTTAGATTTTGATATGCTTCATTTTTGGGCACCATACCTAAAATTTTCTGCTAAGATGGATGGACGGAGTGGATAAAATACGTAAATCACTGTGGGCCCCACGAGCAGTGGACAGCGACGGTGGGCCCCACATTTATTATATATCATGATTTTTATTAATTTGTAAATCACAAATTAAAATCCCTAATTAAGGAAGGAATTAGGGGATTTTAATTTTGAAATCCCTAATTAGGGGATTTTAATTTCAAAATCCCTAATTAGGGATTTACTAAATCAGTGGGCCCCACCAAATCGTGGACAGCTAAGGCGGACCCCACGCACATGCAATGGACAGCGATAGCGACGGTGGGACCCACATGCAATGGACAGCAACGGTGGGATCCACATGCAATGGACAGCAACGGTGGGACCCACATGCACTGGAACGGTGGGACCCACATGGGCCCCACAATGAACAACGAGGAGAGAGAGAGAGAGAGAGAGAGAGAGAGAGAGAGAGAGGAAATGGAGGAAGGAGGAAGGGGGGGAGACGCTTACCGACGGAGACGGCGGCGTACGGTGGCTGGTGGAGGAGCGTGCTCACGCGGGCGGCGTGGCTGACGGCGTACGGCGGCGTGGCTGGGGGTCGGTGGTCGGGTGGCGGCCGGCGAAGGACGGCCGGTGGTCGGCAGTAAGGGATGGCCGCGAGAGAGAGAGAGATGGCCGGCCGCGCGCGAGAGAGAGAGAGAGAGAGCGAGAGAGAGAGACCGAATGAGAAAAGAGGGCGAACAGGTAAGTTAAAAAGACCACTTTTACCGACGAAAATTTTCGTCGGTAAAAGTTTTGTTTTGTCGGTAAAACTCCTTTTCAAAAACTTTACCGACGAAACTTTTCGTCGGTAAAAGTCACCTCTTTTCTTGGCGGGAATCACATATTGCACATTATTACCGACGAAAAGTTTCGTCGGTAAAAGTTTCGCTTTTACCGACGAAACTTTTCGTCGGTAAAAGTAAAATTTGCTGTTTTCTTTTTTAGCGACAGGTTATTTCGTCGGCAATAAACGTTTTACCGACGAAATTATAATTTTGTCGGTAAAAGTGTATGGCGGCAATGAATTTGGTGGTGGAGGGAGATTTTTACCGACGATTTTTCCATTTCGTCGGTAAAAATGGTTTTTCCCAACGAAAATTATTTCGTCAGGAATACTTTCGTTGGTAAAAATCCGTTTTCTTGTAGTGATAGGCCGATGACTCAATCACGGTGTCCCATACCGCCATGACCGGCCCAAGAGGCTTGACGGGATTGTATTGCACATTCGATTATTGGTGGACTCAATACATTTGAGGGCCCTGGGTACTCTGACTTCAAAGGACTATGATACAACCACCATCAGTCATCCACGTTGCCGTATTTAGGCGGAACCGATTGGTACCTGGGTTTCCGTTTGGCTTCACCTGGGCAGTCTAGACCCGCGTAGCGAACTACCGTCAACCTTCAGGTTTTCCAATCCAATTGGGTACACCTCGGGTGACCAACAACTCGGGTTACCCGTCTCAGAAGGTACGGCCCAAGATTTCATATCACATCTCATCTGACACTTGATTGAAATCTCACCACGATGTAACTTAAGAAAAATCCTAACAATTTGAATATGCAGAATCAGTTTATTTCTAATCATGTGTGAGCATAATCCACCACAGGAATTCATGAAAAACAATTAGAAAGCGGTTTAATTCACTCAAGCATTTTGTTAAACACATGAGCTGCAGAAATTTGTAAACTGTACAATTGCAGTAAATCATATCTCAAATCGGTCAACGATGATTCGTCCTAAACCTAGCAGCCACATCAATCCTAAACTGACAACATTTGATAAACGCAAACCTAGAAATATAATCCCGCACCTTAGGGTTTAGGGTTTTCGTATGACTTCGCAACACTAGGTTAGGGCCAACGGAACACGATCCTGTGAGCACGAATATGGAAAGGTTAGGGTTGATAGCCACCATTTACAATTATTGGGACATGAGAGACAAAGATTGTTACTTACCGACACTCGACCGCAGTTCGAAGTAATCGTTGGCGGCTCAACACAATAGCGAAGATGAGTAGCAGGTGGGATCCCGAGTCCCAAACCCTAGCTCAACCCAAACACTTCGGATTTCGAATCCTCAAGATGCCCTAATCCTTGAGTTCTTCTCTCCAAGCAACAAAGAGAATGTGTGTTGAAGGCAAATGCCCCAACACATTCTATTTATGGGTCTAACATGACCTGGATGGCCCTAGCTTTTGGCATGTTTTAAAATGTAGCCAACAAGGTGGCTGATTCGTTTATTAGGGACCAGTGGGTCCCACATCGACCAAACCCAACCGTTCATAAGATCGGTCAAGTTGAGATTTATCATGGGGACCTATCTCACAGATCAGGCGTGGCGATCACCCGCCACAGTATGATATACGATCCGACGGTCATTGAGTCACGATCGAAGATGCGGTCCTAGGGATTAGCCTATAGATTTAATTATATTAGAAGGCCAAGATCTCATGGTGTTTCAACGGTTCAGATTCGACCACATGAACGATGTCCAAAAGGACATACCTAAGTCACCTATTTTAGGTAACTTTCACAACTCATGTGCCCCCCATTCGGAACCCAAGTCAAAAGGGTCCAACCCCTCTGCTTGGCTTAACGTCCACGTGGGTTGGCAAGCCCACTAAGACGAAGTGCCACATCGATTCTTGAGTAATTCAGTGACTCATCACGGGTCCTACGGACGATTGGAATATTTAAGGTCCCATCATGGGACCGCGGAGTCTACTAACGAAGGGGTTCGAACGAAGTACAATTATACGTACGGCGCTTACGACGTTACTACCAGTAGGTGAATTTTTAGGATGTTACAAGAAAGTACCCAAAACAGAATCCCAAGAAGAACGGTTCCCTGAAACCAAATAAAGGGAAATTCAAGAAACCACAGAAGAACAACGGAAAGTTTAAAGGCCCTTGCCATGTTTATGAAAAAACCAGGCATTACGCTCGAGTATGCAGACTTCGAAAATCGAAGAATGAGGCAAGTGCAGTTGAAGAAGACATAGTTGCCATGATCACTAAGGTAAACATGATCCAAGGCAAAGTACCTTATTGGTGGTATGATACAGCTACCACAGTCCATGTAAGCTATGATAGATCAGCCTTTAAAACTTATGAGGACGTGACCGATGGTCAAGAGGTCTAAATGGGTAATGAAGTCCGATCGAAGGTCGTAGGCAAAGGAACTGTGGATTAGTCTTTACCTCTGGAAAGAAAGTGATTCTAACTAATGTACTGCATGTCCCTGACATGAGACGAAACTTAGTTTTTTGGGATCTTCTGGGAAAATCAGGAATACGGGTAATATTTGATTCAGGAAAACTGATTCTGTCGAAGAACGGGAACTTCGTTAGTAAGGGATATGCTTGTAATGGGATAATAAAAATTTTCTTTAATGAAAGTAGCACTTCTGCGTATATGATTGAATCTGTAGCATTTTGGCATGGTAGATTAGAACAGATAGGTTATAGTAACTTAAAAGTCATGTCTAAGAATGGCTTAATCTCATACTCAAATAGTCAAAATGACAAATGTGAAGTGTACACAAGGTCCAAATTTATAAAGAAACATTTTCCTAGTGTTGAGAGATCATCTTAAATATTGGACCTAATACACATTGATATCTGTGAGTTAAATGACATTCTTACACGTGGAGGAAGAAGATATTTTATAACCTTCATCGATGATTGCTCCAGATATGTACATGTATACCTTCTAAAGAACAAAGATGAAGCACTCAGCATGTTCAAGATATATAAAGCAGAAGTGGAAAATCAACTAAACAAGAATATAAAAGTTCTTCGTAGCGACAGAGGAGGAGAGTATTTTTAAATGAATTCTCTAACTTCTCTGAAGAGCATGGCATAATACACCAATGCATTGCACCGTACACATGCAATAGAACGGTATAGCTGAACGAAAGAATAGAACCTTAGTAGAAATGGTCAACTCAATGCTAATACAAGTAAAGTTTCCGCTAGGACTTTAGGGAGAAGCACTTCTCGTAGCTTGCCACATCCTAAATAGGGTTCCTTATAAGAAATTTAACATTTCACCATATGAGGTATGGAAATGTAAAAAACATAATCTAGGATATCTTAAAGTGTGAGGGTGCCTGACATATTGTAGAAAGCCTGATCCCAAAAAAACTAAATTAGGATCCAGAGCTATTAAGTGCGCCTTTGTAAGCTATGCACAAAATAGCAAAGCATATAGACTCCTAGACTTAGAGTCTAATACAATCATAGAATCTAGAGATGTTGAGTTCTTTGAAAACTCACCATCCTCAAAGTCAAAGGATAATGAAATCCAAACTCCAATAGAGAAACCTATGGTAGAAGCTCAATAAGAAGTTGAAGCTCCAATAGAACTACGTAGGAGTCAAAGGGTAAGAGTAGAAAAGAGTCTTGATCCTTAACAGATAGACTGTCAGCGTATCTATTTTTATCTCGTAGAAGAAAATAGAGAGAATGTCACTAGAAAGATACCTATAGTTGTGACTATAGAAGATGATCCAACAACCTATAGAAAAGCTATAACTTTTAGAGATTCAGCTTTTTGGAAAGAAGCTATCAATGATGAGATGGACTCGATTATGTCTGGTGGATCTACCTCCAGCTTCTAAACTCATAGGGTGTAAGTGGGTATTTAGAAAGAAATATCACACTGATGAAACTATTCAAACATTTAAAGTTAGACTAGTAGCTAAAGGATTCAGAAAAAAAGAAGGAGTAGATTATTTTGATACATACTCACCTGTGGTGAGAATAACATCTATTAGAATTATGTTTGCTTTAGCATCCATACATTAGCTATATATTCATCAAATGGATATAAAGACTGCTTTCCTGAATGGAGACCTCGACGAGGAGGTATACATGGAACAACCTGAAGGGTTTGTTTTGTCAGGAAATGAAAAGAAAGTTTGTAAATTAATTAAATCATTGTATGGACTAAAACAAGCACCTAAACAGTGGCACGAGAAGTTTAATTCTAAAATACTTTCTCATGGTTTCATGCATATTGTAGCAAACAAATGCATATATTCCAAAATAAGTAGTAACTATATAATTGTTATTTATTTATACGTTGATGACATGTTAATAATAAGTAACAAGATGGAAGGTGTAACTGAAACAAAGAAGTTTCTGTCTTCTATATTTAAAATGAAGGATCTTGGACAAGTTGATACCATTCTAAGTATTAAAGTAAAAACTTATAATGGGGGTTATGCGCTATGTCAATCTCATTATATTGAGAAAATAATAAACAAATTTAAACACCTGAATATTAAAGAAGCGAAAACCCCATTCGATTGAAGTATCAAGTTAAATGAAAATACTGGAAGAACAGTTGCACAGTTAGAGTATGCGAGTGTTATAGGAAGTCTAATGTATGCAATGCAATGCACTAGACCAGACATCGCATATGTAGTGAGTAAACTAAGTAGGTTTACTAGTAATCCTAGTGTAGAACACTGGAAGGCAATAGGAAGAGTACTTGGTTATTTAAAAGCAACCAAAGACTTAGGGTTATTTTACTCAGAATTTTCAGCTGTACTGGAAGGATATATCGATGCAAGTTGGATATTGATGCAGGTGACAACAAATCTACTACTGGATGGTTTTTACCTTAGGAGGTGCAGCTGTATCTTGGGGATCCAAGAAACAAACCTGTATAACTCACTCAATTATGGAGTCTGAGTTCATAGCCCTTACTGCAACAGGTAAAGAGACTGAGTAGTAAGGACAACATCCAGAGGGATGGAGCTGAAACTCTTTTCAAAAGATTTCACCAGTGATGGAAACCCAACTTAAAATTAGAAAATCTCTATATAAAGGGTCAATGGGTAAAAACAAGTCATTGATACGTGAAAAGTTTCAACACTAAATTATAAATATATACATCATCCAAGATTATAGTGCTGGCCGTTACAGATAAAGGGTTGAGTTTCAAAAACTCTTAATGCAGTCCAGTCTTAAGAACAAGTGTCTAAAAGTAACGTAGACACTGGAAGGACTTCACCTATATGAACGTAGAGGTAGTGCCACGTCTCATGAGAATGAGAGTTTTCTCGTGATCGTTCATGAAATAGGATAAGTACAAGGCCATTAAATGTGCTGATCAAGAATTGTGGGAACTCAAATAACACTTAGAAAGTATGTGTGTGGTATTTTAGGTCCTATTATCTAAAAATGACAGGTTTAAAGCTTCGGCTACCAGTAATTTCAATAAGTCTTTGAAATACTTACACTAAGGAATGATTCAAATCGAAAGATATCTTTCTTTACGCATATGATCTTTTTATACTCTAGCAGATATCATTTTTCATTTTAAAATTATTTTCAACCAAGTGGGGGATTGTGGAAATATTTTAAGTAAAATATATATTGGTTAAAAATTATTTTGAAAAACCTTTGAAAAACCAAACTTTGTTTTATCCCATATCGGATGGGAGAATTTTTTTTACCTCTTTATAAGTAGGGTGTTGTGCACCTTACTTATTTATGGTGAAAGAGAGGGAGTATGGTGGCTTGCGTGTTCCAGTGCGAACACTACGCACGCGCATGGGCTCGGTCTCGGTCTCGGGCACGGGCTCGGGCTCGGGCTTAGGCTAGGTACGAGGGCGTGGGCATGTGAGGCAATGTGGCTGTAGAGGCGCTAGTGGTGCACTTGGCACTTCGCACATGCGCATTGTGTTGCAGATGGGTCGCGACCTCGCGGACCGGAGCGAGACTGGTGCGAGTCGCGGTGCAACAGAGGTTAGGTAGTAGGTCGGGTGGCTGAGTTCGGAACAGAGGAGGTGTTGTGGGTGGGAGGTCTGATAAAGAGACCTCTCTGCTTTTTATAGAGAGCTACAGGGCTAATTATAGGGACCTGTGTAACTGCTCATGCAGTAACGGTCTAGACCATGTAGTAACAGCTGCGTGTAGCTAGCCCAACAGTAAAAAATGACTAGCCATTGAGTCTAAACAGCCAGCATGCAGGTGTGTAACTCCCACATGCACAACAGTCAGAAACTAGAAAAAACGGCTAGTTTCTCACAATAGCCAGAAAACGGCTAGTGACATTATGGCTCTGGACCAAAACTGTTAACCACCCTTGCCTATATAAACCGGACAGGTCTGGTTCATTCAAACACAACAACAACAATCACAACCATCTCTACTGAACCAGCACCCATCTGAGTCTATTAGCCTCTCGATTTGGTTGATACAAACCAAGCCACTTGTACCAGTGTAGTGGTCTGCTGCTGTAAGAAGAAGACCGCATTCCTTCTCTCGCTTTCTTTTCTTCATCTGTCAAACAGTATTACTGAGTTCCATAGTGGTTCCTTCATTTCTTGCTGAACGCAGAACCACACAAGGCTCGTCGTATCCTGGAAGCAATCCGCCTGTAACCTATCAGCAGACTCAAAATAATTTGAGTAGGGGCGAATTACGCTTTAAGGATAGCGTGTTTTTCACGTGCTTCAGTTTGTCCTTATTTCTCGATTTTTTCAAATTAATTTATTTTCTGAGATCATAAATTCTCAACAGATCTTTCCATTGAGAGTAGCTACACCGTTTGGATCTTCTGGAATAAAACGCCGCCATTTCACAGTTCAAGTGGGCCACAGCCCAAAACAAATGAATGGCTAAAAGAACCGTCAATTTGCTTTGTAAAATATGGGCCACTTAAGATCTGATCATTATATGTATGGTTGGTCCCATCAGATAAAAGATCCATATCAAATTAATGAAGACACTCTATTTTCATGACCTAAAGGCAGGTGCGTGGGACCATTGACTGTGGGGCCTACCTTGACGTTTATGACTACATCCACGCAGTCCATTTGTAAACTCATTTTAGGGCATGATCCAAAAAATGAGGTAGATCCAAATCTTAGATGGACAATAGTTCATGAAACTGTAGTAATTAATTAGCCATTAAAAACTTCTTATGGGCAACAAAAGCTTTGGATCAAGATGATATTTGTATGGTCTCTTCTTATAGGTCTTTGTGATGTTATCAGCAGGTTGGATGGACTCCATGAAGTTTTTAATGGTGGAGATTCAATCACGACTGTTTCCTGTGTGGTCCACATAAGATTTGGGTACGCTTCATTTTTCGTATCACACCCTAAAATGAGCTTTGAAAATAGTTGAACGGTGTGGATTTAAGGCACATACATCACTTTGAGCCCCACAGTCCCACCCTGGTGGATCCGGGGTCTCACCTGACCTAGTTAATCCGCTCCCGGCCTAATGATAATCTCATACACCATCTACCAGCCTAATTACTGTGCGAGATAGTCAAGCCGTTGATTTGTATTTCTTTTAATTGTACCAAAAAATTATGCCATTTTGAAACGTGAGTGTGGCCACTAGAAATCAATGGTAGGCATCCCTTCTCAATTGTTGCCTTTGGTGTGTTCTGTCTAACTTTTGGATCAGCCTGATTTTTGGATGCTTGGCCCAAGAAGGGGGAAGCATCTGATGATCGGGTTGGATTGGCTCCTCATGAATAAAGGCCGGATCCTCTGCTCAGAATAAATAGAGAAACTCTCTTTGGCACTGAGCTGATTGGTCCACCTCTGGACTGACATTGTCACTACTACTGCATAGTTAGGGCTGACGTGGACCAATGAGCTTGGCCAAATAGGGTTTCTCTGTTTGGGCTGAGCAAGGGATCCAGATTCATGAATAAAAGGCCAACAAAAGCCATCCACTGTCCAAATAGTCAGGACGGTCGTTTGAAGTACAGACATGATAATGACACTTAAAGACATCATCTATCACCCCAGCAGCCGCCAGACCAGATGCATCCCCCTTTGGTTGGTAAGCGGATTGTGTGGTGTGTGGTGTGCCGCACACCAATGATATCAGTGGTGTCTTGACGTTGCAAAATTCTGTGTGCCCACCATGATGTATGTGTCATATCCAAATCATCCATCCATTTTTTTAATGTCATTTTAGGGATTAAATCCAAAAACCGAGGTGGATCCAAATCTCAAGTAGACCACACCACAAAAAGTAGTCAGCATTGAATGCCTACCAGTGAAAACCTATTAGGAGCACAGAAGTTTTGGATCAAGCTGATATATTTGTGTTTTCCCTTCATCTGGTCAATAAGTTGGATGACAAATAAACATCATGTTAAGCCTTAGGAAAGTTTCAATGATTGGTATGATTGTCTCCACTGCTTTATGTGGTGTGGCCTACTTGAGAATTAGATCTGCCTCATTTCTAGGCACATGCCCCAAAATGATCCTGCAGAATGGATAGACATCAAAGATATAACACATACACCGTGGTGCCCACGGAGCTTTGCCCTGTCAATACACCACTTAGGTTGGTGGTGTGTGGCACACCACGCACGTGGATGTGCTATTGTCAGATCTCTGTGCATTGGTCTCATTCTTATATTCCGCGCGTGGATTTCCTGCGAAAGCATTGTGCAGGAAGTTCCTGCGAGGGGAACCAAGGTGGGTCCACAGTGGTTTTTTTTTTTATAAATACACCCCGTCCATCCGTTTTGGGAGCTCGTTTTAGGACATTAAAACAAAAATGAACCGAATCCAATACTCAAGTGGGCCTCACTAAAGGAAAAGGTGGGTAGGTAAATTACTACCGTTGAAACCTCCCTAGGGTCCACAGTGATGTTTATATGACATACATACCGTTCATAACGTCACTACTACACTGGGATGAACTGGAAACACAAATACTGTCCTAATTCGAAACTCCTGTGGCTTCACAAATATTTCAACTATGGACATTCAATCTTCACGTTTTCAGCCCACTTGAGTCTTGGATCCGGTTCATTCTTGTTCTCATGTCCTAAAATGATCTCCCAAGACAGATGGACGGGGTGGATTTATCAAACAATATCACTGTGGGCCCACCTTGGTTCCTAGTACAGGTTCGTGCGCGGGCGGATTTCCTGTGCAATGCTTTCGCAGGAAATCCACGCCCCTTATATTCGTGCGCAGATGTCCGGCGAAAGCCTTGCGCAGGAAGCTCTTGCACGCTGGGAACCAAGGTGGGGCCCACAGTGATTTTTTTTTATTATAAATCCACCCCATCCACCTGTTTTGGGAGCTTATTTTAGGACATGACGACAAAAATGAACCGAATCTAAGACTCAAGTGGGCCTCACTAAAGGAAAAGGTGGGTAGGTAAATTACTACCGTTGAAACCTCCTTGGGGTCCACAATGATGTTTATATGACATCCATACCGTTCATAACGTTACTACTACTGGGATGAACTCGAAACATAAATATTATTCTAATTCAAAACTCTTGTGGCTCCACAAATATTTCAATTGTGGACGTTCAATCCTCACGTTTTCGGCCCACTTGAGTCTTGGATCCGGTTATTTTTGTTCTTGTGTTCTAAAATGAGCTCCCAAAATGGATGGACGGGTGAATTTATCAAAAAATATCATTGTGGGCCCATATTGGTTCCCAAGGCAGGAACTTCCTGCACAAGGCTTTCGTAGGAAATCCGCGCCCCTTATATTCATGTGCATCCTCAGCAAACATGATGTGTTGCCCACCTATTGTCATGTCGTGGATGTCATAAACATATATGATAGCTTGGTCATTTCATACCACTTTCATAGTTGTTACACTGCATTTAAGATGGCTATGGTCATGTCACTAGGGCTGCGTATAAGGTGAGCCCGGGTTATTTCAGAGGAGCAAGGGGCTTTTGTCGCAGAAAGATCCATTATAGAGAACATCTCACTGGCGAGGGAGATGGCTGCGGACATTGATAGGAAAGCCCACGGGGGAAACTTGATCTTAAAGCTTGATATGGAAAAAGCATATGACAGGATGGAATGGAGCTTCATAGAAAAAGTGCTGTCAAAGTTTGGTTTTGCTAAGAAATGGGTCGACTTGGCAAGTAATTGCTGGACAGGGAGCTCTTTCTCGGTCCTAGTGAATGGCAAACCTTTTGGCTTCTTTAAGTCAACAAGGGGGTTGAGGCAAGGAGACCCCCTATCGCCTGCCATTTTCATCTTGGCAGCGGAAGTGATTAGCAGAGGTATCAAACACCTTTTTCTTTTGCAGAAGTGTCGCCCATTCACCACCCCTAGAGGGTGCCCTCTTATCACCCACCTGTTATTCGCAGATGATATCATCATCTTTCTGAATGGTAATCTCTCTAATGTCAAGCAACTACTGCTTTTCCTCTCCTCCTATGAGAAGGCTTCAGGACAAAGACTAAATGCATCCAAAAGCGCCTTCATTTCACCCCGCAGAGCTTTGCCATCCAAAAACAGGAAAATAGCGCACGTTACAGGATTCCAGCAAAAGGACCTTCCAATAACTTATCTTGGAGTGCCTCTATCCAATAGTAAGACCCGGTCGACCCATATTCAGCCTCTCTTAAACAAGATTATGAGCAAAGCAGCAGGGTGGAAATGCAAACTACTCAACGCGGCAACTAGGACTGTGCTGATTAAACACGTTCTGTCCAGCTACCCGACGCACATCCTATCAGCTATCGACATCCCCGCAGCATCTATCAAGAGCATAGAGTCCTCCTTTGCTAAATTCTTCTGGGGAGAGACAGACATAGGTAGGAAAAAACATTGGATCAGCTAGGACAAAATATGCAAACCACTGTCTGAAAGGGGCTTGGGAATCAGACGCATGGAAGAAGTAATGACAGCTTTCAGAGTCAAAGGAGCTGGAACTTACTTCACAGCGACTCCCTGTGGGCTAAGTTCTTCACTACCAAGTATCTAACCAAATTCATACAGGATGAAGGTAGGTCTAACAGAGGGTCCTCGGCAGACTGGAAAGGCATAGCCAAGCACATCCACTCCGTCATACACTCGTCCAGATGGCTTCTAGGTGAGGGAAACATCAGTTTCTGGCATCAAAACTGGTCGGGTGGAGGCCTGCTATCGCTGGCAACTACGGAACAAATTCCTGTGAGCCTGAGAGGCGTACTTGTTAAGGACTTCATTAACCAGTCAAGAAAGTGGGATTTATCACGAGTGGAGAACATTCTACCCCCCTCCATCCTTTCCCACCTCTCCAATCACTTTGTCCCAACTTTACACACCAAAGACAGACTCATCTGGTGCAAGACAGCTTCTGGAAAGTTCAGCCTAACATCGGCCTGGAACGCTTCACGTCGCCAAAGACCGATCCTTTCATGGCCAAAATGGCTCTGGAACAAATTCACCACCCCAAAGATTGCAGCATTTGTTTGGAAAATCATGTATAAAGCAGTGGCGGTGGGCGAAAACATCATTCGAATGGGAATCGGCCTTCCTTCCAAATGTGAATGCTGTGGGGTCTGCCTCCCTAAAGGCCAGCATTTCTACAGAATTTCGGCTCAGTAAAGTTACCCAGGAACTCGTATCATCCCTGATAGCTCAACAACGCCATCCCAGTTTACTACAGATGAGTGGCAGTTTGAATCCCTCGATCACCTCTTCTGCTATGGGAGAGCAGCGAAAGCAGTTTGGATCCACTTTGCTAGAGTTTTTGACATCACCCTCTTCCCCCATCACTCCATCCAACAAAGAATAGGCCACAGGATGAGTCAGGCCAACGGCTCTTCCAGACTCAAAATGCTTCGAGGATTTGCTTCCAGCATCATAGTCTGGGAACTTTGGATTGGACGCAACCTAGCCAGATTTGAGGCTATCAACATGTCCGTCAGCAACATTATTTAGAGAGCCACCAATGGCCTAAAAATGATAGCAGAAAGACTGGAGCTTAGTGATGGAGAAGCTTTCTCAGATAAAATCTCTTTACAAATTCTGGGAATCCACCTACCCAGTTTCCACGAGAAGATTGATACCAGCCATATAATCCGCTGGCAGAGGCCTGCGAGAGGCTGGGTGAAACTAAATGTGGATGGCTCATCGCGAGGCAATCCGAGAGGGGGGGGGGGGGGGGGGGGGGGGGGAACGGCAGGGTTATCTTCGCATTCCATAACAGGTATGGTCTCACCTCTAACATGATAGCAGAGACTAGAGCGATGATTGATGGCATCCGCATATGCGAGAACCTCGGCCTAACCAATATTGAGGTGGAAACAGACTCTAAAGTGCTTGCGGATGCAACTATTCAGCCCTTCAGCCGCAGCCCATGGAACGTTTGGTACTATATTAGCGAGATATTAGCCAAAAAAGATTCCATGAACTTGTCATTCAGCCACATTCCCAGAGAAGGCAACATTGTGGCAGATTGCCTTGCCAAGATGGCCAGCGAAGGCCAACCTGATGGTCTGTACAGAAACAGAGCTGAGTTCCCTCCTGCTATTAGAGGCCACCTAACCATGGATAAGGCTGGGATTGGTGTGGTTAGGACTAGAACAACGATCAAGAAAGGGATAGGATAGTTGGAGCTCTCTGATTGACCTGATCCTTTTCTGCCCCAAAGTTTCCTTTAGGTCCCTCTTTCTCTCCTCTCCTGTATAGGCGTGCACACGATAGGCTTCTCCTCATGTATAAGAAATGGGGAATGGCCTGAATGTTCTTCCTTTTTGTTGCTTTCCAGATCAGATTTAATGAAATTTCCTTTTTCTTAAAAAAAAAAAAAAAAAAAAAAGGTGAGCCCGGGTAACATCCTGGTGGGTGAGTCCTTGACCGTGAGCCCACCTTCATGTATTTGTTGCAAATCTATCTTGTCCGTTAGTTTTTTCAGCTCATTTTGATTTATAGTCCAAAAAAATGAAGTAGATCCAAATCTCAAGCTCACTTTTTTTATTCTTGTTCTCTTTTCTTTTTTTTTTTTTAATAAGTTAGTCATGCAAGGCACCCACCCGTTGGCACCCACTTTGTTAGTCACAAGATGCACCCACCCACCGGTGGGGTTAGTGTGTCTCACCTGCTAGCCTAGCTAGAAGAGGCATAGGCGTTTCAATTAGGTTAGGCGTTTCAATTAGGTCTAGGTTCAAGTGCTAAGGACTAGAATAGGGAAAACTGGTCATGGCACCCGACCATTAAAAACTTCTTCGGGCCCACTGTAATGTCTATTTACCATCCAACCTGCTGATAAGGTCGGACTGACCTGAATGATGGGAAAACAGAAATATTAGCTTGATCCAAAACTTTTGTAGCCCACAGGAAGTTTTTAATGTTCAATCACCAGTATTTCCTGTGGTGTGGTTTAGTCGAGTTTTGGAGATGCTTCATTTTTGGAACCATGCTATAAAATGAGCTGGAAAAACTGATAGACCGAGTGGATATACAACACACATCAAGATGGGCCCCATGATGGGGGACACACATAAACTCACCTAATCCACACTTCAATATCTGTTCAAAACAAACAACTTTTATTAAAATAAACGGGCCTGTTTGGAATGTGGGATTGGGCGGTCACCCGACCTTTGGTAGAGATTGAAAGAACTGGATTAACTTAGGCATCATATCTTCCCCTTCCAGCAAGAGATGGATTTGCCGGTCACCCGACCTTTGGTAGAGATTGAAAGAACTGGATTAACTTAGGCATCATATCTTCCCCTTCCACAACTTTTTATAAGCCCCGTGTTGATCCACGTTTTCCACCATTCATGCCATCCATCCATATGCACCCTTTACATATGACAATCGAGTTGCATATGCATGCAAAAGTCCCGGGTAAGTTGGTCAAAATTCTATGATACTTTCTAAACACATAGCCATTGTGCAATAATAGTGTTAATTTCACCTGATGCAATTCAATATCATTTAATCCTGCATTTCAAACATGCCCAAAAATTTCAACAAGTAACAATGCCTCGAAACGTTGAAATAATGATTTTACTCATGCAAATAAGTGTCTGCAAATCAAAGGTTATGGTTGCTCGACAAATCTGACTTCTAGATTGTAACTTACTATGGATTTCACACATTTACTGGCTTCGGACGGTCAAAAGACAATGACATTTCTGGACATCCACCTAATACAAATTAAATACCATCAAATACTGGGTTCCCAATGTACCCTAAATTTTCAACAAGTAATAATGCTTTGAAACTTTGAAACAATGGCTTTACTTCTGCAAATCAGTGTCCACAAATCAAAGGTTATGATCATTGGCCGGAAAATCTGACCTCTAGATAGTGACTTGGAATGGTTTTCACATATTCAGTGGTTTGATTTGAGTTAATTTAGGCCACGTCCACATTGTTTCTACAGTGCCTTTCTGTCAATCACCGTATACGCTCCCAATGTATCAAATAACCCCCATGAAATCTAGTGAAAACTGTAGCCCTAGCTCTGATTTTGATGTGTGTCATTCACATATACAACTCTTTTGAGATCCAAATGTCACTTTTGTAGTAGATCTCATACGTAGAAATGGTGGGCCATGCTATAAACCTCATTTTCTTAAAACAAAAGAAGTTCAAATATGCACATTAGGTGGGCCGTTAATCATCTTTAAGTTGGATCATCCACTGTCAATTAGGGCCCGTTTGGATACTACCAAATAAGTTGCTTTTCGACTGAACTTAAGACATTAAGTTACTTTTGATAAGTATAATTGAAAAGTAACTTATCTTTTAAAAATTACTTACCTTAATAAGTATTTTTTTTTTTTTTTTAGCTTTTTGACTTTTGGCTCTTCTACTAATCTCTCTCATTTCATTTTTTTTTTTGGGGGGGGGGGGGGGGGGGGGGGGGGGCGCGGGGGTTATCTCTCTCAGGTCATGCTAAATATCAAAGTTCTCTCTCATGGTTCACTCAATTACTGCTCTCTCATACCGTCCAAATCGAAGGATGCCCCACATGATGGACCGTACCATCAAAGGTGGGGCTCACACAGTGGACGGCCCACATCAAAGATGGGCCCTACATTAATTGGTGCAAGATCCAATCCACCAATCAGGTTGATCTAATCTTCTACATCTTTCCCAAAAATGGTTCTAGTCCACTCACCATCTGGACCGACTATTGGAAACAAGTGAATGGGTTAGAAAACTTCAGCCAAGTCTTCTAGAGCCATACATTTGTTTTGCAGACTGTGGCCCACCTGACCAGTGGATCAACCTGATTCTTGTGCCAGGGCATCCATATAGTGGCCCCGTTCTGATGGATGGAATATAACTCGGACTAATCGTGTTATGCTAGCACATGCATGGCATGTACATGAGCTTTTTTGCACTTATTAGAAAAGCTCATTCTGTTAGGAAAATTGCCTCAATGCATAGCCTTTCCTTTTCATGTCAATATGTTGCTTATTATGTGTAGATTTGAAATTTTCTTTGGAAAGGTTACTTATCAATGTGTTATTACCAAACATACTTATTTACTTATTGGCTGATAAGTATGTTGTTTACCAAACATACTTATTTGCTTAATAAGTAAAAACCAAGATAAGTAACTTATCTGATAAGTAGCTTATTTTAAGTAACTTACAATCCAAACGGGCGCTTAATGTCAGTAGCATAAGATTTACAATAATTTACTCATCATGGCTTTTTACTGGGATGATCTTAAAGGTTAGCCCTACACTTTACACAGATCAGATTTTCTATGAAAGTTATATTTTGAAGGATGGTAAGTGCTGTTTATAATATTTAACATATATGATAGTTGTATGCAAATATTTTACATTTAAACAAGAAGATACCGCTTTAGCTCGACTTGTGTTTGACAGTGGGAAAGAGGATGACACGGTGGGATAGCAAGGACAGACGCGGATAGAATGTGTATTGCATGGCGATCTGACCTAACGATGCTGGGGATTTGATTGCCGCAACTTTCAAATATGCTTTGCATGTGCCTCATTTCTAACACCAGCACCTGGCTCAATCAAATCTCACTATGTGGAATGTCTGTCATGAAAGGGCTGCCATGCAATTTCCATCCACGCCGCCGCACCCGGTGGTAAGGTATAGCAATCCAGATTCAGATTGCTTGTAACTGAGCAGGAGACTCCATGCGGGGATGACTAATCACACGCAGGATTACTCAAAATAATAACTAGGTGCTGTGCTGGTAAGATTGCGGCTCCATTTCGAAAATCAAAGATCCCCTATATTAAATGATGATTTTGCTCTTTTCAGTGGTTGTTGTACTACTATTTTAGCCGTCTATATTAGCCGCCAATTTAGAGGTTAGTATAATGACACCTGGGGCTGATCAGATCATTGGTCTATATCAGCAATCTATGGGCCCACTTATACATCAAGGCTTTGGGACTATATGATGAGCTCCTGGTTTGTATTTTACTTGTAATTCTACGGCAATCCAGTACTCTTGACGGTCGATTCACCTCATGAACACGTGTCCTCTGATTGGACGGGTCCAATAGATATAAAATAAGTGGAGGTTGATTGGGTAATGCGGCTGCTGTCTGGACCACTTGGTGCCATTTCATTGGATGACAAGTTGTTGGATGAGCTAGACCCCTTTTAATTTCAAAGATGCTTTATCAGGTCTCAATTTTACAGCTGCCACCGGCCAATCAAATTCAACCCTGACGTAGTATGCAATTCGATTGGATGATAGGTTGCTGTAAAAACTGGTCCAACTTTCAAATATACTTTGTCAGAGCTCATCTTTAGAGCTGCTATATTCGAATCAAATCCTACCATAGTAGGTACTCAAACTTAATGGTGCAATTTGATTGGATGACATGTTGCTATGAGAGCTGTGCCAACTTTCAAACATGCTTTGTCAAAACTCATCTTTAGAGCCACCACCATCTTATCAAATCCTACCGTGATACGGCGCTCAATCTCAGCCCCACAGAAATGTTGAGGGATTGCTGTGATGATTGCATAGAATCTTTCCTATTCATCATTTGTGACACATCACGGGGAAATTTGGCTCCAGAAATTAGGCATGTGGGAACTTATATGCCACAAGAAACTAGAGATAGGACACTATCAGAATCTTCCTGAGATAGAAATTTTGTAAGTACTTGGTTAGGTTGAATGTACTGTAAACATCACAGTAGCCTCTGGTTTGCTCTGATGATGGATGGATTGGACATCACATGTACATAATGGTGGCCCCACAAAGATTCATGTCTTTAGTGCTGGATGGAGAGGACAAGTTCCCTGTAACGTAGCTCTTGCTGAATGGGCCTGGATTCAGTCAGGTCAGGACGTATGGGACCCACCCCGATGCATGTGTTGTATATCCACGCGGTCCATCTATTTTGCTGGTTCATTTTAGGGCATGGGTAATGGATTCACGGTCCATCTATTTTGGTAGTTCATTTTAGGGCATGGGTAATGGATTAGATGTCATATGTACATATTGGTGAGCCCCAAAGTGATTTATATCTTTAGTGCAGGGTGGAGAGGACACGTTTTTGGTGAATTGGCTCAAATTCAGTCAGGTCAGAACCTGACCAAGTTCAATCAGGTCATGATTATATATGTGCTGTATATCCACGTGGTCCATCTGTTTTGCTAGCTCATTTTAGGGCATGGGTCAGTTCATCCCACTTCCATACTTGTTACACTGCATTTTAGGTGGCCATGTTCATGTCAGTGTGGTATCTGGCCCAAAATGACAAAGGCATTGTCGGCAACACCACCTGTCCGAGAGAAGAAAAAGATTCGGCTAACTGGAAGTGAAGAATTCAAACGGACCCGGAGTAGGTGGTTCCCGGAAACCACTTGGTGGGTGTGTCCCTGACCGTGGGGGGCGCATCTTGATGTATGTTTTTATATATATACGGTATCCATCTGTTTTGTCATCTCATTTTAATATACATGGGCTCAAAAATGAAGCAGATTCGAATCTCAAGTGAACCACACCACTGGAAACAGTGGTCATTGAATGCCTACCATTAAAATTTTCTAGGGCCCACCGTAACAGGTATTTGCCATCCAACTTGTAGATAATATCACACAGATATGGATGAAGGGAAAACACAAATATCAGCTTGATCCAAAACTTTTGTGGCTCATAAGAAGCTTTTAATGATCAATCACCACTGTTTCACGTGTTGTGATCCACTTGAGACTGGAACTTCTTTTTTTTTTGGGAATATGCCGTAAATGAGTTGAAAAATCTGACGGACAGAGTGGATACACAACAAATACATCCAGTTGGGGCCCACAGTCAAGGGCTCGCCCATTAAACTGTTACCCCAAACTCACGTAATGAGCGCCTAAATATCAGTCCAAAACAAACAACTTTAATTAAAATAACTTAAAATTCCAACAAGTAATAATACCTTGAAACGTTGAAACAATGGGTTTACTTTTGCAAATAAGTGTCCACGAATCAAAGGTTAAGATTGCTCAACAAATCTAATTTTTAAATTGCGACTTTGATAGTTTTCACATTTTGGGTGGTTTGAAGTGAGTTGATTTAGGCCATGTCCACATTATTTCTACTGCTTGTTTGGTTCACCGGATTAAATGGTACCGAGTTGCATTAGACAGAATTAATATCATTATTGCACAATGATTGCATATCTAGAAAATAACATGATATTTTGACGGTCCAACTCCATGTTTAGGATCAAATTCTTCCTTTCAGAAAGACATTGTACTAAGTGAAACCTGAGTTTAGTAGACCATGGAATTGTAATTAGTTGACAAGATTCACAATTGATGTCAGTCACTGGTAGCATTTGCAACTCAAATGTAACATGTAACGAGCGCATATGAATGGATGATGTGGATAAAACACATGCATTAATGTGGGACCCACATATGTTTTCAAAATCGATCAGAAATCCTATTGTATCTACTTGTAAGACTGGATGATATGATAACTGGGTTAATTCAATCATTCCCTTTGTTTCCGACCATTAGATGAAATTTGCATGGGACCAAATGCAATTCCATACCACCTAATCCCATAGCGCTTGCCTATCAAGCACCATATAAGCTTCCAATGTATCAAATAACTCCATGAATTCTAAGTGAGAAGGGTAGCTGTAATGCCTCGGATCCCACCGCTCGAGAATTTCACTCTCACCACAGAGATCCCAGTGCCACATTATGAATACCACAAGTAGATAGCTTCCCACGTGTTCACACAATCGGATTAATACTGCGTAAATTAGAGTAGTAAACATACACATGCATGGCGGGTATCAAAGACAAGTAACCATGCAAAGAAAGGACTATCATCCAAAAAGTACAATCCAAAAAGAATACCCTCGATCAACAAGGGTTGTACAATCCAAAAGTGAACTCGAGTATATAGAAATATAAAAAGAAAGAACTGTCCGAAATAAATATGTTGACAACCCATCGATTGAGCTCATAAAGCTCAGCCGCACTCACTTCCCTCTCCACCTCTGTCATCTGCTCGCCGCCCTCATATGGCACATCTTCATAGGTGTCACTACCCCAATCTATCTCTATGTCATATGTACAGTTGAAATATTGAAATATGAGTGGCCAGCTTAGTGAGAAATTCCCTCAAGATTACACGCATGACATATCAATCATGTATATATGTTTCAAGAAAAGTATACAAACAATCATAATTTATGGTGCATCTTCTTTAAGTACATGGATGCATGAAATGTTCTTCGACCGGGGATGCAAATCCAGCTGGACCAATGCAAGAAACTGGGTCTTACAAATAGTCAACCCATTCTCATAATAAACAAGCGAATGAGTGTTTCAAACAGTCGGCCCATTACCATAATAACAAGAGATTAGATCGTTCAAACAGTTGACCCAACTCATCTTAAAAAGGTCGTTCAACAATGGTCTAGGAGCCCTCAAAATATTCAAGATATACGTGTCCACAACATCTAAATCAGCCACTCGATAACGTTTACGATAACGTTTATGTGCCATGGATACATAAATAGTCCAACCTTTATTGATCTGATTCCCAACCCCCATAACTGGTCCTAATTTAATAAGTAGACTGTACCATCACAAGTTCACATATGATCCAACCAACGGGTTCATCCCAACAAGCCAATATATAAGGCAATCAATTCCCAAATAATGGTAGTCCTACAATTGAATTTCCATTTAACCCTACATAAGATGGCCAACATTTTGGTACATTTCCAATATAAACATGGGCGACCCTACAAGTAAGCCCATATTCAAGTAAATCCAACCGCATAAAAGACATAATCAAGTCATGTAGGACATGTTAAAGAGTGCGCGCATGTCTCTCAACCTATGCATGACATTAAACATATTATGCAATCATATACGAGGATTCAAGGTTAGAGATTCTAGCAATTTATTCTGAATTAACACATGTGAGGTAAGTTGCAAAGGTTATTACATGAATCAAGGACAACTAGCATGATTATCCAAATATTGAGACCATCCCAAAACCAAAAATGTCAAGGGAAAACTTGAAGGGTAGATCTTCACTTTGAGTCGAAAACTCTCAACTTGGATGCGGCCTTATTGTCGAAAATTTGGGGGAAAACACTCCAAACTTAAATTAAAATACAATCTCACAGATAATGACTTGAATATAACCCTAATTAACCTTCAATCAAGGGATTAGGGCTTACCCACATTGATTTAGACAATGCCCAACTCCATTTCTCGAATCGGGGCCCGAAATTGGCACACCACCAGAGCCCTAATAAGACCTCGCTCGAGTATGGCTTCCACGAGGGATGGGACCGCCTCAATTGACTATCGAGAGCGCATACCCTAAAATGCACAAATCTTAACGTTAGGATTTTCAAAATATAGAATATGGAGGGTTTCTAACCCTAATAGCTTCAACCTACGAGTAAATTAGGGAAAAACACAGGTAAAAAGCTTGGGAGCTTCTTACCTACCAATGGATGGGAATTCCGACTGAGAAACGACACGGAGTGAGACGCACGACCTCAAAGGCAAGGGAAATAACTCGATTGGCAGGAACCTTCTTCCCCAACCTCTTCTTCTTCTTCTTCTTCTTCTTCTCTCTCTCTCTCTCTTTCTTTCTCTTCTCTCTAGTGCTTGATAAATTGTCCAAAATGAGAGATAAGAGTATTTATAGTACCCCAAGCTTTTCCCCCAAGTCGTGTGGGGTTTAATTGACTTATGCGACCCATTGGTCAGACCATTGATATATGTCAATCAGACCGACCGACACCATATATCGGTTAGACTGACAACGTGCTTTTCCTAACCTACAAGAATCCTAAAGGTTAGTTCTAGCTTCGTATAGGCTATCCTAGTGTGGGAAGCTCATGTGCAAGTCGTTGCTAAGTTTGGGGTCCTCAGACCTAAATTTTGTTCCTACTCTTTCGATTCCCGTGTTCTGAACTCACGAGCATGTGTGTACATGTACTTAATTGACGAATTTTAAGATAACACTTAAGGACATCTATCACCCGAGTGTTGGAGGGCCAAGGTGTTATAGTAGCCCTAGATTGGGATGTATGACATTCACATACATCTCTTTTGAGTTCCAAATGTCATTTGTGTTGTAGATCCAATCCATACAAATGGTGAGGCACGCTATAAACCTTATTTTCTTTTCTTTCTTTTTTTTAAAAAAGATGAGTTACAAGTGTGCACATTAGGTGGGATGTAAATCTTCTTTCAGTCAGATCATCCACATTCCATTAACGTGGAGTCGTGTAGGATTTACAACGACTTGCTCATTTTGGTTTTTTTCCCTGGATGATCTAAAAGGTGAGATGGGCCACACCGGGTGAAAGAGTTGAGATGGGATGGCCACCATTTGTTAAGTGTGAGCCTCACCATGGATTATATACGTGATCTAGCTAATCCGTTCAGGCGAAGAGAATCACCAAGATGAAGGGACTTGGCAGAAATCACAATGTTCTGAAACTTAAGTGCCTTACCTGAATTTAGAGGTTTCTGTCATGATGTGGGGGTGTGACTGTTCGCTTGGTGGCTGAGATCCACTCCGTCCATCAGCCACCTTGCGTTTGCACCCGGTCCAAAATTTCATGCACCATGCAGAAGAGCTAAAATAGCTATCAAAAGCATCTATAGTGTATTTGGGGTCTTTTTATTTTTTTTGTTTTTTTTGAAAAAACACCTCAACAGTAAAATATCAAAACTTCTCGCAAACGATTAAAACACCACTGAGTTCTCAAAAGCATCCAAAGTGTATTTGGTGTCTAACAAGCATGGTGCTTATGTGCCATTCAATCAACTCATCTGATCACAACACATCAGTTTGAAACTTTGAATGGATGCACCAAAAATCATGAACCAAAACTTAGTAGAGTACCCTTAGGCTCGTGCAGTCCATGGACCGAAATGCCTGTTTTGGGCAGCTCATAAAACACCCCCAGCTCTTAGGGTCTACTAAGGTGTTGATGTGAAACGCTCCATCTAGAAAAATCAGAACCTTTCTTTTCGATAAAAATCTCATATGAGCCACACCAATGGAAATAATATAAAATTGTAAATTGTAGCCCGCCTGACTTTAGGTCCGGCTAATTTTTGTGAAGCTATTATTTCATCCTCATGAGTCACACCTGATGAATGGATTTGATAAAGTATATAAAACACAGCAGCCCACACAAATTTTTGGTTGGAATCCCGTCTCCCCAGTTCCATGTGTTATGGACCACTTTTGTTGTGTATCTTACTGTTTTTTTCTTTCCCAGGGTGTAGATTGGAGGGGATGTCTCGCCGCGAAAATGGTGAGCCAACAAAGTTTTATTATTGTGAGCATTTTATTCATTGTACCCTTGAGTAAAAATGGGGAAAATGATACGGCCATTTCACTCCTCCACATTGGACTTGAAGTAACATATTATAACTGGATGCATGCATATCCCCCTGATCCTACCAAGGAGAAACGCTATGTGGGTCCCATCAAAGAGAAAAGAGCCGCTAGTCTAACTTCCTGGATAGCTGAGATATTGAACAACGAATATTTGGTTGTATTCCTTGCGTCACCCTGAAATGAGAGGGAAAGTCGGTGTTTGACTCAAATCTTAGACCTGATCTTTTGTGTATTAATCTTACGTTTGGCTGAGGGCAAAAAATAAAAATAAGCTAACCTGTGATTTAAGTGAGCCACACCATAGGAAATAGATAGGAGAGAGACATCCACTCCTATTTTTACAGAGCCCACTGTGATGATTATATAAAATCTACTCCAATCTTTAGATGCCACACTAAAATTTATACGTATGGTCAAAATATCAGGCTCATCTTTGATTCAGGTGGACTACACAATGGCTTTGGCCTAACATGGGATGGCACACTTGCGTAAACCAAGGGAAGGTACTCCAATGATAATTACTGCTGATTGAAAACCTCTGGTGCGGTATATAAATTCCATATTAACTAGGTGTTTTTTTGTAATATTGCCTTGATATTACTTCCATTGCACGTGCCCCTGTCTCTTTTCAGTACCCAACAATCGAAGAAAAGATCCGGGTAATCTCTCTCCCATCACGCAACTGCTCATCTTGCAATAACATTTTCTCTACGTTTTCCATTGCGTGCGTGTACCGTTCACATTTGGCCCATGATATCAATGGCTGGAACACTAAATAATGGACCCCACATGTACAGATTACATACTAAAATCCTTTTAACATACCATGCTATCTCCTAGATCAAGCATTGTATGTCACCCTCTGCCATCTATATCAACTCCTTTCCTTAGAGGGAAACATTGATACACCATGAACACTAGGGGTGCAACTTGGGTCAGGCTCAACCCAAACCCAACTGACATGACGAAAAATTTTGGTTGGGTTGGACTGGTCTGGCTGAGATCAAGTCTGGCTTGAGCTGGAATTACTCGTCCCACTTCAGATCGGGTTGGGCTTGCATTAAGGCCTATAGCAACTCACACCAGCCCTAACCTACCACTATAGCAACCCGACGTGAGTACTTTAGAGTAAAGACCTCAAAGAGCATAGATCTCCTTCTGTTTACACCCAACTAATCATGGACAGATTCAGCGGTCCAGAAGATATCACGTGGCAGCCATATGTAAATAAAGCCAAAAGTACACTTATGTAAAAAATCAAGGGGGAATAACAAGAGGTATATGTGATTCTTACACACGTGGCATATATAATTGATTACGCTTATATGAAAAATCAAAGAGATTTGCATAGCTAACTATTCAAATATCTCATTATGCAAAATCTTATGCAAGGCCACTGTCTTTCAAAAGCTTATAAAAGCAACAATCGATGAAGAGATTCAGGCCCTCATTACACACAATTAATCAAATCTCTATAGCGCAACGCTGTTTATCCTAATTTTTGCTTCTTAGCTTACATATTGCACTTTTATTTAACAATGCATGCACCATCGCTACAATACACCTTAGGAGTAGATTAAATATTCATGAACTCCGTCTTTGAATCTTACTCATGATCACCGAGTCCTTATTTAGTAGATCATATCAGTCACGTCTTGCAGACCGCGCACCTTTATTGTTCTATTCATGCAGGCAATCGTAGGTTATTTTCTTTATTTCTCTACTTAGTTTTATTTTATTCAATGATTGTAATGTCCTTGTATGAAAATTAATAAAATTGACGATTAGATTAATTTTTTATCTTATTCATCAATCATTACATTATTGAGAACCTTGAAACCACGATTACCGTTGGAAGAAAAATTCTTAACACAAAACAAAAAGATCTCATTAAAGGACTAACATCAATGGCTGATAAGTCATATCAACCTTCATAGGTCTGATCCTAACCTAGCTAATTTAGCACTTGGGGTCATAAGCGTTCTATCGATTCAAGTCAAGTACAACTTTAGCATGCCTAACATTATTCATAATCGCTCATGTTTGACCAAATACGGGCCGCTCGTTGCACACGTGGCCTCATGTCTGATTGAATAGTAACACCTTTGCCAAATCTAGCAACAAAAAACAGCTAAGAAGTTGATTCTATTAAAAACTCAAAATATTCTTTTCCAATCCCAAATGAGTTTTTTTTTATTATTATTTTGTAATCTAATATTTATCCAACTTTCTACATATGTGGATTTCTTTCTCCACCAAATTGGGCAATTAAATAGGAAATGATTGTCCGTTTTCCGATCCAGCCTAAGATGGGTTAGGGATGAAGATATGAGAAATTGAAATTGGGAGCTTGGGTTAGGTTTCAGGGTAGGTTAGGTTGTGGGTTGACTCAGCTTGGAGTTGGGCTTACGTTGTGTTGACCCTTAACTTGATTGAACCCATGCAAGTTGCACCCATTGTCTACATGTATGTAACTGATGTGGCATATGTCAAAATGATGTAGAGTGGGCCACAAACATTTTCATGGCCAAGATGAACTAAAGGAAGCCCGATCGGAGACGGAAGTGATTCGAGCTATCGGGACCTTAAAACAATCACATCTCGTTGTCCAGGATGAGTTATGGGACTTATAATATATGATTTTGGGATAGCTCAAGCTACTTAAGCCAGCCAGCCCTTCTATTTTGGGTTGTCCATGACAAATTTGTGAGATTCCATCGAATTGACTGTCAAAAGTTTAGTTTATTTTAATTTTTACTATAAATAATAAGTTTTAAATCGAGTATAACTTTTGATCTTTTGAGTTATAAAAGTTGTGCCCAACATGAAAAGGGGTTAAAAAACTGAAAAGAATAACATAGGTTGGGTCGAATTGAAAACCTATTATTTTTTATCGAAACCCATGAAGTCTAGTAGGAATAGAGGTCGTCAATAAATAGTAAGTTTACTATTTATAGTAAGTTACATTTTTAGAGTATTTGAGTTCGAGTTTACACTAAAACTCGATCTTAGGTTAAAATTACTTATTTAAACAGTTATAATCTCATTTTTACTCGTCAATCAATTATTTACGAATTTCTTAAAATTCATTCCTGTTTTAATCTTTTCCCTCATGAATTTCAAGGAAGTCCAGTTGAGGAGTCTTGAAAGCCTCATGGATTCAAGGTACTTATCCGGTGAGGGAGACGGTGATCAACCTTACTCCCTGCATCACAAAAACAAAATCTCTGGTCAAATAGAACAACGAGCACAGCCACATCTTCATAATGATTTTTCTGTTCACTTTTTTACTTTTTAACTGCCTACTTGATGCTGTTTGGACCTTCATTTAGTTATGATTTTCGGATTTTGTTCCACACAAAACAGGCTTATGTCCTAGACAGTTGAATCGAGGTACACGCACGTCACGAGTGCATTTTGAATGAAATAGGCATTGGTGCTTCTCATTAAGGGCCGTCATTTAAACTGGTGATATAGCACATTAGGTAGCCATGCGGCAAATTCTAATTGATCAGATGGTCCTAACCAACGGATACATGATCCACGAATGGGCCGTAGAAAATTAATCGATGGTACTCAACATTAAATAGAGAAGGTAATTAATTTTAGTGGTATTTTCATCTTTGTTAGATATCAATCCTCATTTAGTCCAACAGATTCTTATGCCTCAGCTTCTGTAGAATGTAGTTGAAACATGATTAGCATATTACACAACATCCCTGCGTGGCCAATGTAAGGTGATCAATGGCGTGGATCTACATGATTTTCATAATAAGATTCCCAGCACATACATTTTGCTAGATAACACCAGTGCCCACATGGTCATGAACACTCATCAAGCGAGCCACACATTGAATTTGGACCACGGATGGTTCTTCTAGAAGTATGAACTGATAAGTGGACCAATATTATTTCTTGACCTAGGGAATGTGATCCACAGTGCATGCTGATTAATGTAAGCGGATTGCCTGCCATGTTGAAAGCTAAGTGGGGCCCAACATTATGTTCATGACAAATCCACCCGTCCATTCGTTTTTCCAGATCATGTTAGGGCATGAGCCCAAATATTAGGGAGTTCCAAAACTCAAGTGGCCCACACAACAAGAAACAGTGGGGATTGAATGCCTGCCATTGAAACATTCACGCGGACACAAAAGTTTTGGATAGTCTGATATTTATGGGTGGTTTGGATAGCATGTAAAGATCATGCTGGACCCCGGAAAGGTTTCAATGGTAATCATTTTCCTCCCTACTTTTTCCTCTCATGTGGCCCACTGGAGTTTTGGATTGGCTTATTTTTCTGGCTCACGTCCTAACCTAGCTAACATGCGTATGTACTAGGTGGATTTCTCACAAACATCACAGTAGACCCCACCAAGCTTCCGAGCACAAGAGCTTCCTGCCATCAGGTCACACGCAATCCACATCCCTGATTAACGACTTAGATCTTGGACGCAACTGAGACCTAACGTAGGAAATTGTAGTTGTACATGTGCCATATACCCACACGTCCATTAATTTCTAGCCCTAGAAGATAATGGAGTTTGGAATTAAATTTCCATGTAAATAATGATGTCTCTCTTTACTTGATTTTGAGGCATTGCAAGTAATGAGGAGAGGAGAGAGAGAGAGAGAGAGAGAGAGAGAGAGAGAGAGAGTTGAGTACTTTCTTCGAGCATCCTTTCTTTTCTTTCCCTTTTTTTACTCTATTGTGTTACCCGCTGTCTCAATCAAATTCTTAGATTTTACTAAAAAAATGTAGTGGACTGTGCGGCGCAGCATGCGTGTATGACATGGATGGCATGATCTGACAAATCAAAAATCAAGCTAATTCAGATCATCAGGTGGGCTACAGGTTCACAGTTGATTTTCATTTTCGGATTATTAAAAAAAAAAAAAAAAAAGGTGGGCTACAGGTGAGTTTGGTGGCCCACGTGATGATTATAATGGCTTGATTTCTGGTTTACCTAATCTTTTCAGATCGAATTCATATACATCATGCATGGCCCACAGTGTGCAGTCAACCGCACTTTAGAAGTAGACAGGTTAACAATACATTTGGATCTTTGGCCTTTTATATACACTTTTTTAGATTTTGAATTAGCTTTTGCAATGTTTTGGTGTCATTGGACTAGAAAGCTTTGTAGGATAAGCCTAGCCTACAAAAGTTTTTTTTGTAGAAAGTATTATGATGTGCAGATGACATCCAAGCCATTCTTTGCATATTTGGAATGGATTGGAATCTGCATTACAAATTATTAAGGTTATTTTGAATCTTCATTGTGTTTGGCAGTTTGTAACTGTAATGAACTGGAATCCAAAAATAAAAATGCATTGAAATTCTATTATTATTTAAAGGAGTTTGAATTTAATTATTAAATCAATTTTAATATCCTAAATTATTGTAATTATGTGATATTTGACAAAATTATTATAATAAGCTCATTGAAATATATGTTTTAGCTAAAATGATAAAATTTCAAGCCTCAAGTGGGCCACAAGCGTAGGACCATAAATGAGAGACTCACTATTATTTTGTAACCATCAATTTAAATGGCCAATGTTCATATCATTCAATCGATGTAATTTTAGTGATGCAGCCTATAAATTTATGGTTTTGGGCATCATCATGCCATTATTATCATAAAGACATCTTTGTTACATGCACAACTCTCCCGTCTTTACAAAACACTAAGAACACAAAAATTATGTATTCCAAATACTTCTAATTCCATGCAGACGAACAACTTTTGGATTTTTTGTTTTTCACACACGCTCACACCCACACACACCATCAAACCCATGAACTCAGTGGTGAATGACTTTTGGATTCTAAATGCTCTCAAATGCACTTAACTCCATACTTCTAAATGACTCCTAATACTCTCCACGTCACACAAAAACTTGGTTAATCCAAAGTGCGTGGCCTGCCCTAAGCCTGACTTTATGGTTGTCCATTCATCCTCTTGAATGAATGGTAACAAAGCATGGTGGGCCCCAC